>PVJA010000077.1:82584-247890 GCA_004027025.1 Myocastor coypus | reverse complement strand
ATATTTTCATCATCAGATCAGTTTAGATTAATACATATAGGTATATAAGATTGATCAAACAATTAAAAATTAACCCTTCTAAATCAACATTATTATCTTTTTTTTTTCTTTTCCCCTTTCTTTTCTTTGAAAGTTGACATATTGCATAATGTCCTCACAATTGTTCTACAGAGTACAGTGTGTGGGCATGACCCACCTCCCTATTGATGTTGCTTAGAAAAAAAAGGAAAAGAATATACTTCTCTTTGGACTAAGAGGAAGCAGGTACATATACAGTCAAATGTTCTAAGCAGCAGTTTAGAAAAGCTGCTTCCAGAAGCTTTGCAGACTAATATAATTTCACAGCTTCAATTACAAATGAGAAAAATTGTTTCCTCTAAAAACAGAGGGGCCAGACATTTTTGAGAAATCATAGTTAAAGAGAAGACGAAGTACCCTCGAAGAAACAGGCCATGCTATGAATGATTTTCTGGGTGAAAATCTTGCTGATTCTCAGCACCATGGGCCTCCAGCTTGTGGCGTTGTTGGTTTTGCTAATCTGTAAAGCTGATGCCTTTCAGATTGATCTGCCTCTGCTGCTGCTGGAGCGTGGCATGCGGCTCCTACAGCTTCAGTCACTTAGGAGCAATGCAGCTGCCCATTGTCCTTCTACCTAGCGAATACATCGTTCTTCTTACTGCTTCCACTGAACCTATGTTTTATGGAATCCTAGAATTTTGCCTAAGGCTGTAACAGTCCTCTAGTTTAACCCTTTGCCTGACACTAGCTCTTCATTAACCCTGTCCGTAGATAGCTATTTACTGCTTAGAAGGTCCTAGGGTTAGGAATTCCCATGAAAAGGAAATTATCAGGAAAAACAGACTTTCTATGAAATTTCCTAAGTTAGCTCAGCTTTATGTTGAATTTGAAGTCCAGTGACTTTCTGAGGAGATCATTAATGTCTAAAATATTTCACCAGCCTTTTCCTTTGGATTCATGTGATGGGATCTAATACAGATTTCCTAGCTAGAGTATTAGTAGAACAAAATGGTAAGGAAAAGCTGTCATTTCATAGCTCTGTTTTGTTACAACTCCTGACATGTTGCCACTCTAGGGAGGTCAGGGCACCAGATTTTGTGTCATCCAAACAATTCTGCTTCCTATAGTCACGCTGTCGTGATAAGTAATAGAATCATGATCATTCTTTTTTCTCCAAAATAGTAGTGACACTGTTCCATAAATGGAATGAAATGGCTGAATGAGTTCATTAATTACATGAATGGCTTAGCCCTTTATCTTTCTTTATAAGTCTCCTTGCTGTAGGTCCTATTGTTCTCATTCTAAAAATAAGACTTTTACATGATTTTTATACTTGAGTAAAGATGAAAAAGCTGTCTTCATCCTTGAATGTGTGTGTGTGTGTGTGTGTGTGTGTGTGTGTGTGTGTGTGTCTGTCTGTCTGTCAGTCTGTCTGTCTCTCTGTCTGTCTTTTGGTCTGCCTGTCTGTGTGTCTGTGACTAAATTCAGGGCCTGCTGATGACTGCATACACTAGAGCTCCATTCCCAGTCTTTTCTTACATTTTAAACTCTAGACCACTGGCCACTCTTGCTTCATTTTTTTTTTTTTTATGTTCCTTTAAGGTCTTATCAAATTGCAGCTGCAGCAGATACTCCGGATGTGTTAGATCTGAAGTAAGAATCTGGGGTACAGTGGGGAGAAGCAGAGTGAATACAAGGGCATCCTCCTGAGTCTTCTGGTTGGTCTCCTCCTCCTCCAGCCTGTACACTGCAGTAACATGAATCTTCTTAAAGAGCATTTTGTTGGTGACTTCTTTTTGCTTAGAGAACTGTGGAAAAATAAGGATAAGATAATTGCAGAAGATTTTCTTGTGTTTTAAATCTCCTTTATTAGAATGGCATATTTATTTTGCTTATAAAATTAACCATTTTAAAAGGAAGACTTTTCTAATCGTTATCTAACTTAGTAAGAGAACTTATAATTCTTATCTTCTACTTGCTTTATTCTGAGAACACCAGCAGAGGCATAGTTGGACAGTTAAGCATCCTAACAATGGTGAGGTTATTCATCTCCAAAAACCTGTTTACCACCTCAAATGATCTCAATAGTTTTCTCTGCCAACAATCCTAACATATATAATTTCTTCTAATAAACACAAAGTTTCAAAGTCCTAAGTTTATATCTTTTTAAAGTTACGCTTTTATTTCAGTACTAGAAGCAACTTTTTTTAATATGGCAAGCTCAGCCTGCCCTGCGTGTGGGGCCAAGGATGGAACTGCGGTCCCTGGGGTTGCCTGAGCTTTCCTAAGAAGGCTCTTTAGACCACTGAACCATCTCACTGGCCCCATAGAAGCAAATTTCTAAACATTGTGGAATTTTTGTTTGTTTGTTTTACCTTTTAAAAAAAAATAGATCTGGACAAAAGCTCAACTTTCTAATGACAAAACAAGGACTAAGGATATATTTAACTTAAACTCTGTGCCAATCGGTATATAAATATTCTCCAATCTATTCCCATGATCTCTTTACAAAGGTTAATGTCCAATACAGTGTCTTGTACTCAAAAATGCTTAGACCACTGGACCTTGTAGAGCTGTCAGTGATGCAAATAGCAATGGGACACACATGCCATAAGTTTGCCATCACTAGCTTTGTGACTACAATCTATTTAGTCGAGAGCTTTCTTATTTGGATGGTTCTTATTTAAATTTACCAGAATAGGTGAATGAATAATCAAGCATTGCTAACTCCATAGCCTATGATTTCATCTGTACTTTTAAGGAACCTTACATCAAAAATTTTGTTGCTTACAACATTTAATAACTTTAATTTTAAATGTAGTGTCTCATTATTTTATCTCAGAAAGAATGTCCCACTTTCTCTAGCATGACATACTTTACATCACTCACGTTCTCTAAATCTTCACTCTTCCTATGGCAGAATTACATCAAGGACCATTTCAACTGCCACTTCAGGCAGACTCGACACTATGATTCAGGTGCTGTATCAGGCATTTAAATTTTGTCCATCTTTCATGAACTCTTGTACATTAGTGGGCAGAATGGATATTAATTGCAGTGATTACAGTTTAATTATTGGTGTAGGAACTTCCATCTGTAACCCAAGCTTCTTGGGCAACTGAAGCAGGAAGAACACAAGTTTGAGGCTAGTCTGGGTAATTTTAGTAAAATCTTGTCTCAGAACAAAAAATAAATAAATACAAAGGACTGGGGATATAGCTCAGTGCTGCCTGCACTAAATTCCTCAGGACTGATATAAAAAAGAATCCTGGTTCTGAGATAAGGAACACAATTTAATGGGAGTCTGTAAAGCCTACCATGAATTTTCTTACCAGACCCATTTCTTTCTTCTGAAATTCTGACAGCATTCTGCAACTCTTCAGTTGGAATGATTTAGTTGTAAGCAACAAAAATGTACTTTGGTAAAGTTAAGTAAAAATAAGTATACTTAGAGGACAGAAAGTCATAGAGTCAGGGAAAGTTGGGGACCAGTCAGACAGGTGAGACCCATGAGAGCTCCTGGGGTAGGAAGCAATAGACACCTATGGGCAACTCCTCAGAGCACCTCTGGGATGCCAGCTGAGTTCCACAGGGGATAAAACTGTCCTTTAGTAGTTAAGAGCACAGGTTCAGCAGTCAAACTTGATCCACCACTGCCTTACTGTGCACACAAAGTGAGTCCCTTTGGTTTCTTATCAGAAATATGGGGGAAACAATGGTATCTACCTAAACTCACTAGGAGGGCTCAATTCAAGTAATTCATACAAAGCACTTAAAGCAGCGCCTAAGCTTGGTGTGGTGGTACACACTTATATGTTCCAACTCATCAGGAGGCAAGAGTTTTATGGCCATCAGAGTCATTTGGTGAGACCTGGTTCCAAAAGATAAACATAAGTAAATATGACTACAGCTCAGTGGTGTAGCATCTCTGAGTTTGATCCCTAGTACCACCAAAAAGGAGAAGAGAAAAAAACCAACAATGTGTAGTAACCTAGTACATTGTAAGCATTCAGTGTATGTTAGTAATATAAGCAGTTTCTGTTGTGGAATATGCCCTGCAAGATGCAGATTTTGGGGAACCATTCTATTTGGAATTGGTTGTCCAGTCTGTCCCAAGCCTTATGCCAGCTTCTTTGAGGTCAGAGACATGGATGGGTAGCTACCCAGAGAGCAGTCGGGGTGAGGCCAGAAGAGAGTACAGGTGCAGATCCGACAGCAGGAGAGGGGCACTTGCCTCTTGCACCTGGATGTTAGACTGCTGTCTGCCATGGCTCCCTTGCTTTTGCTGCTGATCATCTGTATTTTATTTTAAACATTTAATGGCAAGGAACCACGTGCCATCTGGATATCTCCAGAAATACAGTGGCTCAAAAGTTAAAAGAGTTATTCAATATCCACTTACTGAATTTGAATAAAGTCCTGATTTATAGGATTCACATCTCAGGTCAGGTGGAATCGGGTATGATTGGCTTGAACCTTTTGGGGGGATTTTTTGGGGTTCCTTAAGCTTTATGTTTTCAGGGAGAATATGGAGAAAGAGAGCTATACTGGGCTTCAGAGCCTCCTAGAAATTTCCCAATACAGCAATACCAAGAGAGATACTACTCTCTGTAAAGATTTAATTTATTTAAGGTGAAAACAGTGTGCTCATGGATGCAAGTGCAATATTGTTCACTTTCTGAATTGTTCATGACAAACATTGTGAAAAATTGTCCAACAGTGAGGGTATAGCTAAATAAGAAAGTGCACCTATGATTTTAAAATACTAAAAACTTGTTAAGTAACTAATTTAGTCTATATAGATAATAACATAAAAAGTACCCTAAGAAATATTTATAGTGAAAAGAATCAAGGAACTGAGCAATACTCATAGCTTAGTTGCTTTTTGAAAAAGAAAACAGAACAGAATGATGCTATCTCATATACTGAGACATGGGTAAGCAAAAATTATTTGAAAAGATCTTGAAGGTTTATAGCTCCTGTAAAATATGACTTGTTTAATGATGAACAAAAATAAAAATGAGACCAGGGAGTTTATACTGATATATTATATATATGCATAAATAACTATAATATATATACATTATAAACAAACTAATGTAAATATAAATGTACCATGTATACTATGTATAAATGTATATATAAACATTATATACAAGCAAATATGCATATATATTCATGTGTGTATATATAAATGTACAATATGTATGCATATACCAACAGTATATACACCCATATGTGACTGTGTGTGAATATATGTGTGTATATGTATACATACATATATATAATATATAATATATATATATGTATACATAACTTGCCTCTGGGGATGGATCAGAATTGTGAATGATAATTGAAAAGAATCTTAATCTATTGTTTAATATTGAAATGTTTATGAGAATATATTTATGTTTAACTTAATAAAGCACTATATGTTAGATGTGATAACATTTATATATTTGTATTTAAATACGTACATATGTATAGATGAAAGAGCCAAAAGAAACCCAGAGAAAGTTCACATGCCTGTGAAACTGCTGTCCTTTCAGAATGCCGGGACATCCTGCTCCCTGTTATCACCAAAGAGCTAAAGGAGCTACTGGATCCAAAAGATGAACTGCAGCACCAGGCCCTGGAGAAGAAGTACTGTGTGGAATTACTCAACAGCATCTTGGAGGTCCTTAGCTCACAGGATGCGGTGAGTACTTGGGATGATGTTGTTGTGCTGGACTCAAGACTAGAGCCAAGCTGAGTAAGTTCTAAAATAGTGATACTGATGAGCAACAGCTGAAGTCCAGAGGAAAGTCAGTGGCTTGCTCAGCAAGCCCACTCTCTCAGTGACTTACCTCTTCTCTGTGAGATGGTGTAGGCGCAGATAGGAGTGAGGGATGGCGTTTTGTCCTCCTGCATCCTGGGGGGCAGACTTCCTCATAGTGCAAGTGTGGACACCATTATAACCCTTCTGGATGACTTGTCTATTTATTAAAACCCTCATTTTCAACAGCGGGAGGGAGAATTTTTTTTAACGTCTCATGGTCAAGAAAACACTGTAATCTTTCTTCTTGGGTGATGGAGAATGACTGAGACTTCCTAATGAGAAGATTGTCCAGGCCCACCCATACTCCTGAAAGAGAGGGTATGGAGTAGCATGGTAGAAGGGGGATGACTGAGGCTGTGAAGCCAATATATATCTAGGAATTACTGTTGAGAGATTAGGTGGCAAGGGAACTAAACAGAAAGGATTAGTGGAATAGGAGGAAGTATTTCCAGGTGAAATACTTTCCAGTACATTCCAGTAGCAATGATTCCTGAGGACAGAACCTTTAGAAAATTATAATCAGCTGGAGTGATACAGTTGAGAGGCAGTATGGTGGTGCACGCCTGTAATCCCAGTGCTTGGGAGGCTGAGAACAGGAGAATCACTACGAGTCCAATAGACCCTGTCGTAAATACAGAAAAATTAAATTAAATTAAATTAAATTAAATTTTAAAAAATCAGACACTTCAGGATTTAAGCAATTTAGATAAGGGACCTAACTTACAATACAGTAAGTAAAATCTAAATACATAGTTTGGGTACCAGACTACAAAGGACTGGGTGTATAGTTAATTTCTGCAAAGGAGCTTTTACAAAAGATAAAACCTCAGGAAGTACTCAGGGTGAATAATTAAAGATCATAGCTGTTTCTTTCCTTGCTGCATTTAGGGCCTTGCACAAAATGCAGCCCATGCGTTCTGTGGGATCATCTTGAGCTTAGGTATTGCAGCTTTTTATTTCTATTTCATAGAGGAAAATCTGAGATTCATAGACTTAATTAATATTTAAAGCCAGACAGCAAGTAAATGTCATTATCAAAATTCAAGCTGAAATTGGTCAAACTGCAAAGGCTTTATGACTGTGGGCATCAGGAATCATAGGCAGGGACCTTTCTCTTTCTCATTTTACCACATTCATGAGAAGGAGGCTAAAACCCAAGAGCGAGGTAAAGCTCAAGATTCCTTCCGATAGTGATATTAAGAGAGTGATGTTTCCATCTATGCACCAACTGGACAGCAGCTTAGCTCATTCCAAATTTTGCCTCTTGGTTTTATTTATTGTTATTTGAAAAGAGAATTTGGTCTTTTCTTGTAGTTTAGGAACCTGAGAGTTGGCCCATCATTTCAGCTGGGACATTATAAAAATGTTGCCTCTCTGCTGAAAATCTAATTTGCAATGTTTCTTCCATGTAGCAGGCCTCAGATCCTTTTTATTGGGGAAATACATCATAGATCCTTGGGAACATGTTGGTGTACCCAATTCAAGGAACTGGGTTGCAACACACTATTCATTCCTGACTTTGGTTAGAAGGTGAGCCTATCTCACTGTCCAGCTGTAAAGCAGGATGCTGAAGATCTGCCCAGCCTGGGGGAGTGCCCTTCTCCGGGTTTGCCCTGACACAGATTGTCATCATTTTTGTACCTTTTGTAACCAGACCCAGGTGACAAGAGCCTGCTGTCTTGCACACCCTTGGCATCCAATCTCAGAGCTGAGCAGTGAGTAGGAGGCCCAGAGCTGCCCTTGAGGGCTTGTGTCACCAAGGTGTAGAGGAGGCATTGTGTCACTCTTCATTGCCTCAAGAGTGTCACTTTTATAAGGAATTCTGATGGTAGGGCCCAGCCCACTCCTCTCTCAGCATCTTTCTCCAGAAAATGATTAAACGATGTGCTCACCACTGCTTTAAGTACAAGATTCTGCTGTCTCTGGTGAGGCTCACATCCCTCCTCTCTAACTCAGGAAGCTGGAAACTTCTCCGCTTCTCAGAAGCTCCTCATTTGATGCATGAGCCCTATTCTATGGCCACGATGACCTTGAACCAGAAGGGAAATCAAAAGTCCAGAAGCATCCAGCCTACATCCCCCCACGTTCTAGCTTACAGTGACTCCACTATAAGCTGACTGCTGCTTCAGTTCACCTGAGGGCCCATTAGCTGCAGTGGTGCAGAGGCCTCAGTCCTAGGCCACTGACTGTACGTTCTCGCATGGGTGAGGACATTGCCATGAGAGCACTGTTCACAGCAGCCGGGAAGAAGGACCACAAGTCCGCTGCAGAAAGCTTCAAGCCCAAGCATGCGAAGGCCAGGAGGTGCCGTGCAGACACACTTCCCACCATCAGGTCTGGACAGTAGGATCGGATTATTTTTCAAACAAGGGGCCTGGTGATCGTCATAGGAAACAACATTTTAAGACTTGCTATTCTAAGATGACCTATATTCTTTCCGTTAGCATTCACAGGAAATGGAGGAACAGCCAGGCACATTCTCAGTCCCTTACCTTCATAATTTAAGTGCCCTGCTCTATGAAACCTAGCACCTTCCAACATGCATGCAGCAAACTGCTAGATAATCAAAGGCTTTCTGCACACTCATTTTGTTTTCATAGGGTAGTTAGGACACAGCTTAGATGAAGATCTGATTTTGAAAAGACAGAACATTGGATGCACCTTTTGGTTTCTGCAGGCACCTAGTCTCTCAAACTTGGACAATTTCTGAGAAAAAAAAATTACCAGTTCCAGAAGTAAATGTCCCATATTTTTCTTCTGGGTATTTGGAACCTCTGTGCTGAAAACAACAGTTCTTTATTACTGACTCATAGCTGGCACTGAGAAGCCACCCCACGTCTAGTCCTAAGCATAGACTGCGGCCACCTTCTGTAACCACTGCCCAGGGCTAGAACTGCAGTGCAAGCTTAGCAGTTGTGGTGCAGGAAGCTAGGCTTCTGTCAGGGAGGCAGCATGAGTTTGGAGGATGGAAAGGATGCTTGCCTAGGGTTGTCATTGTGTGGGTAATTACAGCCCAGCTCAGCAGGCCTATGGTATTCTTTTGTAACCCTGGGTAGCACATGACTAAGGGGAAGACATCAGCCTGAGCTTGGGTATTCATTTTTTTTTTCTTGCCTTTTTTTTTTTTTTTTTTTAGTGATAGTGTTAAGTTCTCTCACCCAGTAAGTGAGAGTTACACTTAGCATTTGAAAGGGACCAGCACAGGTGAAAGATGGCAGGCCTGACTACTGCTGCTATTAACTCTTCTTTCTGCCTTACCAGCGAGTTTGGTTGTAAGCTGCAGTTACATAAAAAGGAGGGTTCAGGCAAGCTTCCTCCTGCACTTCACGGGCTGCTATGCAACTTGTAAAATTCAATTTCACACCAAATCCAGAGGGAATTGAATTTTCTCTCCCATCTTTAAGTAGGATATTCATTTTTATGTTTCATTCCTCCAGAGAAAGGAGAGTTGTAATTTTGTACCCTGCTTAGGAGTCATAAAGTAGACAAAGAGGATTCTCAATTATGAAGAGAACATGGAGTTAGTTGCATCTGAATCATGGAAGTAGGGAATGCCCTGAATTGCCTTTGCAAAACTTCAAGTCTGTTGGCTATGCCCACTGTGGGGTGTGGAGGCACACCAACGTGTTCATAAAAGTTTTCCTTCTCAGGTTACTTTCTGTAGTGGACCTGTAGTCCTCGACCCCTGCTGCTCATTACCACCACCTTGCAAACTTCCTGGGGCATGTTAGTCATGAGAAATTTGAAGGTTCTCCTGTTATGTACCACCCCAGACATCATAAGCAGGACTGTAGCTGGTGCAAGAATTTTGACTGCTACAGCGTGCCTTGCTCTTGTATTTCTCCTCTGCTCTGCATGCTGGTTGCATTAGTTTAGAAGTCTGATTAAATGTCACACTCCCTGGGAAGCCATTTTTAATCCCCTTGCACAACTTCGGCTGTGTTTTGGAGAGCGGTGCACCTGCATCCCTACTGCACCTGCCTCTGTGGTCAGCCTCTGTTGCAGAATCATGTTTGCTGCAGAACTGGGGGTGCCTGGAGAATCAAGTTCAGCTCTACCTGCCCTTGCAGAGCTGCCCTGTCACCTGTCCAGCACAGTGACTGTGAAGGATGCTGTCTGTTAAAGGAAGGAATAAATAAATGAATGTGGCACAACCAGTCAGTGAATGACAGGGCCTTCCGCTCTGGGGGCCAGCTGGTTCCTCTCCTTCCTCTTTGTGCCTCCCTAAACATCAGTTGCCGAGGACTGCACTAACCCAATGCCTAGTTCCCCATGGTTCTTCCTCTTTGGTCTATACAGCAGGAAACTATTCAATGTATTTATTGCACAATAACTCAACAATTTTATCCCATTGATTTAGTGATCTCAGTAGTTTTTATTAATAATTCATGGATTGAGCAGCATCTCTTCTAAAAATTAGAAGCAACTCCGCTGAGCATGGCTCAACAGTTGGCTTGTGCAAAGTAGCCTGAACAACAACAAATAAAATAATATGAAAAGCAGATTGGGTAATGCCAAATTATTCCAGTTCATTTCTTTGCAAGGACTAAAGCCCAGGGAACTAACGGCACTGGCTCAGATTGACTGAGCCCTTAGTACTGATTGCTGTGAAACTCCTGTGTTAGGAAAAGCAGGTCTGTTTGGGGATTTCTGGTCACAGGCATTTAGCACAGCTTGATCTTTCGGGGATGGTGCAACAGCTAAGTCCAACCAATCAGTTTGTGTACTTTTATTTAACAATTTCCTGCATTGTCCTCATCTACTCTCTTTTCTACATGAGGTTCTGGGTCCATCTGTTTTGTACGTACACACACACACACACACACACACACACACACACACTCTTGACCCTCCTCAGAGAGAATCAGATCTTGATAGCCAGACAGATAGGCCTTTTTTGCCCTCCTAGCATCTTGATGTAACACTTCTTTTTTTCAACTTCAATACACTTTATTTTATTCATTTTAATGAGAAAAGAAAATGAGAGTGAAGCAGCTTCAAAACAGATTAGTAGAACCATTACAATAATTAATACATTCCATATTATTGTCTTCGCAGTAGTTATTCAGAGGACAAGATGCAGACATGATATCGTGTCTAAAAGATATTAGTACCAACTTTTATTCTCAATGAACTAAGACAAAGTAACTGCATATCTGTCCTAACTCATATTTGGGACTACCCAAGAGCAGGAATTATCTGGATTCCAGGGTATCTGGACCCCTGACTGGCAGGCGGGGAAGGAGTTGAGCCTGCATTCTGAGTCCTCTAACACCTATGTTTCTTCTCAAGCATGCGATCTGGGCATCTCCAGTCATAATGCTGCAATGATCTGGGCAGCTTGCTTTATGCAAGGTCAAAGGGAAGCTGCAGCTGCCTCTTTGCATCACCATTTGATTCTCAGGAATCAATAGCACCCTGCAATCGCAAAGGGAGTTTCTTCAACCCAGATTCTCTCTAGCATTTTAAATAGATGACAGGGAAATGAGCTTTTTGAAATTCTTCTCTCTGTGGTATGTTCCCCAGAGCATCTAATGGTGCCTCAAGTTTAGGGTTGAATCAGCTGAGAATCCTGTCCCTTCCATTGTGTCCACTTTGTCTTTAATCCCTACTGTCTCTCTGGCTTTCATAGCACTTGAGCAACACTTCCCATGCCAATACTATAGCTTCTCAGGCATCACCACTGTTTTCTGGCTGCCACATGGTGGGATAGCTTTTATTATGCCCATTTCACCAGGGAGGAAACTGAGCCCCAGAGATAGGCTTGAAGTTGGTGTCTGTAAAAGGCAGAGCCTGAGAAATGCCCCACTTCACTCATCACTTATCCTTCTGCCACTTCCCAAGGGCCCTGTGCTATGTCCTCAGCATCATTTCCCTGGGAAGATCACATGCCTTGGAGCCAGAATAGTCAAGGACTCACATTACAAACACTTAGAGAGATCCGGTCACATGCACCATGCTATGTATGGGGCAGAGCAAGGAGCAGAGCTGGGAAAAAGTCCTAGTCTTCTCATCAGCTGTGGAATCTTAGGGAATCATGTAAGCCCTGAAGAGCATGGGCATACTGTTTCCCCAGGGGCATCTGGAGTACAGTCAGTCAACAAGGATGCATGTGAAACCATTTAGCACCTACCTTGCGCATGTCCCGAGCTCTGGGCCAGACCTTGCTTTTGTTGCTGCCCGTTTTCACTTCTTGCTGGTCTAGGCTTTTCCTCAAACATCTCTGTGATGCTTTCCAGACCAGCAAAGAGCCAAGTGGCTTCCTAGGGATTGACAGAAAAGTACTGAGCTTGGGGAGGACCCTGTTGTCCCTTTAGCATTGAAGGCTCCATCAGAGCCAGCTCTGGTGGCAGCCAGATGCTTTGGAAAACCCCCGGGCTTGCAGGAGCTTGCCAAGAAGCAGCAGACACTGCTCCCTGGGGGCACCCTCCCCTGCAGCTGTCTGGAACTCAGCATTCCTAGAGGGAGTGAAGGGCTGGTGTCTTGCTTTTCAGAGGTTACTTTTTCTGTGTTCCACAACCACTGGGCTTACCAAAGCCACTGTGCAGGATGAGTCCTGAAGTTGGCTCCAGCCCACTCCTGAGCATGGTGTGCTAAATGCTTAGAAATTTGATGAAACCTTTGTTAAATAAGTACCGTCACTGAAAATTTATTTAAATCTATGATTGAATAAACTCTACTGAAATTAAATGTAATAGACATTCAGAATTAAAAAAAAAAAACCTTCCTAATGATCTTACTACATTTTATTATTTCCTACATGCTTGAGATTATAACTGTTGTGTCTGAGTGACAGAAATGCTTGGCTACTGAACCTTGATATCAACCACAAAGGAAGTATTTGTGGCATAACAGTAGGCAAAAACCGTTTATCAAGTCCTGTATGTATTTTTTCTTTCTGGAGAGCCAGTTGATGCAGGTCTACTGGCACACTAGAGCTGGAGACTAACAGGAACTTCTCCAAACAAGAAAACACAGAAGCCCAGAAACCCAGGGGAGCTGACAGTGTGCCTCTCTTGTCCCTGGCGACTTTACATCTGCTGTCATTTATAAGCTTTCCCAGAACTTACTGAAGGGACTGAGCTCCATGAATGTATTGAGTTTAATAAGACATACTAAGAACCCAACCTAGGCTAGTGTCTTGATTACTTTTCTTTTTCTTTTCTTTTCTTTTCTATTCAATGAGCAGAACATATTTATTGAGGGAAAGAAAGCTCCTGTCCGAGAGAGGAACAGCAAGGGTGTCCCGAGTGGGTATCCCCGGATTGGTTACTTTTCTCTTGTGGCTGAGACAAAATAGTCAATGCTCAAAATTTAAAAAAGGAAAGGTTTATTTAGTTCACAGTTTGTAGAGGTTTCAATCCATAATCAGCTGGTTCCAAGGCAGGGTGGCGTGAGATAGGGACAACAGGGCAAGGTGGAAGAAAATAGCAAAAGCAACAAGAGCAAAATGGGGGTGGGAGTGGGGGGAACAAGTGTCTTTTGGTCCCTTATATTGTAAACAGGCTACCACCCCCCCCAGGGCAGGTGCAGCGCTCATACCATCTCTGTGCCTCTGCACCTGATGAGGATGCTCACACGGTAAGGACCCTGGCTGCCTGCTGAGGTAAACTTCTATACTTCTGAGGTTAGCACAGGTATAAAACATTTATAACGTATCCCTTGTCAATTTGGCAACTAGGCACATTTCTTTATTTTTTTTAATTAATTAATTAATTAATTTTTTTCTTTTTTCAGAACCTTTGTTTGTTTATTCACTCTTTTTTTTTTTTTTTTTTTTTTGAGACAGGGTCTCACTATGCAGTTCAGGCTGGCCTTGAGCTCACTTTTGTAGCCCAGGCTGGCTCGAACTTGCACTGATCCTCCTGCCTCAGCCTCCCGAGTGCTGGGATTACAGGCATGCGCCACCATGCCCGGCTTATTCACTCATTTTTATGGCCAGCTCAGCCCGCCCCAAGGTGAGGGCTGGCGCAGCATGTGGTGCCAGGGATCGAACTGAGGTCCCTGAAGCCGCCCCAGCTTTCCCAAGCAGGTGCTTTAGACCACTGACCCATCCTGCCGGGCCCCTAGGCACATTTCTTTAAACTGATCTTCAGATACAAAGATAGTCTTCTCTTACCACGTCACAGTTTGAACATCATAACACAGATTTAGCAATCCGTACGAACCAGTATTAGGTCTGTCAATATTATTTTACAACAGAACCATAGCTTTCCATCCTGTTCCCTAGGGCACACACACATTACTTTATACAACAGGCACTTAGTCCAGCTGCAAGACCTGCCAGAGTCCTAATCATTTCAGCACTGCTGGGGAGTCAATGTCCCAAGTCTCCTTAGAGATTTAAGGCAAACTCTTAGTTAGAAACCCCTGTATAAACGAAAAGTTAAACACTTCCAACAGTTTGTGGTACAAGATAAACATTTTCATTCCAAAAGTTACAAGCATGGGGACAAAGGTTTGAGACCAAAGTAAGTTCAAAATCTAACAGGACAAATATTAAGCCCTGTGGTTCCATTTTCAATATCCAAAGCAATCTGTGGTAAATTGTGAGCTCCAAAAGGCTTGAGTGACTCCACCTCTATGTCACTGTGGTGGTTAGAGCCCCACGGCTTCTTGCTCGGGCCTGCTTTGCTCCCTCCTGGCATGAACCTTTCCTGCAATGAGCCACATTCCTGGATTTCCATACTTCCAAGGTCTCTGTTGGACTTCCGGCTTCCCACTCACAGCGTCATACACTGCCCTCTCAGGGGCACACTGCCTGGCTTCCCAGGCCTTCTGAAATTAGGGTGGAAGCCTTTTTAACCTAATAACCCTTACATTCTGGGTGCACCTAAAACTAGCTCCACATGGATGATGCCGAGGTCTGTTGCCAGCTGGAACAGTAGCCGGGCTTTTGTCTGTCTTGCTTGTAAGGGTCAGTGCCTGGATCATTGGCTACTCTGAACCCAATTTTGAAGAACAGATTATTTCCCTTTTTATTTGAAAGAGAATTGAAAAGAACAATGAAAATGATACAGAATTTCAAAAGAAGATGAGAAGATTTTAACAATGGTTGTTATATTGCCTATTGTTATCTTCAAAGTAGTTGTTCAGATTACCAGATATAGACATGCAAAATTGATGAAGCAATTAGGCATTAACTATTTGAGGAACACACTTCCTATGCTGCCCTCCTTTGGAGCATGGTATTCTGTGGCTTGAGGCTGCAAGGGTAGAGCCAGGCTGCTTCTTGTGAAGCCCTCAGGCCAACTTTTTCTTTTTTACTTTTTTAAAAATTACTTTTAATAAGAAATAACAAGCCAGGCATGGTGGTGCATGCTTGTAATCTCAGCACTTAGGAGGCTGAGGAAGGAGGATCGATGTGAGTTCGAGACCAGCCTGGGCTACCAAAGTGAGCTCAAGGCCAGCCTGAACTACATAGCAAGACCCTGTCTCAAAAAGACAAACAGACCAAAAAAAGAAAGAAAGAAATAACAAGGTGACAGTTTCAAAACAAATTAGTAGTACATTCCCAACATTTGACATAATGCATATTATTGTCCTCCTAGTAGTTATACAGAGCAAAGAGTAAAGATGTGATAATTTTTCTAATCATTAGTAATACAAACAATTTCTTCTCATTGAACTAAGAGAAAGTAGTCTATACATAGTCCAGTGTTCCATAATTACAGTAGGTTATTGGCAAAACTGGCAATGTTGGAAGCTGTTGATTTATCACACTGAGGATGGCAATGTATAACATTAAAACTATGTTCGGAATTCCTGTCATTCTGGTCTTTTAGATGTGTGCTGCTTCTAATGTAATTTCAGTTACTGCTATACTTTCTCTCAAGTAAATGATTGGTTTATAAGAAATCGGGCCATTTTTTCATGGTCTCTTCTCTTGTCCTTTCTCAGTAATCAAGATCTCCTCATCTCTGTCTTTGCAATCCACAGCTTCACTGGAGCTTCCTTTCTGGCCAAACTCATAACATTTTAAATTATTCTGCTGAGCTCTCTGCTCTTGATTTGCAACATAAATCTGACTAAAAGCACCCCCCCCAAAAATAGCCATGCCGCCCTGTCAACATTCAGTTGCTTTGAAATTTCTTCTGCCAGATTAATCAGTCCACTGCCCTTAATCTCAGAAGCAGTTTCTGGACAAAAGTAAAATGCAGAAAAACTCCCTGCGAACACAATAATATACACCACTGTTTGGAGTCCAACAACCAGTGCAGTCCTTCTTCTCAGCAGAAACCCAGACCTGAGGCCTGGGCTTTATAGGCACAACTTTTGCCAGTCAGAAGAGCTCTGACTAGAATCTCCCATACAGAACAGGCTAACATGTTCCACCCCTACTCGTAGAAACTGAACTGAACCTTTCCAAACTCTCCCCACAAGCCTCCCAAAGGCTCTTGAATCAGATGGTCAGGAACAGTCACAGCAATGGCCCTACTTTCTTGTACCAAATTCTGTCTTGGTGATTTTTCTTTTGTTGCTGAGACCGACTACCTGACACCCAGATTACAGAGAGAAGGGTTGTGTAGCTCACAGTGTGTGGAGATTTCAGCCCATACTGAGCTGGTTCCAAGGCAGAGCAGCATGGCACAGGGGCCACAGTGGAAGGCGGGTTCTCCAGGACTGGGTTCTCCAAGAAGTTAGCAAAACATAAAAATAATAAGGGCATCAGAATAGTGGCTATAGGTGTATCTGAAGACCAGGCCTCAAGATAAAGATGCAATGCCCAGACCCATATGCCTGTCTAAGGGATGAGGAGTAGCAGAATTGTACTATAATTAGCACCACCTTGACTGGGAAATCCAGGAAGGCGTCGGTCACTCATGTGGGTGATCAAAGCTCCTGGACCCATTCCTTCCCCAAGATGCCCTTGTTCTTTGCATGTATGCTTGCTATGTGACTCATTTTCCTCTTGGATCAATATTGGCTAGGCAGCTGTACTTGCATGCTGTGGCTTGACTATAATTTACGTGATGTTGTACCCACACTCTGACTTCACTGTATAAATTAGCCCTGACAAAGTGCCCCAGGACCCCTCCTGTCTTGCAGGAACTTTCTCTCAATAAACTTTTCCCACTCTTAACCTCTGTCATTCCTTGGAATTCATTTTTCAATTTCAGGAGGCACAGACTCGGCACATCTGATATCTATCAGATTGGGAGTTATATTTATCCTGTATCTGTAGTAAGCAGATAAACAACATTCCTGCTATTGTGCCCTTGCGAAAAGATCACTTCTGGTAACAGATGAGGGTTCCCCACACACTCAACCAGGAGTCAGTTAAGCAGACATCAGCTAGGTACTCTCTGATTCAATTCAATTCTTATATTATTACCAACCATATAGCCAGAGATTGCATTTAGTCCCATGGGTTAAGGGCTCATTCCTGCCTGCACCACAGTTGAGATGCCAGTGTTAGGGTGGATCAGCATTCAAACCTTTTATTATTTTTTAAAAATGTATTTAGGACAAGGTCTACAGGGTCTATGAGGTCTCACGATGTACATTGCACTAGTAGTGATTCTCCTGTTTTCACCCTCCCAAGTTCTTGGAATACTGGTGTGTGCCATCACACCAGTCTCAGTCATGGTCTCAGCACACCCTGGGGGCAGGGCCATCATGACTTGTGGTGCCAGAGATTGAGCCCTGGCCACTGCACTCTACTTAAGCAGGTGCTTTAGTCTGCTGAGGTATCTGGTTGGCCCTAGAGGAGCTGAGTACTCAGGGAAGCACTATGTTTAGTGGCTTATTTTTTTTTTCTTTTTAAGTATCTGGTACAGGGTCTCACTACACAGGTCAGAACTGTAGTAATTCTCCTGTTTTCAGCCTCTCCAGCATTGAGATTTCAGGCATGTTACTCACCACCACTCCGAGACTCAGTGACCAGCTCAATGAGCCTGGGAGCGGGCCGGGGCGGCCTGTGGTGCTGGGGATCAAAGTCAGGTCCCTGCACTTGCCTAAGCAGGTGATTAGCCTGCTGAGCTATCTTTCTGGCCCTCTTGTGGCTTATTATAAAGGATATCATGACACACAGAGATAAAGAGATACATAGGACAAAGTATGAGCATAGGGACCCAGAGCACCCACAGCCTAGCTAGACCCTCCAGAATCTTCCATGTGCTTAGGTATCTGGAAACTCCCTGAGTGAACCCTGCACTTTTGAGACTTTGTAGACACCTACCTACTCCATTTCCTCAACATTCCTTGTTGGAGGGAGTAGAACTGAACCCTTTCTGAAATGAACATCTTATCTATCAGACAGGGTAGATCAGAGATCTCTGTAGGGCTGGCTCCAAGGCCAAAAGAGGATTAGAAATTCTAGGAGGTGAGGAATTTTCAATTTTGGGGGCCTGCTTTAGAGAGGCAGTTATGAGCCACAAACTCCAAATGAAAAACAAAATTATATAGCATGAAATAGTATTTGTCATAAGCCAAGTGAAGAAAAGGTGGTGATCGACAGCAGGGAAGCATCAGCATCACCCACGTGTCTCTCACTTGATTCAGGGAAAAGGTACAACTTCATCTTGGCAGGGAATCTTGCCCCAAATACACACTCAATCTAGTAAGAGGGTAGAAAGTCCAAGTTGAGGACTAGAAAACAACAGGCTGATGATTTTTAAAAGTCATGCAAGAGGAGGAAAGTCTGTGACAGGAGGCACTGTCACAGAGTGAAGAGGTCTTAGGGAACGTGCAATGTCAGGTCTTCAATTGGCTCATGATTACAAAATGGGCAATAGGACCCAGGGAGATAGCTTGGTGGTATAAGTGCCTATCTGGAAAGTACAAGAACCTAGGTTCAGTTACTCATAGCCCATGCCTGATACACACATAGGCGGCCACTGAAGCCAGGAGTGGTGGTACGTGCCTGTAATCTCAGTGCTAGAAAGATGGAGACAGGAGGATCATTATGAGTCTGAGCTAGGTAGTGAGACCTGGTAACGAATGAATGAATGAATGAATAAATGAATGAAGAAAAATGGGCAATAGAAGGATAATTGACAAAATTAGAATAAAGCTTCTAGCTTTCTTAGTGTACTGCACTCATGAATTCTCTGGCTTAGTCATTGTACTTCGTTTATGCAAATTTTTTGGATTAGAGGACACTTAATAAAAGATACATAGCAATTCTCTGTACTATTTTTGTAACTTTTCTCTAAGTATAACACTATTTTTAAATTTTTATTTATTCATTTATTTTTGTATTTTAGGGAAGGGTCTAGGGAAGGGTATTCAGCATCTTACTACTAGATCAGACTCATAGTGACCCTCCTGTTTACACACTCCCAAGAGCTGAGATTACAGGCATGCGCCACCACACCCATTCTCAATTGCCATCTTAGTATGCCCTGGGAGCAGGGCCAGCACGGCAGGCCCAGGGATCAAACCACTAGCCCCGGAACTGCTTGCAGGTGCTTTAATCCACTGAACTATTTGGCCAGCCCTATTTTTTTTTTTTTTTAAGAGAAAATTTTAAGAGCTTGTTTTAAGAATAATGAGTGAGTGAGTTTTAAGAGTACCTAGCTCCTTGAGGGGCAGTGAGATAGCTCAGCAGTCTTAAGTGCCTACTTAGGCAAGAATAGGGCTGGGGTTTGATCCCTGGCACCATATGCTATGCCGGCAACTGACCCCAGGCCTGGTGGTACATACTTGTAATCCCAGTGCTAGGGAGGCTGAAAACAGTAGTGTCACTATGAGTCTAAGCTGTGTAGTGAGACCCTATACAAAAATGAATGAATGAATGAATGAATGAATGAATGAATTGATTGATTGACTGAAAGAGTGAGTAGTTCCTAAAGGTACATGTGTCCCAGTACAAGGCTGTGCTGATAGAGAAAAGATTTGTGTCTATTTTATTAGTTAAAAAATGTGTAGATTAATGACAAACCTCATTAGAGGACTTCACTTGCAAAATTCCTGTGAATTGCCCAATTTGCCTAGAGGCCAGTGAAACTTCTTGCCAAATGAACATTTAGGTAATTTATGGATCCAGCTAACACTCAGGGCTCCATGTGGGAGTGACAAGGAGGAGCATACACTTCTGTCCCATTCTCAAGGATCTTATAATGTGCTACACTTCACATGGGCTATGCTTAGACCAGGGCATGGGGCTTGAACATCACCTGATCTTTGCATAGAAAATGGGTGATTTGCTTCCCAGATGGTCTTTGGATCATTTATCCTTAAAGAATCCACTTCAAATGTTAGAAGACAGCTTTTGTGGAAAGCTGACTAGAATTTCTTGCATTAAAGTTAATAATCCAACTCGTTTTATTCCATCAGCACCAGCTCACAACACTTCTTGCAATGCTCTCCATTGCCAACTTATCTGCCCTGACCAAAGTTTAAAGGAGTTTGCCTGTAGTCAAATCTTCAACCACCTGTCCGACTTCCCTCCTGTTCTCAATCTCATCCCTTCCTGTTTGTCTAGCAGAGTCAGGACAGCATGATGCAAGCCTGGCCTTTGCCTTGGGATGGGGCAGAGAGTAGGTGGGCACCAAAAGTTCAGTAATCAAGATATTTTAATGCAACATTTAAAAATACCAATATTTTGATATTTTGTTTAGTATGCAGGGTATATTGCGGGTAGTTCTTCCTTTAATCAATACTGTGCTCAATTATGTCTTGACTAAAGATGTTTCAATTCTGCACGCTCACTGCCTGATCCCAGTGCTGGCCCTGTGGAGTCTCTGTCATTAGTGCTTTTCGCTTGCAGTAACAAACCAGGCTCTGACCTAATGGTGACAGTAAAAGTTTATTGGAGGAGTAGAGAAGATCCCTTCTGTTTGCCCCCAACAGTGGGGAGGGCTCTGTGGAAGATTTCTGTCTGCAGGGAATTCTTGTGCAAAAGCATTTGTTGAAAAGAACATCCCTTTACACTCTGCACCTTCCCTGAGCCTGTGATTTGCTTTCCAGAAAGCATGTTTTTTTGCATAATGTTTGAATTAAATCTTTCCTTCACAGTTGTGAGGCATGAGTTAAAAGCCTGCTCAGCAGCAGAAAATATATCTGTATTTGGTCCAGGTTTCTGTTACTGAGGGAACTATAACTTTGATTTGCTCAAGTGGTATAAATGTAAATCCTTAAGTGAAATGTGTTAAATGAGGAAGGAGTTCCTCTGTTTTTAAGGATGCTGTTGATCCACAGCTGTGTGTTTAGGGCCCCAGATATCACAAGCAGTCTGGAAGCTGAAGCCAAGGGCCACACCAGAAAGGCTAGCAGCAGATAGCCCAAGTGTGCTAAAATGAGCATTTCCTTGGGGGAGGAGGGATATTAGATAACTTTTGTTTTTGAGATAAACATGATTCATTTAGCAGTCCAGATTGGACAAATAAGTTTAATTTCAGGTCAGTTTCACTGGGCAACTCAGCATGCAAAATTTGTCTTGGACTTTCTATTACCATTTCTTCTCCTTGGCATTGTCCCTCAGGAGAGCTTTGCTCTGCAACCACATTTCCTGCTGTTTTCACCACCCACTGTGTTGCATTACAGTAAGGCCAGCTTCTCCCTCTGCACCCCATGAATGCATCTCTTTCTTCCTTGTTCTTTACCTTAGAAAGCACTCTTCTTCCTTTTGCCTGCCCCCGAAGGGCTCCAACTGGTGGCTCACAACTGACTCTAACCCACAGAAAGATTTTGTTTTGCTTGCAGAATTATTTAACAAAAGCTGCCACCCTACAACGTTCTGATATTTTCTGGTTGTCATAACTATAGGTGTCTGCATCTTGTCTTCAGACTTTTCAAGGATAGCTTCTTTCAACCTTACCTTTTTCCTGTATTTATATACTGCCTGGGCATAGTGTTGAATTCTGAACACTGATTGGTGAGTTGTCATGTATTTAGTCCTTTATATTACCTGCCCTGTTTTTTAGACATCTGCACTGTGAACCATCCCAACTTCTACCACTAACACTCGTTCCCCCTTCTTTCACCTCTATCTTCATCATCTTAGCTGCTGCACTCTGACAACTTTGGCCTTGGCCGTGGAATTTAGCGCTTACTTATAAAGGGTTTTGTGTCTGTCCTTGTCAGGCTAGACTTTCCTGGTACATGTTGCAGCAACACTGGGACTTTCTTGTTATTTCACTTTTTGGCGAAGGCTGTATCTTCCCCATAACTTCACTGAGCATTAACTAAGCACTTTTTTTATTATCTGGCAGGCAGTGTGTGAGGCATTGAGCATGCAAAGGGGACTAAGACAAGCTATTCCCTTATCCAGAATCAATCCAGAAATCTTATTTCCCAGAACTTTCCAGCTCTAGTCCTTGGCCACAGTGGACTGTTCGTGATTTCCAAGCACACCTTGTTTTGTGCTGCCAGCTATGGCTAACAGTTGTACCACTACTCTGATGGCTTTTTTTCTAAGTATTTAAACATCTCTTCAAGTGTAGACCACTTTCTCTTATCTCTAACCCATCTAATTTTTTCCACAGACATGTGCTGATTTCTACAATTTGAAAATTTGACATAGGTTTTCAGTTACTGAAAAGTGTTGGGTATTGAGTTTTTCAAACTTTACGAGGATGGGGTTCTCCACTTTTATGTTTCTCCCATATTTCTACACTTTCTGGGCTTAGTGACAAACTCTGAGCAGACAATAATTAATCTCCATGGTTTCATTGATCCTATCTTTAATTAGTGTACTTTCTACAGAGACATGCTGACATTAATTTAAATTTTGCAAACAGCAGGATCTGATGAGAAAGGTAAACCTACTCCTATTAAATTAAAATATCATGTAAAAAGCAGGAAACCACCTTGAGTAATATGGTGCCCCCAAAGTTATTGATATTTCAGCTTAGAATCCAGCACACATTTCCCATGGAAGCAACACACCATCATGGTCACATATACTGCACAGCCCATGTGTGTGCTTTGCCAACAGGGTAGGTGAAATCTGTGGTGGAGTTTTTTTTTTTTTTTTTTTTTTTCTTTTTCTTAATTACTTTTAATAAGAAATAACAATGTGATAGTTTCAAATCACATTAATAGTACATTTCCAGTATGATACAATGCACATTATTGTCCTGCTAGTATTTATACAGAGCACAGGGCATAGACATGATAATTTTTCTAATCATTATTGGTACAAAAAATTGCTTCTCATTGAACTATGAGAAAGTAGTTGTATACATAAACTAATGTTCCATAATTGCAGTGGGTTATTGGCAAAACTGGTAATGATGGAAGCTGTTGATTTAAACCTTTTACAGCTCAGCATGCTAATCTAGCTTTATGTTTTATGTCTTGTGGCTAAACTTTTCAGCTGGCTAGTTAAGGGCAAGTTAAAGCAAGATCTGTATAACAAAACATGGAACTTTTTATCTCCCAAGGTCAGTCAAATCCCCTCAGGATTTACTTTGAGACCATGTACAGTGCTTTGTAGAACTGTTGTGAGTGTCAGCCATCTGGATGAGTCGTGGCCATTGCTTGACCAGTTTGCTCTCTGTGAAAGCCTGAGAGGATGTTTTCTCTCTAGGCAGCTCTCCTTAGGCACACTATATATCTTCAATCCCTTTCCTCTGTAGCCCTATAATCTCCTTGAACAGAAAATTTCCAAAAGGTTTTTCACATTGAAGATTGCAATGTGTAACGCTAAAACTATGCTTAGAATGCCTGTCATGCTGGTCTTTTAGATGTGTGATGCTTCTAATGCAATTTCAGTTACTGCTATACTCTCTCTCAAGTAAATGGTTGGTTTACAAGTAAACAACAAAAGAAAAGTATATTAAATGAGAGTAAGAGACTAGAAAAAATGACATAGGATTAACAGGCTACAATTTTGTATATGCTTAGATTTCTAAATTTGTTTAAAAATGTGTAACTGCTTTTATCACATTCTATAGAGATTTACTAGAATATCAATGATTGATAGATAATACTAATCCCAAGTTAAGTCTAATATGTTTGATATTCAGAAGGACAGTGATATTAGGCTCAACTACACAGAGTAATAGTATCATTAGGATTTTCTTCTGGAGGGTTAAGACTATAAGTTTACAGACCAAAAATTAGAGGAAAAAAAAGGGCTACAAGGATAGCCAATATTTTGGCCCTAGCCCTTCAAGGTCAGTGAAGGGCTAAAGAGAACATAAGGACATACGAGAACCTGTGCTATAACTCAGTGGTTTCCCAAATTTTCTGTGGTTGAGTTTAGAGGCTCCCAATTTCTTATTGTCTAACAAGCTCTCTGATACTGTAGATACTCTATTATATGTGACACTTACCATACTTGGCTCATCTTTTGTGTCAGTTACTCTTCTTTTGTTGCTGGGATAAATACCAACACCCAAAATGAGAGAATGAAAGATTTATTTAGCACATAGTTACTGGAAGTTTTAGTCCATGTCAGCTGGCTCCAAGGCGGAGCAGCACATAACAGAGTAAAGCCTGTCAGCAGCAAAGAGCAGGGAGCAGAAAGGACTGGAAGCAGCTCAGGCAGCTAGCTAGCCTCTCTCCTCCCCTTACATTGTCATGCAGAGTGTCTGCCCTGGGGTACTCATGCTTATAATCCCAGCATTAGATCAAGAATCAATTATAAACTTTAGAAGCTGCCCCATGACTGCATGAGGCTTTGGGGGGATAACTGGACACAAGCCATAACACCTTTACAATGTATCTTTTCTCATTGGACAGAAAATCCCAGGAGTACCAAGATAGCATCTGTCTTATTGACTGCTATGTCCTAGCATAGTGCCTGCAGTATATTAAGCAGTCAATAAATATGTGTTAGATCACACTGAATTCAACTCTAGTTGAGTGATTATGGACTCTGGGGACAGACACGTAGCTGTGAACCTAAATCTTCCTGGGGAAATTGTATGACATCTCTCTGAGTCTCAGCTTACCCAGCCATAATGTTTTATTAATTAGAACCATAAAATTACTGAATGTAATTCTTTAGATGTTGCTTCTTTGCTTTCTACCTGTCCCAGTGTACTCCTTCAAAACTGTACTTGGCATAGTTAATTGATGATGTCCATCGTGGTTGAGGTGCTGTGTTGTGGGGTTGGGATGATGACATTTGGTGTCACAGTCTTACAGCAGCTTTTGGGACCATGTTAGTCGTATTTCTGAGTCTAGTTCTGACAGCCTTTGTTGTCTGAGGTACGTCATTCAAGCATATCTGTCAAAGAACGACAAGGGATTTCAGTTATTTCTTATCTTTTTCCTTTGTATATCACTGACTTTAGGCAAAGTACTATAAATAATCAATGTTCTGGGGTAGACCCTGAAAAGAATTTATTCGTGTGTGTGTGTGTGTGTGTGTGTGTGTGTGTGTGTGTGTTATATGCTAACTCGTGAGAGATCCATATTTTAAAAACACTAATATAACATTATTTGTGAGTCACTTGTTAATGACTGCCTGCTCTAAGCCAAACGCTGTCACGCACTTCACATACAGGGGCTGATTAGTTTTTGGCACAGTTCTGTGAAAATGTGTTATCATCCCCTTATTATTGATAAGAACACTGAGGCCTACAGGAGTGAAATGTTCTCAAATCTGAGAACAAGTTAATGGCAAGAATTTATTTATTTCAAGAATTTAATCTATGTAAATCTGAACCTTTCTCCTATACTTCACCAAAGTGTTAGTAAAAACAGAGACATCCCCTGACCACTATTGACTATGTTAGTAAGACTACTTCTGGCATGTTAACTGGAAAAAAGCAAAATGCATGCCTGGGTAGTGTATGGAGATTCTGAATGTATAGGGTGCAAACACATCACAGAAGAATGAGAAGTTGAATATGCTGTAAACGTTGGGCTCACAGATATATTATTTCATTTTTGTTTCTGGTAATGCTCATGCAATAAATAATGGATGCTTTTGTGGCATCAACAGACTTTGAATACTTTAGAAGTTTAATTTGAATAAAGAGATAGTTGATTTTATTTGATGTTATAATTCATACTACACATTTTTGTGAGAGATCAGAAATTTAAAATGTGGGCAAAGGAGGTATCATTTATGCTTGGTTCTGGCTTGGTAAGTGTCCCTGTGAATAAGTAATAATGGTGAGACAGTCCTCAGAGGAAATCAGGAGAAGACACTAGAAGTCCAAGGGGCAGGTCTGAAAGTCAGTCTCTGTAAATGGACTGTTATTTTTCCTATGAATACAGCCCATCATTAGGGAATACAAGCAAATGCTTTCATATGTAGGGGAAAGGAATGATATGATTTAGTAAAGGCTATAGTAATAATCTCCCAAGAATACCCCCACAGACTAATTACTTATCTCTTTGAAATATATTCTGAAAAACAAGTCATAATATCATATCTTTATGGTTATTTGGCAAAAGGCTAAAAAGGTGGTGAAAGTAGGAAAAGAAGATTGGAGTTCCTGGTATCTTTGATTTTTAAGAATAATCTAGTACATCTGTTTTTTAATCAAAACCTGAATTGTTAAGATATAAAATAGACTTAAGCAACATTATTTACTTATCCGTTCATCCATCTGTCTTTCCAACTTTCCATCCATCCACTGACATATGCATTTCATGTATTTATGTATGTACTGAGTGCTTAGTGTCAAGGGTGATGCTGCACTTTGGAGTTTGAAAATTAAAAGAGGTGGTACCTTGCTTACAGGAGATATGAACAAAGATTTTAAGTAATCAAAGAGAAGAGCAGCAACTCTGCCTAAGGTTGAGAGTCAGTGATTGAGTCAGGTAAAGCTTCCCAAAGATGATGACTGAATTACTTAACGAGGGAACAGGTGGTTAGGAGACGTAAGGCATGTCAGACACAGGAGGCATGCTTTCATCATCCCATGTCTCTTTGTTCTCTGTGGGAAGAATGAGCTGAGCAAGACGGATTGGGGCAAAGTCAGGGAAATACAAACACTCACCAGACCCCAAAGGCTGAGCTACTGCAAGAAGTTACCTGTAGTGTAAGGTGAAGAAGCTATAATGACTTCTACTTTCTGAAGACACTAGGCTCATAGAAACATTTCAATCAGAGCTTTAGGGGATGAATCCAAAGCCAAGAATGGTTGGGCTGACCTATTATGAGTCCTTATCCAGGAAAAGGGAGGAAAAGTACACATAAAGCTTAAGTTTTCCTTAGGCTATACCTTTCATGTGTAAATATACTCCTATTATAAGGCCTTATTTATTTTGGCAAAGAATTCATCTCATGCATATTTTTACCAGCTCATTCTGACAACACCTCCCTCAGCACAGCTTATCTGATTCTCCTACGCTGAATTTTTAATCTCAATCTCATATTTCCTTGACACACTATGATACCACTGTCATGGCCTTTCCTGAAGATGTGTTCTTCCACAGTCATACATTTTTACATACTATGGCCTACACACTAGATTTTTCTCTGTCTCTGAATCCACCAAATACAGGATAGAGCATTGAATGGACTAAGCCAACCCTGGTTACATATCAGAATTTATGTGGTGAATTTTCAAAAAATAATAATAGTCAACTCCTGCCCCCTTTCCTCTCAGGAGATTTAGTCTGGGATAGACCATGCATGTGAATATATATTCATCTATTTAGACAATCCCCAGGTAATTCTAAAACTTCAGCCATGCAGATGGCTGAGGTTGAATGTTTTTGAGATACTGAACAAAGAATATCCTGGCTAGCTTACTTTTAGTAGAGAAGAGATTTGGGATTATCAGTAGCTGGCTATTTAGGCAGTTTCCCAAGGGCCAAAATACCCCAGACCTCAGAAACCTGGGAAGAGATGGCTACTTGCAGTCATACACACTTATCTGAAAGACATCCTCAGTGTACTTCCAGGAACGAATACACATGATTTGTTCAATATGAATTGATTATGCTAACCAACTCAGCTGGACTGTCACTGTTGGAAAATATAAAGTGACTGAACACTCTGAAGAAGGACTCTCCCACTCACCAGCTGGTAAGGGAGGGACTAGGGACTAAAAAGGGAGAGGGAATACACCTTAATGCCTGGAAAATAAAGGCTCCTTCTTTTCATCCAGAAGATCTCTAGAAACTATAGGTCAAATTGGAAATTTTGAAATAAATCAGGAAAAGTAAACTGCCTTTACCTTTTCTAAATTTATGAGTTGGTCAGATAAAGGAGGAGAGAGAAGAAAGAATAATTACCCAGCATAAATTTGCCACAATGGTTTGAATAGAGATGGTGACTATATTAGAAATGTGATACAACTTTGAAGATATGTAGAAATTGTTGATTACAGTTAAGAAACAGTCAAAAAGTCCCATATGCTATATTAACATTAAAATGGAAACACTCTATGGCATCAAGAAAGACGGAGGAAGAATTAATAAAGAAAGGAAGGAAAATTGAGGGAGGGAATGAGGAAGAGAAGAAGAGGGGGAGGGGCATGAAGGGAAGGAGAGACAGAGAGGGAGGGAGGGAGAGAGAGAGAGAGAGGGACAGAGAGAGAATTTTTCAAACTAAGAAATGCCCTTGTGCTAGGAAACAGCAATTTTTCATCACCATGGAGAAGGGCACATATTATCTCTTGCTTGTTCTTTATTGAGATGGTTTTCTAGGGAGGGCTCTAATTATATCCAGTCTGAACTGAAGAAACAACCTTGATGTTTTAACTGCACATGTGGATCAGAGGATACACTTTCATTCCTCAGGCTTATTGGCCTTTCCTGGCCAATTCTCTTGCACTTGGGATTGACATAATTCTATCTTTTCTGGCAAAGGAAAAGGAGTTCAAGGGTAGGATTTTAAAGTCTCCTGTTGCTGGCAATTTTTCTCACATTTCTAGTGTCATCAATCTCTAAGCAGACTAGTTAGTGAGAAAAGCTGAATTCTGGCTGGGACACAGGACACTGGAATGTTTGATGTCTCTAGGCTTGGTTTTATGTCAGCATGACATGGAAGAGATTTGTAGAAACAGTCCATTTGAAAACATGAGGACAGTAGAATTTTGATTTGTGGAGACCTTGCTGAGGGACCTACATCTGTCATCTCTGGATGAGTTGTTCAGTGTTGTGTAGGTGCTCTCTATGGAGGATTCTGGGAAGATTAGCAGTGTTTTCACTGTAGGAAGCACAGTAGAAGACTGTATGTTTTGGGTTTCTCTTTTTCCTAGTCTAAAATGCCCTAGTCTGACAAGCACGATCAAACTGTGTTTCCAGAACAAATGAAGAAGTCCATGTCCTGAAACTCTAAGCTTGTCCTTTCTGGGTCTATCCTCTCACCCAAGAATGCCCCCTGGTTCCCTAAACAGTTATCATTTGCCTCCTATTAGCTTTAGCTTTCCTAATTAATCAATTAATTAACTATAATATACATCCACTTAATAAAACCATAGCAATGGCTTAGTCTGTGTCAGCTACTCATACTAGGAGCTAAACCTACAATGCAGAATCCCTGGTTCAGGAAACTCACTGATAATTCATAGTCTAATTATTTAGCAGTGTAGGTGAGAAGGTAGGAGTATTATGACCTCCTACCTCAGAGGAGCTTGCAGTATGATATCTTAGTGCTCTCATTCAGGACTGTCTTAAGTCAGAGAATAAAGTCCTAAGTATGGAATCCCAATGATTTATTAGTAAAGAGCTAAGAGTATATTAGGAGAGAGGAGAGTTGTACTGGCCATCACAGGGAGTTATTCTGTCTACAATCCAAACAGTCTTTGGATTGGAAATGAGAAATGAGGATAAAGCAAAGATATACAGCAAAGGGAGATTAAGGACACAGAGGAAATCCTAGATTGGGGGAAGAGAGACCAGGGAAGTTAGTCTTGGGGGGAGGGGGAGACTTGCTTGGAAGGGAGGGCCTGAAAGCTACCCAAGACTCAAGTATTAAGTTTCCAAGTTTATAAGATAGTGAGAATTTAATAATTGTTAGTCATGTTCTTTATCCATATGTATTTATGTAATCCCCATAAATGACTTTTGTTTTGAAGGACATGCCCGAAAGTAGTCTCTGTCAAGTACATCATGGATTAGAATTGGCCTCAGCCATCATTTATCAGTATTAAAATGTTAGACTTACAAACTTGGGGAGGTTTAATTTTTCTTGCTGTAGGCTACCAGTTGGAGGTCCTAGTATATTTTCATAAAATCCCTCACAAAATAGCATACAGGATCTGCATAAAAATAAAAATGTTTTGCTTAAGGACATGAGATTTATGCTGTTGTTGTTGGAAGTGATTATTTTTTCCCACCCTTAGTTGATTAAAGTATTTATTTTCATCTGTCTGGAGATGAAAGTTAAAAGTCTTTGGTAAACAGAATAAAAGATTTCATAGTTGTGCTTTAAAGGAGTGTTGACTCATGTTACTTTGTTTTTCCTTTCCCTCGGTTCTGTGACATTGACAATAACGATCTAGCTTGTGAGCATCTATCTGTATACTCCAGTATGCTGGGATAGGGGGTCTCAGGACATTGGGTGGGTGGAGTGCCATCTCTTCAGCTCTGTGCCACCCCTACACTCAGACCTACCACAGGTGACCACAATTCCTGCCGTGAGTAGATTTAGTCCCCTACAGACTTGATTCCTTAGCACTGTAGACTGACTTTTACTGCTTTCCCACTGGAAAATAGTTCTAGTTTCTTTATTGGCATCATACACAATTATTGTGAAAATTTCCAACAAACCATAGCAAGTAAAATGATCATTTTAACATCACACTTCTCCCTCTTTCTTATAGTCATGATACTACTTGTCTTAGTTACTCTTCTCTTGTTTCTGGAACAAATACCTGTCACCCAAAATGAAGAAAGGAAAGTTTTAGTTAGCTCACAGTCACTGGAGGTTTCAGTTCATGCTCAACTGACTCCACAGCAGAGTGGTACAGGGCAGAGAGCAAACTTTCAGTGTGGCAGCAAAGAGCAGAGAGCAAAGGGAGAGGCATTAGTTCAGTCAGCTAACCAGCCTCTCTCCCCTCCCTACATTGAAATGCAAATTACCAACCCCAGGGATAGGGTGTAGCACTCACACCTGAAATCCCAGCATTGGATCAACAATCAATCACAAACTCCCAAAGCCACGCAGCCACATGACTGCATGAGGCTTTGGCTTTGCACACCTGGCCTTGCAAAACATAACATTCCACACCTTGACCACTGAAAACTCATGTACCTCCTTTCATTCAAAAAAACATTTTAGTCCATCTCTAAGAGTTCCCACAGTTCCAACAGTTTCAGCATTTCTGAGAAGTCCAAGTCCCAATAGCTAAGGCAAACTGTTAGCTGTGAGGCCCTATACAAATGAAAAGTTAAATACTTTGGACATTCAGTGGTACAAGATAAACATTACCGGGACCAGGGTGATAGCTCAGTGGTATAAGTTTCTACCTGGCAAGCACAAGATCCTGAGTTCAATCCCTGGTACTGAAGAAAAAAAAAAAAAAAAAAAAAAAAAAAGATAAACATTAGCATTCCAAAAGGAATAAACAACTTGGGATTACAAAGCACTGCAACCAACACAAGTCCAAAATCCAGCAAGGTAAATATTAAGTCCTATAGGCAAACTGTGAGTTCCAAAAGCCTTTCATGGCTCCATTCCTACAGCACTTTTGGTGGTAGCTCCCATGGCTTCTCTCTTAGGCCTACTTTGCTCCTTCCTTGCAGTTTCCCTTAAATGATCCACATTCCTAGCTATTTCAAACTTTTGGGGTTTCCACTAAATAGGCTTCTCATTTACAGCTTTACACATTGCCCTCCCAGAGGCACACTGCCTGGCCTTCCAGGCCTTCTTCTGAAATGCATTCTTCAAGTACCTAAAACCAATGTCATGTGGATGATGCCAAGATCTGCTGCCAACTGGAGCAGTAGCCAGGATTTCTTCTCCCTTGGCTATAGGTGATGAATGCATGGATTTCTGAGCCCTCTGACCCTGATTATGCAGAATAAATTCTTCGTGTTGGTGCCATTCTTGAACCCTATGTGGCTGTTGCAACCATTCTGGAACATTGGGCTCTGAGACTTTCTCGTCAAGGCAGAGTCCCTGACCTTTGTCATTCTGAGGTGGAAAAGGGTAGAGACTTGCCATTTCTAGTGATGCCCTCAGGGCATCTTTCCCATTTTATTGTTCCTTCTCAGCAGTGGAGATCCTTTCAGCTCTATTTTTGTATTGCCTGCCTTTATTAGAGCTTCCTTTCTGTCCAGTCTCAGTATTTTAAATCATCCTGCTGGGCTCTTTGTTCTTGATTCTCAACACAAAGCTGGCTAAAGGCCCCCAATAATAGCCATGTCACTGCCTCAATATTCAACTGCTTTGAGAATTCTTTTGAAATATTAAGCAGTTCACTATGCTTCATCTTTCTCAGGCTAAGTCTCTGCACACAAGCAAAATTCAGATAGACTTTCTGCCAAGCCATATCATAAATCATCCAGAGTCCAGCAACCAATGCAGTCCTTCTTCCCAGAGGAAACCTCCCCAATCTGGTCTTTATAAGCAGGTTTTCTATCAGTCTTCTGAGCTATGATCATAATCTTCCAGGCAAAGGCATTCCAGTTCTTCACTAGTAAGTGACCTCTCCAAACCTTTCCTGTCTTTTCCTATAAGCCATTCCCAAAAGCTTGTAATCCACATGGTCAGGCTTAGTCACAGCAACAACCCCACTCCTCTGGTATCAAATTGTGTCTCAGTTACTCTTTTGTCCTTGCTGGGACAAATACCACACACTCAAAATGAATGAATGAAAGGTTTATTTAGCTCACAGTCACTGGAGGTTTTACTCCATACTCAGCTGGCTCCAAGGTAGAGTGGCACATGGCAGAGAGCAAACTTTCATGGCAGCAGCAAAGAGCAGGAGCAAAAGGGAGGGGCAGTAGCTGAGGCAGCTAGCTGGTCTCTCCTCCCTCCTTACATGGTAATGCAAATTACCCACCCCAGGACCAGGATGTAGCATTCATACCTGCAATCCCAGAATTGGATCAAGAATCAATGACAGGGCCTGGCAGGATGGCTCAGTGGTCTAAAGCACCTGCTTGGGAAAGCTTGGGCAGCTTCAGGGACCACAGTTTGATCCCTGGCACCACATGCTGTGCCAGCCCTGTCCTTGGGGCGGGCTGAGCTGGCCATAAAAATGAGTGAATAAACAAACAACGGTTCTGAAACAAGAAAAAAATAAATAAATAAAATAAAAAAATTCTTAAAAAGAATAAATCACAAGCTTCAGAAGCAAAATAGCCCCATGACTGCATAAGGCTTTTGGGGTACAGCTATACACAAATCATAATACCACTATAAATAGTTTGTCATACATTTTCTAAGATATTTTCAATATAAAAGTATTTTTCAAAAATTATATTATAAATGGCATGTGAGGGACAGCCAAATAGGTCAGTGGATTAAAGCACATGCAAGCAAGTGCAGGCACCAGGGGTTCAATCCCTGAGGCCTGTCATGCCCCACACCATGGGAGGTGCTGAGGTGGCAATTGAGACTAGGCATGGTGGTGCATGTCTGTAATCCCAGCTCTTCAGAAGCTGTAAACAGGTGGATCACTATGAGTCCAATCTAGTAGTGAGATCTTGAACACCCTATAGAACCTTCCCTAAAATATAATAAATAAATAAATAAAAATAAATAAATAAATAGTGCTCTGTCGTCTTGCTGAATACATTGAAGGCCTTTTTCCAACCTAAGTCCTACTTATCTCTTCTATTCCACTGGGTGAATTAACATCTTTTAACTTGTATTAATGTGTGTATATAGTAGGATTCCTAATTTGAACACATTTGCTTGCTATATCTGGACAATATAAATAATATTGCTATAAGCAGCTGTGCACACAGATGTTTGCCCTATCATGTGCTTTCAACATACCTGTTGAATGCTTACCATGAAAAAGAGTTTTCACATCACTTTAGTCATGGGATCCTCAAAGATGGCTGCAGTGGCACTAGCAAACCTGGACAGGATAAGGAATAGCCTCTGTGTCCCCACCTGTAAACAGGAACAGTGGAGCTATTTCTCTCTTTTCATATAGGTGCTTATAGGATAGCTACATCCTGATTATTAGATATGCAGAAAGGCCTGCACCAGTGAATGTGGTGCACTACTTCACTAATGTATGTGAAATATTAAGAGTAGTATGCTTATGCGACACAGTCAAAGCTTAGGTATCCATGCTGGAACTCAACTGTATTTTTTCAAAAAAATTCTGATATTTCAGGTAACAGTATTCATGTCCAATATTCAGATGAGAACACTGAGGTGCTTAGAGCCAAGATTAGTCTCAGTCAATGACAAAGGAAGAGTGCAGTTAAGGACACCACCATGGTGTCTGCACAAGGGGATACTGTTTATGCAGTTCCATCTTCACGGTACTGCATACAGTTTCCAGCATGGCTGTGAGAGCAGAAAATACCATTGCACCCCTTCCAGTAGCACCACATTTCAGAGCATGCAAAGAGACCAGACGTGGGCAGAACCGAACTTCAGCTTAGGCTTGGACACCCATGAATGGGTCATTCCTGGAAATGTTATCAAACTACTCGAATCCTCACATTTCACACACTTGGGACTTCCGTGGGTTATACCAACAGTTATGTCAAATCTATACCCATAGTGCTTGACAAAAAATAAGACTTTAATGCTTATGAAGTTCCAGTGGTGTCAGAATTAGAACGCGCATCTCCTTCACGTCATACCCTTTGCCACTAACTCCAAGCATCCCATTCTAGAAAAGGCTAATACAAAGGCAGATGCTCAGGGCCACAAGCAGTCCTACCTTGGAAATAGGCTTTTACCCAAGGGGTAAGAAAGGCAGGGCTAATGTAGTATGGCAGCCCCATCCTGGGCTGTACTGACCCATGATTCCTGCTGCTGCACTAAGTACCTCTGTTCCTGGTTACATGTGTGACTCACCTGGCACAATCAGGTGTTATCCCAGTGTGTTACTCAGCTTTTCACTGCTGTAAAAAAAAATACCACAGAATTACAACTTAAAAGAGGCTTAAATCCATGGTTGCTTAGTTCCTTTATTTTTAAGCCCATGATGAGGCAGAAGTGCTGTGGTGGAAGGCTGTAGTGAAGAAAGGTTACTTATTTCATGGTGACCAATAAGCTGGGCAGGTGGGAAGGATAAAAAGCCAAACAGGAAAGAGCTGGGTACAAAAATCGAGTTCTCAAGTTGCCCCTGTGGCTCTTCCCTTGACCTAGATCCTATCTTCACAGATTGTATCACCTTCCAATAATGCCACCACATTATGAACCAATCAATGCATTAGTTATTGGTGAAATAGGAGCCCTCAGTATCCAGTCACCTAGTAATACATCACTGGCAACTAAGGTCCCAGAACATGGACTTTCAGGGAAATTTCATGTTGTTGTTATAATAATAATAATAGTAATTATTATTACTACTACTACTACTACTACTACTACTACTACTACTACTACTACCACTACTACTACTTTGGAACAGCTTCATTATGTAGTACAGGTTGGCCTGAAACTTATGGTGATCCTGTTGTCCCAGCCTCCCAAGTGCTAGGATTACAGGGATGCACCGCCACACCTGGCAGAGGAGTGCAGAGGAGGTCCAAACTGTACAATCCAGTAAAGAGTTTCTTGCCAGAAAGTAGTTTGAACAGCAGGAAAGAACAATCAGGAAATCCAGAGCTCATGAAAACTCACATTACCTCTAGGGGCCAGTGGAAGCGAGAGTGTGACTCTGCTTTAGATACTAACTGTTGCCATCTCCTTAAATATTTTCTTTCCATATGAGCATTTCTGGTGCCTTCAAGATAAGACAGAAATTGAAAATACCCCTTTTTGTGGGAATATGAAGCAGAGAAAGACAGCAGTAGCCATAGATAGCAACTATGTTCATGGTCAGAAAATGAATTATTTCTTTTTCTTAAAAAATTATAAGCCTTTAGAGTTAATGCTATACCTGTGACCTTGTGGCCTTTGTCTTAGTGCTCAAAAGCACTAAAGCCAAGGCAGGAAGATGAGGTGAGACCATCCTTGGAGAGACCCTTGGTCAGGACTGCCTGAGCACCAGAGCAGAGTATAGCCCTTTCCACAGTGTTCAGCAGAATGAGAAATTCCTTTCCCGCTTCTTCTTTGCAGCTCTGGGAACTGAACCCAGAGTCTCTTGTGTGGTAGGTGAGCACTCGCCAGCCGAGCTCTACCTGCAGACCCAGAATTGGGTTATTGCTCTGCTTTGCTACTATTTATTACCCATGGCATGTCACCAATTCCTTACCCTTATGCAAATCTTTCCTGAATCTGCTTTTCTTTTTATAAAATTTGGGATTGTACCAAAACTGTTTAAAAACTTAGATGCTTGCATAACATAATCACTTTATTATTTATTATTTGCACAGGCTTTTAATATTTTAATTAAATCAATTGATAAATAAAGATGAAAATTTAGGGTAGGATATCTTGTGAAGATAGTGTACAGAGGCACATGTTTATTTCCCCTTGAAAACTTACTGGGGATAAAAAGCAAAATGATTTTTTTAAGAAAGAAAAGAAAGGTAGAAACCATATGGAAAATTAATAAATGACTTAGCAGAACTAAGAAAGGTGATGCAATGGCCAGGAGTACAGGCAGCTGAGAACGCATTTGATTTAAAGTAAGACTTTCCAAGAGTTTTGGGAAAGGTAAAATCTGGCGTCTATGGGACATTGCAGGTAAGGAAGTTCACTTTAAAGATGAAGAAACAGTCTAACTACCTGCAGCTGAGTCATGGGAAGTTTCTTTGGTAGAGAATAGAAAATAGAAGGTGTCTGTCCTTAGAGACTGTAGATGGCATTGAAGGCAAAGACACCACAACTCAGCACCAGGTTCCAATCCTGGTCTGCATCACGGAAGCTGAAACTTCTAGCACCTTCCTCCTTCAGCACCTGGGGCGCTGACAGCCTGGACGTGGCTGTACAGGGAGGAGATCAGAGCATTCTTATCTGTGGACTCCAAACCACCCCAGTGGAAAGACTTGTCATACACTGCCATTCAAGTGTTTCCAGGTAAACGTCCCAGCCAGATCATGCTGCGAGGAAACTCACATGACACGGGATCCACCTCTGTGCTCGGTGTCAGCGGTCAGCATTAGCATTGTCCACACTGAGGACTGGCACTCATGAGGGAAAGAACTAAGGAGGACCTTTGGCCTGGGCGAGGTCTGCAAAGTAGCAATGGAAGACATATAACTAGGAAGAGACAAATGAATTTTCCAAAGCAGGCAGAAAGGACCTTGAAAAATAAAAGACCCAGTTATGAATCACGGTAAGACAGTACTTAAACAGATTCAGGGAATTAAAGGGAATCTCAAGAGTTTTGCAGACTGGGGGATGAAAAGTACTATAAGGCATGGGAATGTGTCATACTTTACACCTTGGATGAGAATGAGACTTGTGAAGTCAAGGAATTTTAAATATGAAATATTGATGCAACAAAAATGATAGCATAGTTGTATGGGAGATTGGGGAAGTGGGAGAGGTGCAGGTGGCTGATAAAAGCCTGGGGGGAAAGGAGTAAAATGTTGTCTTTTATGGAAGGTAGTTAATAGAAAATGTCACTAAGTAAAAAAAGTCATTGAAAATGGAGTCATGCTAGCATATTATTGGAAATGTGGTCATAAATACTAAGTAACTACTGTAATAATGAAAAGAAGTTTAAAAAAAAAATTCCTCTGGTGACAGCAATATCTAGGACTGCTGGTTATTTTTATTTTTGGTTGGTGATTTTAAATGAGCCCTGGAGAATGTTTGCTTCTTTCAAAAAATGCTTATTAATTTCATAAAAATAAATAATCTTTTATGATTGGTGTAAATATTCAGCATCATTGGTATAAAAGTAGAATTTCCAAATTTCTAAAAGTATCCTTTACAACTAAATACTGACACATGAGAAAGTTTTACAACAATGTGCTGGTTAAAAGTATGTGAGGTTCTTGGCTTCCTGTGGGACAAGAGATACTTAATATAAAAATTAAATGTAAGACATGTAAACCAATAGAGCAGTAGAAATAGTCTTTTGCAAACCAACAAATAACATCAAACTTTGGTTTTTTGTTTTATTTTTTTGCAAGTTCGCCTTTTATACCCTTGGAGGGTCCTCCGATTTTACAGAATGATAGCATTTCTGGTTTCTAATTAGTTGCGGATGGCTGGTCTAAGAAAATCCCTTCAGTTGGGTTCATCAGAAGTGTCCCATCAATATGTCGCACCATCTTCATTTTTCCATATTTTCAAGTTTTATATATTTTTTTCCTGCATATTTGCTAGGAATATAAATAACATAATTATTATTACCACTATCATTATTATTATTAAGTGTATTTGGTTGTTGCAGGGTCTCACTGTGCAGCTCAGACTGGTGGTGATCCTCCTGCTTTCAGCCTCCCCAGCACTGGGATTATAAGCCTGTGCCACCACACCCAGTCTTGTGTTGCTCAGCCTGCCCGAGGAGCAGGGCTTCGGATCAAACCATGATCCCTGTGCTTTCCTAAGCTTGCCTAAGCAGTCACTTTAGTCCACTGAGCTATCTTGCTGGCCTCACAAATAACTTTAAAAATGCATCCAAAACTGATGAGTTTTCAATTCTAAGGAGATGCTGTTTGTCTACTGCCTACTATGACCCAAGGCTTCCTCTCTTTGTTAATTTAAAATAAGAGTTTTCATGGAAAAGGTAGGCATTAAAGACATATTTGCACCAGAAAGACATTTTTCTTCTTAGTATCAACAGAAATGTTGAAAGAAAAAGAACAAAGAAGACAGGATACCTTTCAGTGTTATGAAATGCAGTGTCTGTGTATTATTACTTTAAAATCATTTTGTGGCTGGTGTGATCTCTTATTGTTCTGGAAATACTGTGAGAAACAGCAGCTTTAAACTGCATTCTACAAAAACCTAAGGCTTATGGTGAACCAAGAAGACAGACATTGGCTCCATCCTTCTACCCAACCCCTACCCTACCTCTCTTAGCCCAAATTCTCTTTCTACTATGTTATGCAGTGCAATGGACTTATGCATACAACTTTACTTAAAGTCTCTCCATATATCATAGCCTATAATTATTAAAAAGAAAAAATCACTACAATTTGAAGTGTGTTTAGGTTGGATGGATTAATTTCTTTACCGGAGCCATAATGGGAAGACTGATTTTGTCATTTCAATTACAATCCACTGTTTAGTTCAGGCCCCGAAGACACTTTCTTAGAGTTTCCCTCCACTTGTCTGGCACTAGAGCAATTAACAGTTGGTGATTTGTGGCTGCACTTTTACTGCTTAGCACAGGTTTATCATCTTGAAAGTTTTCCATTTGCATTTATGCTATGCATTCTTCGAGTGACATTTCCATATCACCCAGAGTTTATATTATGCATTGCCCTGTACTGCACTTCCCTCTACGTGCTGTGAATCTGCAAGCCCAGCCTGAAGGCTGTTGCAGACCAAGGGGAATATGAGCTGCAGGCACCACTGACACAGGGCTTTCTATGTGCCTCTGCCAAATTCTGGTACCAAGGGCTTCCACCTGTGTTGTCTAATTTATTCTGCAAACCTGTAACTTCAAGGTTTCTTGTGTTTGCCACATTTTATGAATGCAGAAATTGAAAGTCAGAGAGCAAAAGTAATTTGGCCAAGGTCACCCAGCTCAAGTTAGGAGAGTTAAGATTCAAACCCAAGTCTGTCTGATCTCAAAACACTCCACCAGATACCCGCCCACAGTGAGAACCTTCAGAGTGAACTGAATTGAATTTGACAGTTTCTTACTTTTAAATATCAAACTTCCAGAGCAGTCTAATTGCTGTTCTTTGGACTAAGAAGAAATGGCTGTTTAAAAGAAGCAAGAGGCAGAAAGGTCAAGAGGAAAGGGAGGTTTAATATTTCTTTTGGTAAAGGAAAAGATGTCCTACTAGACTAAAATTGAATCAAATCGAAACTATTACAGAAATTTGATGAAATTATAAGGGAATGCAAAGAAGGTAATGAACACATAAACCAAAGATTTTCTAAAAAAAGAAAAAAACCAAGTCAATGGAGGAGTTACAAGTTATAAGTTGGTCCAAAGGAAGACAGACATCTTGACAAATGACTAACAAAGCCCTTAAGACAGCAACAAGAGCTCTATGATTATGTTCTCACCAGGCTGGGTTAGTTTTGAAGAGACACAGACTCTGGAGCCAGATTGCTGAATTTGAATCCTTTCTCCTGAACTTTCCAGCTGGGTGACCTTGGTTAAGTTACTTAACTTCGCTGGGCTTCAGGTTCCTCATCTGAATAATGGGGAGCATAGAATTGTTTATGTCGAGGTGCAAAGGTCTACTATTGCTGTGACAACTGTAGACATCATATTGACACAGCCTAAAAACATCAGAGATTTTAAGTCAGCGTAAAGGCTTGAAGAAATAAAGGATAAAGATTTGCCTTTAACCAAGGAGTACAGGGAAATGCAGCCCTTCCTACCTCTGAGCCTCAGAATCAAGAGCTCAAGTCAAAAGAAAGCCAGGTCTGGCTGTACATGATGGAGCTTAAAACTCCTTTGTGTAAAATATAGGCTTGGACAGGCACTTGAGGTTCTGCTCTAAGCTGCACAGGCTAGAGAAAGTGGATTAACCGAAATGCCAAAGAAATGAGTTTGAGACAGAAAGAAAAAGCAAACTCAGAGTGATTCATCTCTAGGTGCCAATAGTCATTCAAAGCTTGTTAGGAAGTGAGGACATTTTTAATAAGTACAACTTTCTTTTCCTTGCTCTCCTCTAGCGATGGAGCTGTTTCCTATCACAGGTCCACTGAGAGGCAAAACTGCAATTCAGTTGAATGTAGTAATGCAGCAAAGCTTGTTCACTTGCTTAGGAGGGAGGGTGGGTGTTTGGCTTTTCAGTCACCATTTATTTAGCACTTTTTTTTTTTAATAGCTGCATCCCTGAAGAATGGAGACACCATGTACTTCTGAAGTCCAAGCCCAAAGCTCCAGGTCTACACTTTAGGTTGTGTCATGGTTCTCAGTCATGTAAAGAATGCCCCAAACTCCAGATGTTGCCTGTGCCCACACTCTATGTCTGACCTACAGAGTCTTCCTCAGGGGACTCGCACTTGCGTTTGTTTGTTTGTTTGTTTGTTTGTTTGTTTTCAGAATTGCACACATCACTCTGAGTTTCACATCAAATCTGAGAGAACCTCCTCTCTTACATTTTGTTAATGCAGAAATCAAGTCCTAGAAAGGATAAGTGTTAAGTGAGGTCACACAGCTGACAAGCATTACACTGAAATTCAGAATCTAAGGCCAAGGAAATAGCTTAGTGGCATAAACACCTGCCTGACAAGCACAAGGTCCCAAGTTCCATCCCTAGTACTGAAAACAACAACAAAAACAGATTGAAATTCAGAATCTAAGATCTCAGAAACGAAGATTGCAGGCCTTTCCACGTGGTCCTGCCCACGATCATGGGGACGCATGCAGAAAATCGTGCCTCAAGCCTGTTCTGTAATGTGATCTGTGGTTATAGACAAATATGCATATATGTGAAAACCTGGCTTGTCCACAGCAAAAGCTCAGTAAACATCAGCAAGGCCAGGAAGAACTGTAGGGAGCTGTGGTTTAAGAGAAGAATATGAAAAATGTTACAAACTGACTTACCTCAAATTTTCACCCCACTGTGGGCAATGCTGCTTCTGCTATCTACACTCCCACAATGGACAGTTTCCACCACTTTGCCCCAATTCCTGGGATCTAAGGATGCCACCTATTCTAGTGTCCTCCTGTTGTTGAGGCTTCAGCTTTTCTGTTGCATGCATAACCAATTTCCTCCTTTAAACTCCATCCTTATTTCAAGTGTGATTCTAGCTGTTAGATGGAGAAACATAGGTCTACAGGAGTTATGTGATTTAGCCAGTGCAGTACAACTAATTTTTGTCAGAGCTAATATTCTAAATCCAAAGTTCCTGTTTTCAAATCCTCATCACTAATACTGAAGGTGATTATGGAGTTTCTGGGACACAGTGCAAATTGATGGGGGAGGTAGAACTATGACACAATAGCGATGATAGTAGTAGTAGTAGTAGTAGTAATAATAATAATGAAATTGATTTTGCTTGTGGTAGCAATAATGTTGGTGATCACTATTTGGGACCACTTAGCTGTGTCTTTAGAAGGCTATGCTAGCACAATGTTCTGGTTGTCACACAAATGTCTCTGCCTATGTTACAGGCCTTCACCTATCAACACATTCAAGAAATTATGGTCCAGCTTCTTCGCACAGTGAACCGGACAGTCATCACAATGGGCCGAGATCATGTTCTGATTGTGAGTAGATCCTCTTGTCAAATGTTTCAAATGCTTCAGGGCCTCAGAATGGATTGTCTGGAAGACTTGATCACACAGAACACTAAAACCATTCATTGTTTTGTCTATGGAGAACAAAAATTGAATTGTTTCTATGTTGAGAGAACATGAAAATTAAGTCAATGTTCAAAAACAAAGCAATACTTAGGACTTGTCTAAGAGGTTGAATATAGCACAAAGGGTCAGGGATATCCCTGGCAAGGAGAGTAGTTTTTTGGTAAGTGAGCAAGTTGGAATCTCCTACCAGGAACCTTTCCTTCTGGCATACGCTCATGTGGTACCCAGTCTCAGATTCTATGGGTTTTATTTCCTAAGTGTATTAACTCTACCAACAGATACCATTTAATTCAATGTCAGTGTTAAGTTTGAGAGTATTCTTGTTTACAAAATATATGCTAAAGATCAACAGATTCTGCCCTATAATATGATTATTTTCTTTCCCCAGATTTAAAAAAAAAAAAAAAAAAAACTTATCCTAACCTATACTTCATCCCTCTTGCTTTAAAATAAAGATCAAATACAGGGTCCAGTTCCCAACATAAATTTAAGCATCCTATCCCTTTGTTCCTCTGCACAAGCCTGGCAGGGATTTCACATCCTACTCAGAAAGATGCAAGCCTCCCCTGGGTCTGAGATGCCCCTTCCCGTGCTCACCTGTTTGCTTTCTACCACACATAATACGTGGTTCCATGCCCTGTTCCCTTGGTATCTGGGGACGTTTTCCTCATTTTAATCAGATTTTGCTCCAGTATCCTCTGATCAGAGAATTTTTCCTTCTCTGACTCTGTGCCTACAACATCTGACTCCTGTTTACCCTCTTCCAACCTGTGTGGCTTATCTTATTTATTTTTCTTAGTGCTTATGACCTGCATTATTGATCACTTTATTTGTTTATTGTCTAGCTTTCCTTGTGAGAAAAGGAGCTCCAAGGAAGCAAATATTTTCATCTGCTTTGTTTACTGCTGTGTCTCCATATCCTACAAAAGTGCCAGTCACATAGTAGGTGCATGATCAATACTTACTGAATAGAGGAATGAATGAATGAATGAATGAATGAACAGATGAAGAATACCTCCTAATGTTTTAGGAAGACCGGGGCTACCCATCTTTGGCGGACTAATACCTTGTAGGATGGGGCCACATAAGTGACAATACTAATTTTTTAAGAGAAACTGACAATCTTTATGTAAGATTTCCTGATATTTAAGTGGTGGCACTTAACTTAAAAATGCTAGTAAAATACTATATGACCTCAAACATCAGGACCTAGCTTTCAGAAAAATACATTAGTGTGTCTGTATTATACTAATGTGGTGAGATCCAGATTTGGGGATGCTGAATGACAGCATACAACAATCCTGCTGTATAGACACAGAACACGGGGTCTGACTCATTCTAATAGTGGATGGGGAAGTATCTGATCTCTGGAAGTGGCCCAAACATGACAGTCTTCTTTTACCAGTTCAGTTCTGTCTAATCTTATATGTGCCTATTTACATAATGTATACTAACGACATTAGAAAAATCTGGGTTTGGCTGGGAGCGTGGCTCATTGGTAGAGAGCTTGTGTGGCATGCATGAGGCCCTGAGTTCAATCCCAAGCACTGTAAAAAAAATAAAATAAAATAAAAAGGAAGCAGTGATACCCAAGGGCCCTATAAACCCACCTTGGCCATTTGTCTCCTTTACTGTCCTCCTACCACCATTACTTATTCAGTTACAAGCTTTCTTATCCATGGCTCTTGCAATGCATCTTAGATAAGCATTTTATGGCCTCTCTAATCTTTATTCTTTTTCTTTGGAGCAAACCTAAAGATGATAATCTATCCACTTGACTTGTTCTGTATATAGCATGTTCTTAACTCTGTCTTCCTTTAGGATAGTAATTCCTTACAACAGACCTTGAATTGTAGAAAGTGTTAAGTGATATCTGTTACTATTTGCTTTTCTCTCTGATACAGTAAGACTCTCTGTCTCTTTGTATTATCCACATGGGCAACAGATCAGAGTTTAGCCCTCATTCGTAGTCTAGTTCTTGGCCTTTTACTTGTTCCTGTGCCCTGGTGGCTGGCCCTCCCAACACACAGTCTGTGATGCTGTTCAAGTAATCTATGCCAGGATATTCCTGTACTCTGGAATATTCACTGGCTGGCCACTGCCTGCCAAATTAAATCATAAATGCTAATAGCCTGACCATTCTTAGCTTCTGGCACCTGGTCTGGCCACAACTGGTTGTTTCAGTCTTTCATGTACTATTCTCTATCCAAATAGCCACTCAAAAGTGGATGTCTGGCCATTGCCTAAGCAAGTTCAGCCTTTCCCTCACCTTCATGAGTCTGTTTTGCCTCCTTGCCTGGAACATTTCTTGTTCTGTTCACTTCTTGCCTAGTTTCCAAAGGCCTAGCACAGAAGTGTGTTCTTAGGAAGCGGCCCTGGCCAAGGCCCTCCTCTCTGTATCTTTTGTTTGTGTTTCATTTTGTTCATGTTGCTATCTCTTTAAATAAGAGTTTCAGTGTGGTGTAATTTACATACTTCAAAATCACACCATTGAAAGTATATATTTTCATGAATTTTAGCAAATGTATAATATTGCTCACCTAGGAGGCCGCCAGCCCCAACATTAATTTGCACTTACTTTCCATCCCTTTCGTATCCCTTTGCCACTACTAATCTACTTTCCATGGCTACAGATTTACCTTTTATAGAAATTGCCTATCAGTGAAATCATGTACACTGAGATCTTTTTGGTTTACTTTGTTTTTGCAGTGCTAGGGGGTGGAACACAGGGCCATGTGCATGCTAGGCAAGTGCTCTACCGCTGCAATACCCAACCCAACTCCTTTTATTTTATTTTGAGCAAGATTCTTACTAAGTTGCCCTAGCTGGCCTCAAACCTGTGATCTTCCTACCTAAGAGTCCTGGGTAGCTGGTATAGGCATGTGTTTCCTTGCTTAGACAACTTGAGGTCTTTTGTATCTTGTGTGTTTTCTTAGCCTCATATTTTGGAGGCTTATCCATATTTTAAATCTACTAGTTCTTTATCCCTTTTCATTGCTGAATAGTATTATACTGCATGAACAGTTGGTTCATCCATTTAGTGCTTGATAGGCCTCTGGTTTGTATTCAACTCTTGACTTATGATTTATGTTGTAACACACATTTACATATATATTTCATATGAATAGATTTTAATTTCTCTTGGTTAAAATTCTAGGAGTGAAATTGCTGAGGCCTATGATAAGTGTATGTTTGCCTCTGTAAGAAACTAGCCAACAGTTGTCCATGGTGGCCTGCCACTTTACCACCAACATGTGTGAGGGTTTTATTTACCCTCATCTTCACAAGTACTTGATATTGACAGGTTTTGGAGTCTGACTATTCTAATGGGCCAAGCACAATTCTACTGGGAGCTTATTGTAGCCTTAGTTTGCATTTCCCTGATGAATATGAAGTTGCATGCCATTTCATGGCATCTGCCTCTTTCTATTTTTAAGTGGAATATGTTTCAAATATACCTGAGACAGAGCTCCTTACTTATGCTAGAAGACTTTTTTCTTTCTTTAATGTATTTAGTACAAGATCTTCAGGATCTACAGGATCTCACTGCATAGATCAGACGTGATTCTCCTGTTGTCAGCTTCCCAAGCACTGGGATTACAGGCTTGTACCACCATACTCAGTCTCAATCAGCATCTCAGCAACCCCTGGGTGGTGTGTTATTCTGTGTAGGTGCTGAAATGACGTGAAGACCTGATGATAAGCTTCAGAGGAATCACTGAAACTTGTCTCTCTCAAAGTGAGCCCAGAGCTGCAGAAACAGCTCACTTTTATTGAGGGCTGCGAGAAGGCTATGGAATGTGCAAGACTACTTTACAGATTACGAATCACTATGTCTTTTACCATTTGCCTAACACTAGGTTCATACAGATGCTAACAGATAACCAAGGAACAGGGGAGGTGACAACCCTTAACATCCTAAGCAAGAGATCAATAAATGGCACCAGCAAAGGAAGCCGCTATCTACAGGTGTAAATCCCAGTTTTCCAGGACCTACAACAGACAGCGGCCTTTGCTGGGCTCTGTTTTTGGTTTCCTGCTTCTCAGGATATCAATTGGGCTTATTGCTAACCCAGGGCGGGGGGGGGGGCCAGTACAGCATGCTGTGGAACAAACTCCAGATGCTGCTCTGCCAGAAGACTTTGGGACAATGCTTACCTATAAAGTGTGCTAATGGTACACATCTCTGGTAGAGATGGTGTAACGTTCCTATCCCACAGGAGAAGCCTCTGTACACATAGTTCTTTATTTATCCTTTTGGCATTTCATAAGAACCCATTGTGTGCTCAGCCAAAATAAGGAGAAAAGCATTAGGCTTGACTTGTCTCTCAAAATCAGACCTCTTCTAGGGGATGTTCCTCAGGTGTTTCAAGCTCTGCTCAAAACTCAACCAATCACCAGCTCTCTGCAGCCTACTGCATACTGTCTCTGCCTTCCAGATTTCAGTTTATGATCTGCTGTAAGAACCAGAGATGCTCTGGACCACGCTTTCTCACTCATATGCCTACCACTTCTAGTTGCCCACCACGTCTTGGTCCTGGTACTGATTTATTTTGTCTCTGGCATCATTCCCTGTCCTTTGGGGGACTGAAGGGGACTACCCCTTCTTGGCTGTGCTGTTTGTTCTCACAATTGAATGCATGGCCAGGCCATTGTGCTTCACTTAGCATGCTATGAGATACTTTTCCAGTTTCTCTCCCTCCCCCTTCATTCTTTGAACCCCTTCAGTGGAGGGACCAGGTTTCACTCATTCTTGTGCTCTTTACATCAAGGGCAGTGTCTGCCCTAGAATGATACTCAATAAATATTCACTGAGCAAATTAAGGAACTAATGAATGAATGATCGAATGGAAATGCCCTGTCACTTCCAACCTTCCTACCTCTGTACGTGCTTCCTTCCTGTTGTTTTTCCTCTTAGGTGAATACATTTTCTCAATGTCAGGAACCCACATTTCAGGGGACAATGTAAGGAACTGCCTGTTCAGGCTTTCCCAATCTCTTGGGCTGTTTCCAAAAGCTTTACAAGTATTCAAAGGGACAAGCTGTGCCATTTGTCTCAGCGATTCTGGATTTTGTAGTGTGATTACAGCAATGAGGGTGCTGAGTAGTAGCACTGTAGGTAATTAGTGAGGGCACCTCTCTAGGAGAAGGCTCAGGCCTCCAACAAAAGGAAAACACAATTGGGTATTACCTGAGAGGTAGCCTCACTGCCTTGAAGTGGGCTGCTGCTTCAACTCCAAGCATGGAAAAAATCTCCAAATTAAAGAAAATGATGTCAGAAAATAATTACTCAGGGGTCAGGGATCCCTGTCTTAGAGTCAAAGGCCCCAGTATAATTTATAACTGAGATTTGACAGAAAGAGAAATATTCATTCCACCAGTCACTTCTAATTTTCCAGATGTGAATTTCATTGGTTGGTTTCCATTGCTGGAGAATATTAAATAACCAATATTTAGGGCAAACACCAGACTTTTCTGGTACTTCAGAAATTCCAATAAGACCTTGATGGGGGCAGGGTGGTTGACTACAACACTCCTCATTATATTGGATTGAATAGTGTTGTTTTTTTTTTCTCATTTGCAGAAGTAGGAGTGTTGCAATAAAAGGTTTTAGCTATTGAAACCACAGGAACCATATGGTGAGGCTGGATTGCTTCTTACGTTCAGTGCTATGTAATTATCATTAGTCAGTAATGACCGTTCCATATTTTTCTGTAGATCACCTGCTTGTACAGTGAATTGTCGATGACAAAGGGACAAAAGGAAGTTTTATGAGAGTCTAAAGAAAATATCCTTTACATCTCTGAAGTCCCCTATTCCTTTCTTTTCCAGTCTAATCTGTCAGATAATTGCCTATCTATATAAGTGGCCTAGTGACCAGCTTGATTTTGATTCTGAGAAGGGCCTCATGCTTTGCTAAGAGAACATTTTGGAGAAGGGAAAACTGGAGAAAATTCCACATTCTTTGTGCAGAGAACTGGCTATGTGACTGTAGGTCTTTCAACTTCTCTCCACTTCCATTTCTTATGTACAGTAATATTATTTTTGTGAACTTTTCCTGTATCTGTGCATTCTGATTTAGCTAATTCCTGCTTTCATTTCCCATCTCCCAACCTCCTGAGGTACACACATAAAACAGATTTTGTTTCACATGTCACTTCGTATTCATTGGCAATGGCTGCTGATAGTACTGTGTTGAGAGGAATTTAGGAGCTACATCTTATCTCATTGGGAAGAAGTGCTGAATTGATTAGTGATGCCTATCACAGTGCAAGGCTGGCAAATAATAATGTATGGAAGATGCTAGTAAATATTGCACAATGACTGAAGTAATTGGATTTTTGCTGTGATGTGAAAAGCAGAAGAATAATGGGAAAAAAACAAACAGAGGACCTCAGAGAGCCTACATTTCATCAGGGATGGTTTCTGCATGATATATGACATTTTACATCAAATGTAAAAGGTAGTACATGTGGCACAGATTGTAATCTTCGCAAGTGTTATCGTATAACAAGGCAAATCCCTAGCATGTGTGGATCCCATCTTGAGTCCTAATGAGCTGCTCCCTCCCATGCTTCAGACATATAGATTGAGCAGAAATTGGAGAAGCCAAACATCATGGCTAATGCCACACAGGTAGAGCCCATAAGGCAGGACGTGACCAGGAATACTACAGAGTGTATATCTCTCCAGTCCCCTGAGGCCCCTTCCAGAGAGCCTGTCCCACACAAATGCAGCAGCATCAGGAAGGACATTCAGGCTTGTTTATACTGACCCCAGAGAAGGCCAGTCCCAGCCCATGCCTCCCCATGCTGGGGATGGCTGTCCCACAGGGAAAGCCAGCCAGAGAACTTGCTTCTGCTAGGCATTCTTGGAAGGACAACAATCTGGTAGTTTTTCTGAAATTGATATCTAGTTTTTATTTTGGGTAAAGCTAGTCTCTTTGGGTCTAATTACCCTGCTTTTCACAAAAGTCTATAGCGTGATTAAATAAAGGTAAATGCAGTTGGTATGATGCCAGTGACAGAAATTCAGAGCAGTTTGTTAAAAAAGAAAAACTTAGAAATCTAGAAAGCAACCGATACTCCACTGCTTTACCTCTAGTGCCAGGAAACTCTTGCATCATCAGAAACCTCGTGCTTCAGACCTCTGACCTCAGTTTGCATTCCTGGGATGCCAACCAGGAAGTGGTCACAGGAGCATGGGTCCCAGAACCCCAGGTGGCCAGCCTGGGGATGTAGCAAGACAGCAGCAAATACTCTTCACCCTGGGCTGTTCTCCACTGTGCACAGGTGCAGGGGTTGGCTAGGATGTGAAGGTGTGGGTCCCAGTCAGGGCACCCACTTAATTCTTAGCCTTCACTCAATGACCCAACACTTATTAGAGTTCAGTCTTTACAAGAAAGCTATCACTGACTGAGCAAATGTCCTGTGTGTCCAGCAAAATGCTAAGCACCTGTGTGTTTTGCCCCACTTGTTTTATATGAGAGATTGCTGAGCTCCAGAGAAGTGATGCACCTTGCCCCTAATTCTACAGCTCACAGAGAAGTAGGATTTGAGTCCAGAGTACTATTCTAGAGCCCCTACTCTTTTGTAATATAGCCAAACTAGCAAAAACTACAGGTGTCCTTCAGGCATCAACTAGTTAGAAGGTTAGCGGTGAGCATCTGAGCCCATGGCCACTCTGCCTACACCAGTGATGCCAAACCATCTGGAACTCCCAGTGATAAGCAGCTGCATGTCCTGTGGCTGCAGGTCATTGGATTGGCACCACTGGCCTAGACCATGGGATCGAATGGGATAACCTGTGTGGCAACTTTCAGAAACCATCAAGTGGCACAGAATTTGAAGTAGTTCAAGATAATCAATACCCATAAAAAGTTATAAAGTTAGAGAGGGAACATTTTGTTTATTTATGTGCTGGAATATAAGAAATAGTGGTTTTAGCACAAAGTGGTGAGGCTGGCAAGGAGATTCTAAAGAGTTTTGAATGTAGAGTCTCTTCCTTTTTTATCTTGCTGTTCGGCTGAGTCTTTCAAGCTGGACTTTCAGGTCCAGGTGCATCTCTCTACTGAAGCTGTTGACCAGGATCCAGCTGCCACTGTCTTGTACCACTGCCTCTGAGAGGATACACAGGTTCATTTCTGGTCCTTTTCCAATCTTATCTCCAAATCGGTCCTCTAAGGTAAAACTTTCTTGGTGACAAAGTGTCTATGGCCCCAAGAATGGAGGCCAAGTTACCCAAAGCACCCTGGTCTGGCCCTGTCCTTAACCCTTAACCTCATTCCATACTAGCCCAGCACAGTGGGCCATTTATCTGTTTGTCCAACAATGCTCCTTCCTCCTTTGGACCTCCCGCCTGACATTCTCCCTGCCTGAACATCCTCCTGTCCTCTCTTCTGGGCAGACCAACCACCTCCATGACTGCCCTTCCTTCTGCATGTATTGGTCCAGGGGCCACCTGGAGACCTCTCCTCATCTCCACCACTCAGCCCTCTGCTGTCTGTAGTCTGTGCACATCACAACACTGAGAACAGAACACATCCAGCCACCACAGAACAATGAGCTGCCATTCACTTCTGGTGATCCTGGCTCCAGGAGGACAGCCTCAACCAGTACTTTCTGAATGGGCAGCACACTTCTACTGTCTGTTTTTATATCTATGCAAACTACCCTTCCTTCCTTCCTTTCTTTTTTTTTTTTTAAGGAACAGATGTTTAGTTTGTATACAGTGCTGCCGCCCATGGTACGTTCAACCCATCCAGGGCCAGCCATTATCACCAGACCTCTGCTGGGCCTGGCCATGAAGCCCTGTTTGTGATACTCAGAAAAGATGTTATCTTTAATACCCTTCCTTTCCTTTGCATAGCAGTTTTCCAGTTGCTCCTCGCCTATGACAAGCAGGCCAGGAGCAACAGGGAGGGTGAAGGGTGCAACTGAAAACCAGGTTCAAGTTGAAGTGGAGTAAGAGAGAGCATGCTTCCTTCACTCGGGCTGTAGGGGGTTATGGTGAGAGTGAACACTGGTGGAGCACAGTGTGACCGAGATGTGGCCAAGCACTTGATGAGCAGTAATAGATCTAATCTGTGAGTCTAGCAGAAACTATTATCCCCTCGCAAATGGAACCTAGTTAGAGGGCTTGCCCCTTTGCTCAGCACTGTAAGCCTATTAAGGAGCACATGTCCTATGCACTCTGCCAGAGCTAAAGCAGGCATTTGTAAGCACTACCCTACACATGTCCGTGATGTTTTACTGAAAGAAAACCAATTTTATGAGGAAAATTCCTGGAGGGTATGTATATGTGTTTGTATGAGCACATATGTGAGTGTCAGCATGTGAGAGTGTATTAGGGAGAGTTAAGTAAGCAAATAGTACAAGTGATATGAGAGACCTGAAGCTCCAAGTCACAGACCACAGTGACACCATTAGAGAGGGTACCGTGGCTTTGCCTAATGTGGTAATGAGTTGACGCATGTGTCTTATGGGTAGTGAAACTTGATTTTGACACAGATATATGTAATGCTTTAGTACTTCCACATTCAAGGGACCCATTTTATATGTGAGCAGAAGTCCTTTATTAACCTTGACTGCATAGACTGGGTCTGTGTCTTAAATACAATGGAAGTTTACATATGTAGAAGAAAAGGTGGGAGCATTTTAAGCTGAAGTAGCATTTTTTCCCTCATCCCAGCTCATAGTCCTTTGCGTGCACGCTGTTTCATAGACCAACTTTTTTCATGGCCTGGGTACCTGAACAATTGCAGTTGTTTCTATTGCTGTATCATTTTGGAATTCTTTCTTGTCTATACTTCACAGTAAACTAAGATCCATCTGGGAAGGGCTTGGCTTCTACTGCATTTGTGGTTCCTGTCCTACCATCGAGGGTTTGGCAAGAGGCAGATACTGAACCCAAACTTTTGAGAGCAAGTTAATGTGAAGGACGAATGGAGGTAAAGGACAGATAAGTGATCTGCTTTAAAAAGATCTCACCTTAGAAATCAGATGAGAAAAGGTCCATTTTATGCCAAGCTTTCTTTTAAGGATCTTTTTATATAAAATTCCCAAATACCACACCATGCCTTTTGACAAATTGTAAGACTGCCTATTTTGGCCTTGAAAGCTTCCTTCTGATCTGGGATGAGCTGCAGAGATAGGGATTAAAGGAAGCAGGGGGTTCTAGATGCATGGAGTGCTGCATCCCCACAGCCTGTCCAGCTGAGTAAATCTTTGCTGTAAGTCCAGAGTTCCCTTGGCTGATGGAACTGGTGCTACTGTTTTTGAGGCCAGAAGGATTTCTCACTTCACTCAAAGACACAGGCCTTGTAGTTCTGCAGAGCAGGTGAGCTCAGGCCCTGAGGAAGTTGATGTCTGAGGTGGGATTTTATTTGTTTTTATTGGCCACACTGGGCTGCAGCTGTCAGCACCCAGGCAAACAGAGAGAGAGAGAGAGAGAGAGAGAGAGAGAGAGAGAGAGAATTTGGGAACTGTTCAGCAAATGCTGGGAAATGCAGCCACAGAAAGACCAGTATGTCATCAAATCCTAATGAAATTACCTCAGAATAGCTCAGTGCCTTTCGGCATCTGTTACTGGAGCTAGACAAATCTGATTTTGTGTAAGTGATTTTTAGTGGGTTCTTAAGAGTGAGACTCTATGGTATTTCTTGTCTTAGTTCCTGGCACTAAGAGCAGAGGCCAGGCTTTTCTTGTCTGTGGAGTACTGTGGGAGCAGAATGTCTGTGACAGGCACTGGTTGGACACTTCCATGCCTACCTTTGCTTTCTAAGGGCTGTGGAGTTGGGGGACAAGCTGCATATGTAAAAGGACTTGACAGGGAAATAGCTGTTTTTCCGCTTCCCAGTGAATAAGGGACCCTTATTTCCTGGCTCAGGTCCTAAGTTTTTTGTCCTGCGAACTGTGGCTGACAATGCCTATGAGCTGCCAACAGCATAGTCATGCCGGCCAAATAAAAAGATGAGTGGAAAGCTTGTAGCACAGGGCTCAACACATCATGGACCCGCAGCAAATAAAGACATGTTGACTTTTCTGTGTACTGGACTCTTTTCTATTTTGACACGGCATTAGAAATAACATTACAAGCTGTTTCATAGTCCTGCTTTGGCATCTTTCCTGAATGTGTGAAATAACATCAAACTGTTCCCGTGCTGGTGTGTCAGGCAGCTTTGTGTTCCCATCATGAAATACCAAAGATGAGCTACTTATGAAGCAAAAAGAAGTTCACTTAGCTCACACTTTTGCAGGTTCAAGGGCCTGGTATCCACATTGGCTAAATTCTGGTGAGCACTGCATAGCAAATGTTGGATGGTATTGGTGTGAGTCCATGGTACCCAGTGGTCACATCTTGGGCCAGGAGTCAGGAAGCACAGGACAGGAAGAAACTCAGGACCATAAAACAACCTTTTCAAAACTGCTCCCAAAGAGTCCTTCCTTCATAGGCCCACTCACTCCCTGTGACCTAAGGACCTTTTGCTAGACCCCATCTGCTAGAGGTCTCCAGTCCACACAGTAGCACTGTCATACAGAGCTCACCTTAGTTCATGTTGTACTCCTGGAGGGCACTTGACAAAGCCCTGGTGAGATGGAGACATTTCTGTGTCTGCCAGAGCCCTGGAAGCACAACTGGAAGAGTGAATCCCCCCACCAGTTTCCCTGTGGCAGTGCTGTTGTAAGACTAATGTTGTTCCCCAAGAAACCCTATTAGAGCAGCTGCTAATGGATCAGCCCCCATCCTACCCCCTCAACATCTCAGGTCTGTGTCATTCCCCACTCGGATGACTCAGAAGACTCTGGATGCTTTTTTGAGTCAAAGAAGTCAATTCTGTAAAGTGGTCTTAATCAGAACCTGTTTTTCTAGATTTATTCTATATCAGACAATGATGCACTATGTATTTATCATTAAATGCTGTTCATGATTTTTTAATAACATAAGAAAATTCTATGACTTCAAAGGGCTACAGAAACACATTATCAGTGATGAAGTCATCAAGGACACTGAAGGTCAGGGAAGGGAAGATACTTGACTCTGCAACAGAGAACCTCAAGGTCCCAGATAACAAATGTAGACCTCTGGTCTGAAGCTAACATGTCTTGCTTATTGCTTAGAGAACAATACCTTTGCCCATTTCTAGAGTTCCACTTTCTAGAATAATTTTGCTGTGCTTTAGTGATCCAAAGGAAAAAAAGCATCAAATACTCTTTCTTTAAAAGCAGTACTTAGTGGGATAGTCAAGCTTCCTGGAGCCTTCCCATGTATACAATTTCACTTTTCTTCTAAACAGTTCATGAAATCAGAAAAGCAGCTGGTTTCATTTCACACATGGAGGTGAAAGTCCTTGTTGAAAATTAGGCAGAAACTCTGTCAGAAGTTGGGACTCCAGCCCTTGCCTGGCTCTGTCTTTCTTCCTTGGGACTGTTTCTCCGCTCAGTATTTTCTTATCCCTGTTTCCCCCCAGTTCACTTGACAAATGGTATGGGCCATTTATAGAATCTTAGGAAAAGCAGGAAGCTCACAGAGGGACCCAGAGATGGGAACGACAGCTCTTGTCTCTTAAGTCTTTGCTTGCTGGTAGAGATGAGCATGAAAGGTTGACAAAAGAAATCTCAATGGAGCACGAAAAGTGGCAGCTGGTACAGAGTGTCTTGAGTTTGAGAGAATGGAATGACTAATACCACAGCAGGGGCGGGAGATGATCAGAAAAAGTTACAGAGAGGAGGTGACATTTAAATTGCAACTTGCTGTCTGGCATAGGAGTTAAGAGCCCAGGCTCCCAAATTTGGCAGACCTGGAAGAATGGTGGCTTTCATCACCCCATACCTTACAATTTGACAAATCACTTATTTCCCCACTGGCTCTACTTAAACTCCTGGGCAATGATGTGGGGAAGGGAAGCTATCTTGTGGTAATGTTTTTGAAAAATAGATGAAATGATGGAAGCGAAGCATTTAATAATAGCTCATTGTAACTTCAAGAAGCTAGAGATTCAGTTTTACCACTATCCATGGTAATATTGGTTTCCCTTTCACCCCATATGACACTGGTTTCCAGTGGGTAGATAAGCCAAACAATAGTATACTAGCCCAAGAGAACAGTACATGCAAAGTCACTAAGGTATAATAGTCCCTAACTTTTCAGAGACAAGGAGATGAGGATAAAGATAGTGAGCTAGTTAGACGGTAGGTATAAGGAAGTCAGATTGCTGAGGGGCCTTGTTTGCAGTGAAGGAGTTTCAGTGCCTGTGGATGGTGGTAGGAAATAATTAGAGACAGAGAAGTCAGGGAACAACATGCCTGAGTATGAGTCCTAAAGAGATTTCCTTGTCTTGTACCAGATTTGAGAGTATAAGACTTCAGTTTTTCCCCATTTAGAATTATGCTAGCTGTTAGACAAGTCTTGCTTTGGCTTACACTTGATCACCCAGCAGAAAAGCTTGATTTTGAGGCATAAAAGACAGAGCTAGATTAGTACGATGAGCTGTAGGAGGCCTAAATCAGTAGCCCTCAACATTGCCAGTTTCACCGGTAACCCACTGCAATTATGAAACATCAGACTATGTATACAACTACTTCATCCTAGTTCAAAGAGAAGAAAACTTTTTCTTCTCCTCCCCCCACTTCAGAACCAATATCAATTAGAAAATTTGTCACGTCTGCAGCCTGTGCTCTGTATAACATTTGTGAGGACAACAATATGCAGTGTCTCGACTATTGCGAATGTGTTACTAACATGTTTTGAAATTCTCATATTGTTATCTCTTATTAAAAGTAATAAAAATTAAAATAAAAAAGAGATTTTCCCTAGCAACTGTGACAAAGCTGGAAAGCAGGGAGCAGAGTAGACCTCAAAGGCTAAGAAGGGGTTCACATGCAAGAGATAAGGGCGCATGATAATGAAATCTTGCAGTGCAACAAACTCAGATCTTCCTAGACTTTGGACACTGTAAGGAGGAAAGCAGTTTGATTTTCAGAGAGCTTAACGTACGGGGAATAAAGGGGACAATGATGACATGTAGTCACAAGAGGATATAGAACATTTGTACAAGGGTTGAAAGGAGGCTGACAAGACCTCCAGGTGGCACCCATCAGAAAAGGACATCTCCTTATAGTGGGAGACATGAGTGGGCCCCAGCTTTACTGAAGCCAGCATTGCATTGGTGATTTTTCTCTCAGCATCTTCAGCCCCTGGCCTGGAAGGAACAAGGGGCCAGACACCAACTTGCTGAAGGAAGTGGTTATAGAGAAGGGCTCATCTGTGACATCTTTTCTGAACTGATGAGTGTGTAGTAGCAGAAGTGATCCAATTGCAGAAATGCATTCTGGGTCAGGAGCCTGAGGTTGTGCATGTTGGTGTTTTGCATTGCTTTGATTTAACTCTCTTTGATCCATCATTTGCAACTACTGATATTGTTTTATTTGAGAAAAACTCAAGAAAACACACAATAGTGACAATTGCAGGCACCTTCTGGTCCCTTTAGTCAACCGTGAATGTCTGCTCCTGGATAGATTTGGCAGTTGGTGAGCTCAGTGGAAAATGGGGATGGATGAGCTGCTCTGGAGTTCAGCAATTAAAATGACTTGGCCTCTATGGCTCCTGAGAAACGAGACTTTTCTCTTAGCATAACATGATGTCACAGCATTGTGCCTGCTACCTGGGAAACCAAGCCAAAATGCCAAGTGGAGGTCACTGTGTCCAGCAATCTAAAATAGTGCATATTGAGGTTTTGTCAGAAGAAAAATGAGGGGTTTCATTTGAGTGAAATTTAATGTAATATATTTGTGGATTTTGAGAATTTGTGAAAGCCATTCATGATAATAAAGCTTTTATTTGCTTTGGAGCAAATAATCCTTTGGTGTGATTTTTATTGTCTTTTCACTTTAGCAAGTGGTTGAAGCCAAGGCAAAATACTTTGCCCAAAATGTTCTTTTCACTAGACCCCTGTCTCTTTTAAATCGCATTTTGTCTGAAATGGACTAGGTCATATGTAATAAATGTTGGCATTTTAATAGAAACATTATAGTGAAAATAGTTAACAATCTGTTTTAATTTCAAAACTCATTTTCTCTCTCCCAGAGAAAGGCAGTATCTTGGTAAAATGTGCAAAATGCACTGGGATTTAATTATGATGCCAATTTATTCTGAAACAAGGTTAAGCTGGGCTGTCAATATTCAGGATAAAGGCAACAGGGAGAAGACAGCAGTGTCTTGATGGTTCTAGAGTCCTGACACATGGGGTCCAGTGGACATAAGGCCTTGGGGACCTCATCTGGGAAAGACCCTGATCTTAGGAGCCCAGAAACAAAGGCTGAAGATGACAATAGTACTAGCCCTATATAAAGACTGATAAAGAGAAAGACTGGGGACCATTCTTAAGGTCTGATCCTACTAAATCCAATTATTCATTAATTTACTCCTACAAGGAATATTTGAATCCCATTATGGCAAGCAAAATTAAGCTAGGTTCTTCTCTGAGGAAGATGATACTCTGGTTAGTGAGAAAAACACTGACCAAAGAGTGACACAAACGTATGGACAAGGAAAGCTGTACTGTAGTGTAGCTCCCTGGTACCTATGCCTTCTAGGAGCAATAAGTGGATGGTCTGGGGCCATGGCATGACCTGCTGGAGACTTGTCAGGCAGAAGTGTGGTAAGGAGTGCTCCAGGCAGGAAGGAAGGGTCTCCCCAAACCCTGTGGGGTCATCAGCATGTTGGGGTCAAGGAGTCCAAGGGGAATGACGTCATTCGGAGGGCAGCCAGACAGTAGTCCTGTGCCAGCACCTTGCAGGAGAGGTGGGGCAGGTCCTGCAGAGCATCTGCATCGCGGCAACAGACCTGGTCCTAACTTCCTGAACTTACCAGGAAGCCACTGAATGGATTCAGTAGAAACAGTGGCATGGTTCCAATCTCAGTCTTGCAGTTGATTACATTAGCTGCTGTGCAGAGAATGCACAGGAAGCAAACAAAGGAGGGTGAATGCGGGGGAGAGCATGTGGCAGTTTCTGTAGAGGCCAGCTGAGACAGAAAGGAGGACTGGGCTAGGATACCCACTATGGGAACATGCTGCCCAAGGGACTGCTGACCTGCACATCTGGCCTTACCTGGCACTGAGAAGCCCGGACTCTGGGTCAGCCACAGATGCATTCCTGCTCTTCATGGGTTAAAGGTTCTATTGGCGGCTGGAAGAAATCACGGATTTGTGAATACTCTAAGGAAGGGCTTGTATGATGTTTAATAGAAATTTGGGCTGGAAAACAGTGAAGAGGGGAAGACAATTGAGGTAAAAGAGCCTCCAGAAAGGATTATGGTCATTAGATTAGTTAAATATAGTTGGCACAATATGCAATCAGCACTGGGCTTGTAGAAATGGTCCACTCTCCTCTCTTTTCTCTTGTCTTCTCATCTCTTCTTTTTGCTTGTCTTGTCTTTTCTTCTTTTGTCTTCTCTCTTGTTTCTTTTCTCCCTCCATCCTCCCTCTCTAATTTTTTCCCTCCCTCCATCCCTCCCTCCTTCCTTCCTTCTTTCCTTCTTTGTTCCTTCCTTCTTTCTAAAAGGTCAGATTTTTTTGAGATAGAATCTTTCTCTGTAGTTCAGGCTGGACTTAAACTCACAGCAGTCCTCCAGCCTCAGCCTCCAGAGTACTGGGATTACAGGCATGCATCACCACACCTGGCTCCAATCTTTTTCCTGCTCTGTGAACATAATGATCATATAACATCTTAGTTCCCTGATGCTTAATGAAAAACAGTATCGTTTTTAGCGTATAGCAAGTTGTCTTTAGGAGGATAAATGGTCTTTTCAAGTGGAGGGTATGCTGAGGACTCTGTTCAACTAATGAATGAATTTCAAATCTAGCCTCTGTCCTTTCTAGAGAGGCTGGGTCCCTCATAACTTCGATCTACCTACTCCCTTGCTCGCAGCGCTCATGGCTTGACACAAATCATGGAGCAGATCATCTAGTCCTACCTAAGGACCTCTTATTCCAGGTGGAACTGAACCAGCTCTTGAAGTCTCCTCCACATTCCATGCCACAGGGACCCATATTTCCTTGAAGTGCTACTGTACGCTATGGTCTCATGTGCCTGGGAGTTCTTCAGAGGCATCAACTCCTTGGCTATTTGACATGCATTGTTGTGGTTTCTATCAGTTTCACTAAAGCCAGAGAGGGTTTGTTCCTTACCCTGAAAATAATCAGAATTTCTCTCTGACACCAATTGCAGCTTCCTGAGGTATCTTCCTTTCTTTTTCCTAATTTACTTCCAGCAGCGAGTGAATGCAGGGCTATGTATTTGTTGGGTGCTTGCTGTGTGCCTTTTTTCAGGGTTTTTTCTCAGTTAGTTGTCAGGACACCTTTGTATGGCTGGGGTTACAGTTTATATAAAGAGGAATCAGAGGCTCGCAGAGGTTGTCTGAGGTCACCCAGCACAAAGGCAGAAGGAGGCTGTCAGACCAAGATTTCTAATTTCATGATCAGCAATTTGTGTCGCTTTTTCTTCCCTTAAATTGATACTTCTGAGTGGAAGGCTCATAGTCCAGGTATAAACAAGACAGGGTTCATGGCCAGGGCAGAAAAACACCCAACTCATATGATGCAAAGATTTTTTTCTCTTTAGTTCTTTCCCAAACACCCTGATTAGTCAAGTAGAAAATGAATTCAGTGTTAATGTGACTTTAGTAAGCATTGAATATTTGCAAATATCACTTCTCACAAAGAAATCTGGTCACAGGCTTAGAGCTCTCAGCCTTTAGAAAAGGAAATATTTTGAACTCAATAAAATTATTTTCATTTCATCTAGTCTTTGAACCATCATGGTGGTTTTCCTTGTATCAGTGGCACAGAGGTACATTTTTAGGACAAATGAGATGAAAAGTACTGAATAAATTAGAGTCAGACATACTGGCATAATGATAAAAGTCTTGAATGTATATCCCCGTTAATTAAATGGGACGGTCACATTGATTGCTACTTCCTTCACTCCCAGAATGCCTAGGGCTCTGTGAGGCCATTGTAACACCAAGACCTCAGCCCATTGTTTATTCCTGAGATATGTGTTAAAGCTATTTTAATGAAGGCCATTCTGCCTGAGACAACTTTCCTGCGTTTAAACTTTATAACCCAAATCAACCCAAGCTAATAATGGAGTGTAGGAAAAATATGGAAGTTTATTGCAAAAGATAATATCCCATTTAAAATAGTTTAGAAATTTACAAAACCTTATATTAGTACATCATCTTCAAGAAGGTGCTCTATAGATGAGCTGACATTAAGTTCAAAGGATAGTGAGTACACAGTTTTAACTACAGAGAAAGCAGCTACATAAACTTCTGTAACTTAAGTTGATATATCAGTCTTTTGTCCTTCCATTTTATAAAAGTAATTTTTGCTAAATGAATCTCCATAAAACCATATAACCTCAAGTAAAGCATTTCTATAGATTATTGTGGTAGATGTTACATATTATTTTACAAAGAAGCAGTGGTTTTCACATGAGTAGATGAGTGGAGGCTTGATACATGTGTGTGTGGACTCTTAAACATAGAAACAATCCTTTGTATTCAGCAAGAAGATGTTTATCACATTCTTTTTTCCTCAGAATGATTACAAATGTTAACTTTTCAAAAGGGACCCTCCCAGTCTCGGGTAGGTGGTCCAATTAATGCGGCATTGTGCTTTGTCATTATAGCCTTGGTTTGTTTTATTTCTAGAAATATTGACATTTTCTAATCCCAATTTAATTTAATTCAGGTAAGGGTTTATGTGTGTCCCCTCCTCCCCCACACACAACATACGTGTGTGACTATATAAGCATCTTAATCTTCTGCTACCTCCAAATTGTGTCGTCATTCCCTGTTAACTGGGGCAAATGCTCCAGCTCAGCTCAGGGTAAATCTGATAATCTGATGCTGGAAGATACACATAGCTTGCAAGGTGGGTAGAGAATACAGCTATTCCTGTCTTCATTCAAGATGAACAAACAGGTCCTGAAAACCTAAGTAACATGCCCCAGCTTTGTGAAATACACAGTACTGGTGCCTGGTCGCTTAATTCTAGGAGCAAGATTATTTTCATTCCAACATGGTACCCAAGAATATAAATCCATTCAAAATTAGTGTAAGCAAAGCAAATTAAGATGGAAGGTCTACAAGATAAAATTACATAAGAGATCCCAAGTGATTTTGCTTTATTGGATTAGCCTCTGCGCTATTCTTTTCCATTGCTGCGGCCAACTGAGAGTTGGTTGTATGGATACAGAGGGAAAGATCTGTGCCTTTTAGCCAGTGGTAGTGTACCTTATTGAAATGTGGTTTCTTAAGTATGACAAGTGTATTTATCTTAATTCTAACTTGATGTTATGTATTCTGGTCTCATTTTGTGGGTTTAAACATTACGCGCGAAACAGAACAAGAACATCTTGAATGACATTCCAAAACTTAAATAGTGCAAGCCGAGATTCCTTGCCAAGTTTCTCTCTCAAATAGCTTTGTGCACTGCAGCACTGTGACAGGAAAAAGTAAAACTCTTGGGTGGCTTGTTCAGTTAGTCTCAGCTTGCAATGGGGTGTGCCTCTCCCTTGTATGCATGGGGTGCTCAGCTCTGCAGAGACTTTCCTGAGGCCCCAGGTCTTCCGCACAGGGGGTTATGAAATTCATTTTTAATTTAAGATATGATTAGTTTTAGTATCCCTTTTTGGCAGCAGCAGTCCAACTAGGGGCTGGCAGAGAATTTAATTTAATGCAAAGGAATCCAAGCCTTTCTGCTCTACTCTTGTGCCCTAAGCACATGTAGCAATTAATTATTTACTTCTGGAAGTTTGTTCAGCCATGCAGGTTTGACTGGGACCCTGCCTAGGGTGATCTTTTTCAAAGAGTGAAACACTCCTTAAAGAACTCAGACTTTGGGGAAATAAAGGTCTCTAATATGAAAATGAGAAAAGCTGTGTCTCATCCCCTGTCCTACTGCTTCTTCAATGGGGTGTCTGTTGTCTGGTCACTGGGAAGAGACACTTGATAGATATATATGTGTCTGGACCTAACTACAACAGTGGCACAGGGGTGAATGGATAATAAAGGAGTGATGTATTTTTTTCTCAGCCTTCTGTAAGTTACTGAAAGGATAAATTGACAGGCTGCAGAATCTCATGCTCTTCAGTGTTGTCGATATGTTAACTATGAAATAAAATTCAAACTCCAACCAGATGTGCCCGCTCCTCTTCCAGGCAGGCTTGGGCCCCAGGAAGAGGCAGATGCTGTTAGGTGGCCCTGGAAGAGCTACCACTGTGAAACCCTCTCTGAATTCCAGTCTCACAGGATAGTCATACCAAGTGTGTATGTCCTCAGATGACCTTCCAGTGGCATGAGAAGACGCACCTTGATTTGGAATCAAGGGCTCGTGAGAAATGAAAATGACCCCAATGAACCGGAGTGCTCTTGCGTGTTTATGCCCTGCCCACTTCTACTGTGCTTATGTGTGCCTACATCTTAGGGAACTGCAGGTTATTTATCTAATTAGGGAGGGGTATCTGGTTATCACCCCTCTGTCTTTCTGTTCTGCACCACATGGAATTCTGTTTTCCTTTGGATAGATGGACCTCAGATGAGTAGCAAATGCTTAGCCTTGAAGTGGTATTGGATGGTGAAGTGTAGGTTTTGCTTATGGGGAACTTGGAGCTAATAGACCAGCCTGACCACGTGTGATAGAAAATTCAGCAAGTAGTCACACAGTGTCCATGAAGTCCTTGGTGAGCAGGGGCATACACACAGGTGAGGCTGGTGCTCTCGTGTCCAGCTGTGCTGCACCAGCCCAGGCTGTCTTATTCCCCAGGTCCAGGGCTCCGGGCTGTGGCCTTTGCAGAGGAGGAGCATAGGCCTTAGGAACAGTGAGTCCCCATCACAGAGAGCAGGATGTGAAGGCCAAGGGTGGCCCCAACGAGCTCAGATCCACCAAAAGCATTTTTTCTTCACTTTCTTGGTTTTTCGCCGCAAGTCTTGTTTCTCAGGGACCGGGGGTTCTGCTGGGGACTTTGGTGGGGAAGGTGCCTCCTCGACTGGTTCCACTTCCTCCAGGCTCTGCAGAACTTCATGGAACCTGCCTTCCTGCTGTCGAAAGTCATACTCTACACTGAAAAACAGAACAAGGAAGGGAGGTAATGCTCAGATCAGCACACAGGGTCTCAACATCACCAGGCGTCCAGTTAGAATGGCAGAGCATGGTGGCAAGTCCTGCATGACCTAGTAGCTGTGCATCCATGAAGAGTTAGACCTCCTCTCTGAGCCTTCAGTCTCCACCAGTTAATTGTGCTGCGCACAATTCTCCCTTGCAGGGAACTTACTCAACGTAACTAAGGCATGTAACGTGGCAGCCGGATGGCAGGCTTTCAATAAATATTGGTCCTATCTCTTTCTTGCACTTATTTAATGTTTCTCATTGTTAGTATTATTTTTACACATTTTTCATGAAAAGTGCCCTCATTATAAAATATAAATAACATGATGATAATAAATAATAAAACTGAGCTTAGTTTCCTCATCTGTAAAATGAAAGTAACTATTGCACCTATCTCAAAGGCTTTCTTTGGAATTATTGTGTCTAAGCTGAGCTGATACAAATTACTTACCCAGAGGAGTGTCTGGCCTATAGGAAGCCTTCTCCAGGTTTTAATTTCTACTACTAATTTTATCCTCATTACTGTTGTCACTACTGATGAGCCATGCCATGCTCTTTAAATTTCTTCTCAACGGTATGTCTTGGAGACCTTTGGAAATACAACTACTGCATGCTACTCCTCAGTACCGGTAGATTTAAATATTCTCCTGATGAACATTTCCAGATACCTCCCTTCTTTGCTATTTTATTTGTGCACTTTGGACCCATTCATGTTCAGACTCCATTGTATTGTGCTACCTAACACAAAGGTCTGTGAATTAAACCTAAAGTGCAGCCCAGGGCCTTTGCAGAAATGCAGAGGGTCCTTGAGGGCTGGGGACCTCATTTCAGGAAGCAACATAACCAAAGTCTAGGGGACTAGGAGCTGGATTAGAGCTCCAGCCTGGGAGAGGTGGGAGCCGATGCTACCCCTGGCCTCTGTATTTGTTGGGGCCCACACGAGCAGCTCTCAGGAACTCTCAGCCTGTCTCATCACTCTCTCAGCCTTGCCAGAACCCAAGCAGCGGGATCAGAGGAAACAAATCCTCTTAGACAGCCCTGCAGGCTGTGTGGGGCTCCCTGTGTCCTTAATTGTTCGCTTTCCTCCCTAGGACATGGACTTACAGAAGAGATTTTGGTTGTGGGTGCTGGTAGGGAGGCTCTTAAGCTTTTAGATGTGTTTGTTACCTGGTTGTATCCCAGGGCTCTCAGAAGTTCCAAGGATGAGGAAGCAGCATGGGAGAGCAGAAAAAGGGAGGAAATGCAGAGTCATGAAAACAGTGCATGCTCTTTGTTTAGCCAGGAGGAAAATGAAAGGCTGTGTGCGGAAGACGAAAGACCTCATATCGCTTTGTGATGTGGCAGGGCTGGAGAAGGCCTTTGTACCCAGCAAGGGTTGAAAAGCAGCCATCATTAGAGGGCCACCTGCCCTTGTCTACTACTATCTTTGTGCCACCTCCCAGAGCTCAGGAGCACAGTGAATGCTGCTGAAAAGATAAATCACCATTGCTACGTGTAACTAATGAAGCTCCAAATGGTGCCTTACCAGTGGGAATTCTGAGTTCGAAGAGGCAGGCTGAAAAGACGGAAGGGCAGAGTGGCCCACTGTGTAGCCCGAAAGATGAATTATCAATTCTTAGGAGCATTGAAGAAGGATGTCTAATTGTTTTCTTTTTGGTAAGCATCACCCAGCTTTTCCTCTCTTCCGCTTTCATCCTTTCTCTTTCTTTCCCTTCCTTGTCTCTCTGTGGCTACATAATCCTGGCTAGATAATGTATGTAATGAATGGAACATGGGCTGCATTCTCTGAAACTCATCTTCCTATCTCATCAACTGTGAGATCTTGGAGAAGTCGTTTCCCATTTTCACGCAGCACTGTCTCTCTCCAGCTACAGAATGAGTGTGGTCCCTACTCGCAGGACCTCAGCTAAGTTTAAACAACATGTGCATAATATAGCATGCAGCAGAGCTAGGCCCCAAGTGCTCAGTCATTTGACAAACACTGACTGATTCTCTTACATGTCCTGGGCCCTGTCCTTAATTCTGAGAAAGCAGCAGTAGAGAGATTGACACTCAGTCTGCCCAGTTAGCTGTGCTAGTCAGTGGCTCCGTGTCCTCAGTCAGTGCTGACCCATATCAGACCTCTCTGGCAAAGCTAAGAATTTGCCAGGTGAGTAGGCAAGGGCATCCACAGACTGGAACACTGGGTCTCACTTCCCAATGCACCACCTGGGGCTGCATCCCGATGTGGCTTGAGGGGTGGAGTGGGTCTCTGGCTGTACTACTCAGGCCTTAACTAGCCTAATGGGTAGTTAAGGAGAGGGATTCTGAGATTCTGGAGGACTTATCCCAGACAACCTCTGCATTGCACCAAGGAGAGAATAAGCAGTGAGTTGTGAACTCTGATTCTCACCACTTGTAGCACTGGGGACCTACATGGCTCACAGATAGCTCTCTAAACTGCTCTACTGCTGTGACAGAAAACCCATGTTCCTCATAAGCATCACGTAGAGCTGAGGAGAACACCTCTCCCATGCTCACCCTAGAATTCTCCTTGCTAGCAAATCCCACCCATCCGCCACCACCCCTGTGTTTGACTCTATTGATATAACAGTAAGGCTGGGCAGATCTGAACACTGTCCCTGTTGAACTTGCTTCCCGGTGTTGGTGTTTCTGGTAGTAGGTGATTAAACTAAAGATTGCTTCCAAAATATGCTGTCTTTCTTAACTACTTCTGCTTTCTAGTTCTTGATCCATATTTTCCTACCAGATTATAAGAATGCACACCTGCATGACCAGCTGCTCCACCCCCCATCTCTGACATTTCTTGCTTCATAATACAAACAAACAAACAAGCAACAACAGACCACCTGAGTTTATCAGATTTATAAATGTCCTATTACCTATTCAAAAAAATAATTCCTCATAACTCCTGGCCTTGTACAGTCCTGGCTGGCTGAGGAGGGGAGGCAGGAGACAGAATGTATAAACTGTCTCATTGTCCTAATTGGAAGCAGGGCCCAATAGAGAGGACAGAGTAAGGCTTTTGAGCTGAGCACTCATGGTTTAGTAAGAGCTGCCTCTCTTGCTGGCTAGGTGACTTTGGACAACTTTCTTGGTTCCCTGTAACTCAGCTGAATGTGGAGACTATAATAGCTACCTCGCTGGGCAGCTGTAGTGAAGGGACATGATAATTGGTACTGTCCCTGTGTGGGACAGTCTGCCCGCTCCAGTCCTCTGCCCTAAGTCCTTTATCTTCATAGCTTAGGAACCCCTACACTTAAGCCTTTAGTTTTTCAGTAATTGTACACCTTGCCCACAGCAATGTTACTCACCCTCCCCTTTGTGTACATTCAGGGAAGAATACACTCTTTATGTTTCTATGGAAACACAGCAGGGCTCCATTATAATCACTGGGAGTCAGGGAGTTCCCCTTCCCCCTCATGGAACTGCCCCCACTGGTCTTGACAGTTTAAAGGGGATTGAAAGTGACTTTCTTTTCAAGGCCAGGCAAATAGCAGAGTGTAGAGAAGTGCATATGCTTTGGCAAGAAATTGATTAATGTTTTTTAGGCCAAAGCAATTTATTAACATAAAGGAAAATTGTCACTTTTCTCCTTATTCATCCATTTGACAAACTACTGTTTAGTTTGGAGAAGAGAAAAAGGAATCCATTTTGCTTTGGTGGCAGCTGCCTTGTAAGTGGGGAGGGGACAGTGCCTTCTCTACCTCTTCTGGTTCACATCCTAAGACTGGGTAGAAAAGAGGAGATGCCACCCCATATCACATTATGTAGCCCCTTGAAAAAGAGGAGTAAGTGCTCAACTTGGTAAGAGTTCAAGTAAATTTTTAGAGGAGGATTGATTATAGATTCAGAGGTTGGATTCTCTGCTTTGGGCTCTGGCTCAAGAATCAAGACTGAACACCAAGAACCATTTTGGTCTTACCACCCCTTTCTCCCTTTTACCCTTCCTATACCTGCCCCAGCCTATGCCATCTTCAGTCATCCACATTCCATTACACTCTGAATTCCATGTGAGATCATAAGAAGGAAGACAGGTAATTGTTTCTTTGGCTCCTACAGGACCCTCATGCACACTAGGGGACAAATAGTGATAAAGTAGTTATCATAATGCAGAATTCAGGACTGGGAGCCATTGGGATAGCCCAGGTAGTCAGGGTGTGTGTGGTTGGTCCCCCTGAAGAAGTGCGGGATGTAGGATGCTGAGTTCACCGAGGAACCCTTAGAGCCATTTACATTCAAGAGCATGTCTGAGCCTGGTGCCAAATGGTGTCTAGAAAGTGAGCTATGTGTAAACCCGAAATGGGTGGGAATTTTGGGTTTCTCTCTTGAGAGGCCTCATTAATCCACTTGACAGATCAAGGCTCCAGGAATCATGCTAGGTGAAAGTAAAGATATATTTCTAGGTAATTGGGAGAAGCCAGAGGTCTATGTCATGGCTTGCCTGGACAAAAAAATAGGAAAAAGCAGGATATATATATATATATATATATATATATATATATATATAATCAAAAATGTGAGGTTCTAGATGCAGAAACTTGGCTGGGAAAGCAAAAAGAGGGTGAGCCAAAAGGAGGTATATGTTCATACAGAAACAAACAAGCCAACAAAAACCATTGTTTTCATATGATACCTTCAAATTTGCAAAACTTTAGGTTTTATCCTCGGGCTAGTGCAGGAAGGTGGAAAAGATGGGCAGGAGTCCCAGTGCCAATTAGGATAAGCTCTAATCTTAGTTTGAAATATGTTCAGACTGATCTAACAGAATACCACTGAGTGGGCATCATGAACAACAAACTTATTTATTATAGTCTGGAGGCTGGAGTTCAAGGCCAAGGTGGCAATAGATTCCTGTCTAGTGAGGTCCCTCTTCTTGGTTCATAGATGTTGGAGGGGACAAGCAAACTCTTGGAATCTTCATAAGGTGCCAAGGCATCCATGAGGGCTCTACTTTCAGGACATAACCACTTCCTAGAGGCCCTATTTCCTAATTGTGATCATCTTTGACATTAAGGGGGCCAGCAAGATGGTTCAGTGGTATAAAGCACCTGCTTAGGAAAGCTTATGCAACTGCAGGGACCATGGTTTAATCCCCAGCACCACATGCTACGCCAGCCTCACCACTAGGGCAGGCTGAGCAGGCCATAAAAAAATAAGAAAAAAAATTTGATATTAGAATTTAATGCAGGAATTTTTGAAGCATAAGAATTTATCCTATAGCACATGGATTCCTGAATTCTGGTCCTTGACTCTTTCTAAGATGAGTCTATGGCCCTGGCTCTTTCAGAATCATATTCTAGGGAGAAGAAACAATGAGAACCTGAGTATATCAAAATAGGATAGCAACTGAAACAGGTGGTAATTATAACTGTGACAAGAAGGATGACTGTTCTTCATGGGGTGAAATTCATAATCTGGACATTGTACTGCAACCTTGCATTCTTCTCTTATATAATTTTTATAGTCCTATGATATTAGATCACAGTATCTTCAATTCCCAAATGAGAAAATGAGGCAAAAAGAGCTTAGATATTCTGCCAAGGGTTTATACCAGTAGTTATAGAGTCACAATCAGAACTGTCTCTGTTTCCAAAGCTTAGCCACTAAGACATAATGCACTGAAGCACTGTTTTCACACTTGTAGGATATCCAGATTGCAAAAACTGCATTGGGGGTACAGGTGGTCTGGTAGCCCCTGAGTGACCCCCCCCCCCAGTCCTTTACTGACCACATCCATGGGCTACACAGGAGATCTTGAGTGGCTCAGTTGAGCAGTCGACCTGAAAGCTTCTTTCTAGATTTCAAAGCTTACTTGACAGTGAGCTCCAAAAAGATGTTTACCCCTTAGGAGTCAGTTCATCCATGATCACATCTGCTCCTAGCAAGTGTGGGTCTCAGGGAGGCCTTTCAGATGTCTCAGTGGGCCCTTGGCACTCCCTGCTTAGCAGATGGGTCTGGATCCCTTACAAAGACAAATGTTGACAGCCACTGCTATCGACTCGACACCAGAACTGAGTTGGCTGAGAAATGAGTGATCACCTTCCAGATTTCTGTCCATCTCTTCGCCATCTTTCATAGGAGCATTCCTGTGTGCCCACATGCCTCAGACACCAGGTTTACACAGATTTATTGGCTTCCTGCAACTTACTTTTAAAGGATTCACTGTAAGATTTGATCAGTGCAGCAAAGGGTGTCTGGTTTCTGTCCACTTGGGTAAATCAAACTCGTCTGGAAAGCACCTCTGGGGAAGAATTACAGTCTGGGAAGGTAGGAACTTCAGTTATCTGACACCTGCCCCACCACAGCATGGGAGGGCCATAGTTTCTCACACTTCCTCCCAGTGACTAGTTTGCTCATTATTTACAGGCTGTAATTTTCTGAGGCCTCAGAGGTCGTCGTCTAGGCACACAGGGAAGCAGGGCCATCCTTAGACATCTTTGCTACTGATTCGTGTCCTTGAAGGAAATCTGTGTGTCTGTAACAAGAAACACTTTACGATCTGAAAAATGTGGCTCACTGATGAGGCAAGGTCAAAACAAAGAAGGATAAGGCAATAGGAAAGAGTCCTGGAAGTAGGACTTACGTTGTCTTGGATTTGGGTAACTCAACCTCTGTGAGTCTCAGTTTTCTTATCTGTGAAATGGGAATGATAATTCTATCCATACAGGTAGGAGTATAAAATGAGGTGGCACAGGCAAAGTGTTAATAAAACATATGGTGGCTGACTCTCTATAAATGGTAATGCACACTGTACAAACTGGACAAAGAAAGATGGGATGACTGTGTGGCTCTCTGTGGCCTCTGGCTAGTGGCACACATTTGTTATTCCTCAGAATTACTGAACTAGCTTGATTTCATATTTATGACATGTCTTAGACTCTTTAGCTGTGAATGCATTAAAGTTGGTTTCATTTTTATTGCAGATAAATTGCTGATGTAAATTCTACTTCTTTTCCCTTGCTCTTCAAGGAGAAGAAAAGGCCAAGGCTACCAAGAGAAGCAGGGATAAGAGACAAATAAATATCCTGGGTATCAACCTATTGGCACTCTGAGAAATGCCTATCTGTATCTGAAGCTTGATGACTGTTTCCCAAAGGATAAATTAAGCTGTGTTTCTGAGAGGTGGTCTTGGGGATACTGGATGGCATTGTCATGATGTTCATGTTCTAGTATTTGGAATAGTGTGCCCCCCCCATTCACACTGGAGCTTGATGAGAGCTGCAAATGCACCCACAGTCACTAGCGAGTGCAGATCTGCTTTGTGCACTGCAAATATTTTTTACAGTAGACTTCATTGCTAGCCAGAGAGAGGGTGGTGGCTGGAAGACTATGGCTCTCACAGTTCACCTGGCCCATGCTAGGAGAGCATCCTAAACAGACAAAAAGAAAAACACTAAATAATCTAAGTGGAAAGTTCTTTGCTAAACTCCTAGGAGTGAATGCAGATTGCAATTGCTAGAGAAATGCCTTTTTCTCTAGTTAGGTAATTGCTTTAAGTGGCAGGCAAAGCCAAAGCCCAGTGGCCAAACAGCTTGTCCATAGAAAGAAATTCAAGATAAGGGTCTGGACGCCTCCAGTGACGTCAGGAGGCCCACCGGCTCCCAGCCTCTCTCTCTCTCCACAAAGTGCAGCCCTTGCTTTCATGCTGCAGGGCCCACAGCTATAAGGCTTCATCCTGTGTTCCAGGGAGACTTCTTAACACATGCTGTCAAAATTGTAGAGGGAAGCACCAGGTAGAAGAATAATGGTTGCTAGGTACCAAGGGTGGCTCCCATAACAAAGCTCATTTTACACATTTGTTAAGTTCTGCTCAGTCTTGAGAAAGATTTTAATAGTCAAGGTGTCAGAAATGATAATAACAAAAGGACTTGTGATCCATAGTGTCTGAAGAAGTGAGAGGTGGCCATGGGGACTCATATGCTTTAGTGCAGGAGCTGAGTGGCTACACCTTTCTCCAGAGTCAGTGCTTGGGTCTCCACTGTAGATCCTCCAGAACTCAATGGAGGACAGTGCCTGGGATTTGGGGACCTACGTCCTGGAAACCCAACTTGAGATTTTCTTGCTTTTACTCTTAATCTTTGAGAAATGTCATCCTGGATTGATTGCTAAATAGTTCTTATTCTCATATGAGCTTGAGAAGCTCAGAGATATGGAAGGAAAAAAAGACTTGCAACAAATACTGTAAGTAATGCACACTGCAGGCCTGGGTCATCAAACGGCATGAGAGAGCATCCCAGAGAACAGAAGGCATCAGGAGATGTGCCCATTCTATGAGCAAAGACCCTTCTCTACCTCCTCCCTCCCCACTGCTTCCATTATTGCCCACCCCTTACATATGTAAGTATTTGTGCAGATAATTTTTTTTTTCTGGGACTGGGATCCAAACTCATGACCTTACACTGTGAGGCAGGCACTTGTGTCATGGAGCTATCTCCCCAGCCCCTCTACAGATAATTATTAAACCCGTCACCCATCAAAGCCAAGCAAGCAGGTATCTCTTCTTTCCAACGAGGCATTACCGTTACTAGTTTCTGCATTATTTTGCACTTGTCAGATGATTGTCAGAAACCCTTCTAGGAAATTGGTTATCATTGTCCTTCGAGACCACAGTCTTTCCCACTGTAATGTTCCTTCAGCCTTTCCCAGGATGACTGCTTCAGTTATCAGTGCCCATCTTGTGCCCAATGCCTTCTGATGCAATAGCCTTGCGAGGAAGCTCAGTGACCAGGGTTAACAGCCAGCTAGGAAGTCCTCACACAGATGGTGCGTGGTCACAGCCTGTGAGTGCTGTTTAGGGGCTGCAGCACAACTCAGCAGTGAGCGAGCCTCCCACTGTGCCCCAGGAGCCATCAGATGCTCAGGCCTCTGAAGGCAGAGTGCTGTGGAACTGTATTTGCAGGAAGTCAGAGTTGAGTTCTGATCTTACTTGTGCAGTTCCTAGTTCTATAATAATTAAGTAAGTGCTTGGTCTTTTTCAGTCTCTGTTTCCTAATTTAAACATTGTACCACTGACTGACCCTTCCTTATCCTTAGTGCCCTCATCTGTAGTATGGGCATACTTTCATCTATCTTGCATATTTGCAAGGACTAAGTGTGAAAACAGTGGGTTCTTGAAATCACCAATGGATAATAGCTTTTCAGTAGGTGATGGCTTTTTTTTTTTCTTTTTCCTGTAATTTTCATCCCACCAGACACCTGCCCTCAAATCATCCAAGTTAGATAGACATACAGAGTTTGTGTATCATAGGGCTTTAATTTGAGTGTACTGGTGTTCTGTTGCTGCTGAAATAAATTACCACAAATATAGTGGATTAAAATAACACCAATTTTACACTTATAGCTCTGGAGATCACAAACCCTCCACAGCAGCAAATCAAGACGTCAACAAAGCTACCTTCCTGCTGAAACCTCTGTGAGAAAATGTACACTCTGCCTTTTCCAGCTTTCTCAGGACTGTACATAGTCCTTATCTTTTGATCACAGCACTCTGGCTGCTGCTTCTGCTTCTCTTGCTCTGCCACCTGAGTCCCTAGCCACTCCCCTTCCCTTTGTGAGGATCTTGACCCCACCCAAACTACCCATGATGCTTTTACTGTCCCACATGTTTAATCACATCTACATACAAAACCCCTTTTGCTAGTTAAGTTTGCATATCCATGGGTCCTAGGAGTTGGCATATGAATAGCTCTAGCATTATAGTCCCTGATGCCCTGGGTTTTGTCATCTAACCACGAAAACCTACATATTTAATGCTTTCAAGATCACTGGACAGCTAAGATATCAACAAAAGGGGCTATTTCAGCCTGAAGGGCATTCTGTGGCTCTTCACAGGCAAGCTTTGCTCTTCCCACTACAACTTGGGATGAGTCCTAGGTAATAATGTTAGATGGCCATGAAGAATAAGATCTCAATGTCCTGTGAAAGCGTAGCAAGCTATCTGAGTCATCAGAGGAAGATTTGATTAAGTTCCATCTCATTGAGAGTATATAGTGTTCTGAGTATTTTAAAATTGACAATTCGTGTACCACAACCAGCCATTATTTGAGTTGGTTCAAAAAGATTCATGAAGAGCCTACTACATAGAAGTTTTCTTTTGCTATTAAGAATGTTTGATTAATTAGGATCTCCACCCAAGGGTAAGGGTAACAGTGCCTGTACTTAGGAGTACAAGCTGTCTCAAACCCTCCACCACTTTCAATTTCCATTTAAGAAAATATATTTCTTTCTTCCTTTGACAAGAATCTACTGTAGATCAGCTACATATTAGAATCTATGACTTTGAGATTCTAGCCATTTGCTGGAGGATAATAACTTATAAACTACGCTGTAATCCATTAAGATATATTGATAATACAGAAGGGGGAAATACATGCCATCGATGGGGGTCATGCGTAAGAAGGGATATGAGTGTCCAAGGATTTGGCTTTTTTAGCAAGACTGGGAAATACCCAAACAAAGGTGGATGGAAAGAGCATTCCAAGACAGTCAGAAAACTCATGTAATGTTCTGAGTCCTGAAGGACCTTCCAGCTGAGTAGGTCCCTGGGACAAGAGAAGAACTGCAGATGCAGCAGGTAAAATGGCTTGAGCATTGCATTCAAAGGGCTTTGGAAGAAGAAGCAACAGGAACAAGGGCAAAATTGTTTACCATGGGAGTGATAGGGCCAGGTGCTGGTTGTCAGGTGTAATTTTACAATCTGCATGGAAAATTATTTGAGATAGGGCAAAGTGGCCAAAAGATCATCCAGCATTCAGATGAAAAATAACAAGTGCATTTCTTGAGCCATGGCAGAGGAGCTAGAGTGAGGGAGTGAGACATAGCAGGTAGACTCCATGGCCACCTTGAGATGTGCTGTGAGCAGGGACTGCGGCATCTTTATGGAGCCACTGCATGGTCACTGGTGTTAAACAGAATAAAGAATATGGGAACAGAACCATTTTGTAGGTGAAAGTGAAGTGTATATTTTGAGACCTGGTAAATTTTGGGTGCCCTGGAATATTGCCATAGTTTGGATGGGTATCCCCAAAGGCTTATATGTTACTACAGTGTTGATCCCCAGGGTGGAGATGGTGTTGATGGGAGGTGCTGTGGACATTTAGGAGGTGGAGCCTTATGGCAGGCGCTTAGGACATTGAGGTTTGCCCTTGAAGAAGATTTATGCAGCCCTCATCTCTCCATCTCACTCTGCCTCATGACTCTGATATAAATAAATTGCCCTACAAGTGCTTCTTCCATGATGTGCTGCTCTCTCCAAAGGCCTAAATCAGTGAGCTGCTGTATCTTACACTGAAACTTCCGGAATCATGCCTAAGTAACTTTCTCTCTTTATATGCCAGTTGTACCTGGTATTTTATCATAGCAACATGAAACTGACTGATACAAATATTAATGTGTAGCCTGTAAACTGCAAAGTGTGAATGTGTAACCTCTTTTTCTCTAAATCCATATATCTTTCTATTATCTTAGGGAAGAATGGCAAAATTATGCCACAGAAAGGTCACTGAAACAAGAAAAGGCTAAGGATGAGAAAAGTTATAGCTCTTCTGAGTAGATCCCCAAGAATGCTTTTCACATTTTGTGCGGACAACCTCTCCTTCTCCAGTTGAAAGTCATGCACTTGCAGCTTGCTTTCAATTTCTATTTTTAGAGCAACATTCTTGAATAGTAGATCAATTTTTTTCTGGAATATATCTTCCATTATTTTCCCCTAAGACATTGGAAACATTTTATAGCTTAAGTCTAGTAGATTTTTCCTGGGAACTGTGTCCAGAAGAGAAATATGTGAACTATATAGTCAAAATCCTGCAAAGAAGTTCTACTGACTATTTTTTGCTTGTTTGTTTGTTTGCCTATTAATTTATGCAGCACCGAGGATTGAACTCAGGACCCTGCACTTGCCAGGCAAGCACTTATTCTACTGAGCTATCTCTCCTACCCTACTGCCCTTACTATTTTTAGAATGATTGTGAAGATGAAATGAAATGTGAGAAGATGTAGCGGAAGAAGCAGAATAGGGTAAAAGGAGGCAGTGTGCTTGGAGAGAACTTATGCCCTTAAGGAAAAGCAAAGAAGTTGATCCCTCAGGACGCTGTTGCCCAAACTTCAACTAGTGGTTTATATCTTCATGGTTTCTATAAGGTTTCCATCTGCCCAATTAGTTAATTTAACCTCCTTTTCTCTAAATCAATTCACATTTTTAAGCCTAAAAAACTATGCCAAATAGGAGTCACTTAGAGATGGTGACCTGCCTCCCTTACCATAAATATTTAAGAGGATTAGTTTTTGAAGTTAAAAGTTTCCATAACGAAATTAAAAATCATTACATTGTGGCTAGATATTTTTGCTTTCCCAAGGCTATGAACCTGAGAATTACTTTCTCTTTGCAAAGAAATGTGATATGCAAGCATTAGAAAGGATTTAAAGACATACTCACACTGAACACAAATAGTACCCTCCAGGTAATTGGTTGGATTGAAATAAATCTGAAAAGAGAACAACTTTCCCACCAAGTAATTCAATACTATTTAATCTTGGGTACCAGGACTCAGCTCTTTGGATAAATTGTCCTAGGATTAAAGCTTAAAGAGAGGTGAGGAAAAGCCAGTGGAGACTGTACAGCAGAGAGCCAGCTTAAGGGTTCGAACCCATTCCTACTCCCTTCCCTTGTAGCTCAGTTTGTAAAAATATCAACAAATGGAAAGTCAAAAGAGTCTTTCTCCCTGGTGTATGAGATGCCCAGTGGTCCTGGATAGCCCTGCTGAGGATCTCCTATATCACTCTTGGTGCTTTGCTTCTTGGTGGAATCAGCCGACCTCACATGTCTTGATGGAGAAAACAGCAGAGCCATAGTCCTTGGCTGACAGGGCCTGTGGGAAAGCCACGTAGGAAATCGTATGTGTTGTTAACTTAGCAGTGAGATGTCTCAAGGAGAAGGCCCAGCAGGCAACCCGTCATGGGCCCATGTGCTTTATGTACAGTGACGTGCACTGGGCCCATCCATCATCAGGGAGAGACACTGCGGCTTAACAAGGCCGCGGGTTGTACGTTTCACATCACTTATTCATTAGCTTCTAAGATCTGACTTTCCAGGACATAACACAAGTTTGAAGTCACTTGAAATCTATTTTTTTTTTAAATGACAACTCTTATTTTCCCACTCTTGCTATGAGGAGGATGCTTTTCTGATCTCTTTGCTTGCATCAAATTAATTGTCCATTCCTTTGCAGTGGCTCAGATAGAAGGATCAGGCTACTGCCTGAGCGAACAGCCTGGCTTTGAATGGCAATGAGGGGTGTATGCAAATAATGTGTGTTCTTTTGAAAAGGAGGTGTGTGTGAAGGTTTGCTATCCAATCCAGGAGGGCAACTTAATTTAGAATGTTTGCTTGGGATGTTTGTAGTAAGTACAAAAGAAAAAAAAAAGGGGGGGGCAAACATTGTTAGTCTTGTTGGAAGGTCACAGTTTAACTAAGTATTGTCACTTTCAATTCATCTTGGAAAAACAAAATGTCCCAACTTCAAGAGTATCATCTGATTAAAAGCTCTTACTTTTTCAGATGAAAAATCACAGAGGCCAAAAATGACTTGTCCAACACCAAGTCATGAAACACAAGGGCACCTGAGAGATAGCTCCCTGCTTCTTGGCTTACAGAAGTCAAATAAAAAAGCATGTTATGGTAGCAGAAAAGACATCCTCTCACAACTGAGAAAGACTATCTAAAATTTAAATAATGGTTAGTTCAAATCAATTATTCCTGCTTATAATAAATACTTTTTGTCTTCCCTATCTCTACAGATATTTAATAAGTTTTGTTCTCCTGGTAATTAGAGAATTTGCTCATGGTAGACTCATAAAAAGAGAAGAGGAGGAAAATGATAGCGATGGGCCGGAGTGCCTAGTGGTATCTTCCAGGGCTTCACAATTTCCCTCAGCCACTTTTGGTGGGGGGACTTCTCACTGGGATGAAAGGCGGAAGATTGAGCAATCAGGTCTTCTGTCATTTGGTGAAAACACGTGATCCTGTGGTCCCTCCATGTAAGGACATGGCAGTTTTGATGAGAAGACACCCAGGACCCTGCTAAGTATAAGCACCCCTGACTGGCAGGCACATGGTCCCCTATTAGGTGCAGTCTCAGGATGCTGCTAGAGAAAATGAGAAATTTTTGAAAGAAGAGATAAGCAGCCCAATTGGGCTGCAATTTTCTCAGACCCTGAGCTGTCATTCTCATTGAAAAAAGTCCTGCAGAAAGCAAAACCATAAACTTTTGTCAGACAAAATTAGATGCCATCAACAGAAATGACTACTTTTGACCATTTTTCCACGGTGCCACTCAAAGTGGGCTTCCAGCAGAGGAGGCATTGATCTTTCTGGTAATAACAGCAATGACCCTTTGGATCTGTGCAGAGGTGTGCAGGGACAAGAAGCTTTCACATGTATTATCTCACTTGGTCCTTACACCAGCTCTGAATAAGGATTGCTGTTGCCACTCTACAGACAAGGGGCCTGAGCCAGGCCAGTGAACTGGCATTCAAGTTGAGGGTTCGAATATAGACCCTTGGACTCTTAAGTTTGGATTTTTACTACTGCCTACATTTCCCATAGTTATAAAAGTCTACTGTAGCATACATGATGCATGCTGGAAGGAAATGGTGTATGTGGAAACAACCACAGAACAAGTCCTGCACTAAGCCTGAGTTTTGACATACAGAATTTGGGATAGAAGAGTTACTATGGAGGGAGAAGCAAGGCAATGGAGTAACTGAGGTCGCATGTTTGGAATTAGGAAAATATGAATATAAGTCCTGAGTCTGGCCCATTCTTCTCTTAATGCAATATTATACTTGACCTGGACCAATGGGTTAACTTCTCTGAGGATTGTAACACACACCTCACTATAGGACACAAATGATGACCAGATGCACAGCCAACTGTGGTGCCTGCATCCAGAGTGTTGTAACAGTAAGATCAATGCATCTGCTCATGGACCAAACACAAGGAAACAAAGAAACCCATGTCCAGGAACCGGATGTTAACATTTCATAGTTAAACAACATAGGTTTTAAGTTTCAGACTGCACCTTCTCCCCTCTGTTCACTTCTTACTTTAAGAGAGTTTACTGGAGTATTCATTGGCCCCTGCAGCTGATATGCTCTGCCAAGAGAGCCTCATCTTGGCCACATACCTGTATATGATGCACGCTGTGTTCTGGCAGGTACTGCAGTTGTTGAGATCTTGGCCAGTTCGATAAAAGTTGCGCCTGCAAAATAGAACATTTGCTGAGTAAATCTATGGGCAAAGGTCATGTGAGACAAATACACTCTACCAACCATCCCTTAGTCCCTATAGCACAGCATTTATGATGCCCCAAAGTTACCCAACCATTACCAACCAAGAAACCTCACATTCCAGCAGGGCTTTGTGTACAGTTAGACATTTCAAATCTGAGGCATTCTCCTGCTCACAGCAATTACATAAGATGGGTTTTGGAAGTGAGCAAAGACTTATTATTAAAATTCCTCACCTCTTGGTTCAGTTCATGTCTCTGTATCATAGTGTTCTCTTATCCAAGGTGATATGGATTCTCATACCTAACTGCACATGCCAGGTTATTACTTCTCTTGTTGAGCTTTTTGATGAGCTTTAGCCATGGTTTCTTCTCAATCTTTAGCGAGTGACTTCTGGGGGAACAGGCGGCCATCGACACCTACCCAGATCACTGCCTGTTCCTCTCTACACAGTGGCTGAGTCACTCAGGACATTATTTTGTGAGTTTTTGCTCTCGGCAGAATTGTGATCTCATTTCAATCCCCACAGAGTTTGTCAGCCATGAAGTGTCACAGGTCATCAAAGTACTCAGCCAACAGGTGTTCAGAAAGAAGTTTAGTAACCAGGGCAAGGCTTTTGTGACAGACATAAAGCACTGCCAGAAGTACTGTGCAAATTAAGGAACTCACTAAGGAGGTGGGTAGAGGACATCCCTTTCTGCTATTGTTTCCTCCCAACATTTATCAACTGGATCCTCATCTCTATAAAAATTATTTTTGATTCTTCAACTTCATTATTCCCCATCCCTGTTCTATTGATACCTGTAAACAAATGTCAAAAAGAAAAATGAAATCTACATAGAAATCTACCTGTGACAGTTAAGCTTGATTGTCAATTTGATTAGCTTGAGAGATGCTAGGAGATTAATAGAGTGTGTTTCTCTCTCTCTCTCTCTCTCTCTCTCTCTCTCTCTCTCTCTCTCTCTCTCTCTTTCTCTATGTTATGGTTTATGTCTAGTTGTCCCCCCAAAGCCTCATGGAGTCATTGGGTGGGGACTTCTAAAGTTTGAGACTTGATCCATGATCCCTGGGATTATAGGTTTTAGTACTGATGCGATTATGGGTGGAAGTACTTCTGGGATTATGGGTGTAGCCTAGGGCAGGAGCTAAGGCGGTAGCCTGAATGTAATATAAAGAAAGAGAGACAGACTGGAGCTCTAGCTGTTGCTGCTGCTCTGCTGCCCTGATTGATTAGCTGCCTCTGCCACCATTTTGTTGCTGCTCCACCACCATGAACTGGATTCTCTCTGCTCTGTTCCTCTCAGCCTTGGGCCAGACGAACATGGACTGAAACCTCCAGTAACTGTGAGCTAAATAAACCTTTCCTTCCTTCATTTTGAGTGTCGGGTATTTGTCTCAGCAATGAGTGAAAAGTAACTAAGACACTCTCTCCTTTCTCCATCTCTCTCTGTGTGTATCTGGTATCTGGGTGGATGGGTGGGCCATGAGGGTGTGACCCTAAGAACTGTGTCTGGTTCCTGGCTCCTTCCCTTCCTCAATGGCTCCTTTCTTGTAGCTCTGTTTCCTGCATGCCAGAACTGAGGGACTTCCCTTTACCAAGACTTCTATAATGTTCTGACCTTGGGGCCAGCCAGCTCTGAAAACGATGAGTCAAAAATAAACATTTTATTCATCAAGTTGTGCATATTAGGATTTGAGCACAGCAATGGAAGGCTGATTTATTACATTGTCCAAGGCCACCATAAGCCTAGAATGAAATGAAATCCAATCATAGCAAAGAGAAAATGTGATTTCTGATCTGGAGAAACAACTTCTAACATTTTGGCAACATTGTATTCATGGAAACCAGTGCTTTTGTTCTCTGCCCTGGTGCTGGCAAATGACTTCTCGGTAGTTTTTAATATTAAAAAAAGAAGAAGGAATCGCCTTACCCTTCAGTGAGAGCTCGAGCTTTCTCCAAGTCTTGAATTACATTCAAAAGGACTTTAATTTTCTCTTGGTTTGAGTGCAGAGATTCTTCCACAGATTGCAGCCGGCCTTGGAGGTCACAGAGTTCTCCCCTTGCCAAGTGAATCTGATTAAAGTCACTAATCTCCCTGTTGTTCTGAATTTTGGTCTCACTCTTTGGAACAGAGGGTGGGAGGTGATCACTTCCAGGACAGTTCTGGAGTTCTGGGGTATCTGACTGAATGGGATTCTTTGCCATCTTCTCCTGACACAAAGGGGTGGATGTTGATGCACTGCTACTTTTGAGTGACACTGGATTCTGGTGACTATCACTTGATACAGAATAGTCTGAGGCCCTTCCTGAATGAGCTGTTGGGATGTGAGACCCTGGTGCAGGGGAACTGTGAGTCCGTGGAGGTGAAGGAATGCATGTTTCCTTTAACTGAGATGACAGTGGGCCAACGCCTTTGTCATTAGAGTTGTCTTTGGGTGAAAGCAATTTGGGTTTGAGTTTCCCCATGCCTGGCATGTGGTTGGCACCACTGGTGGCATTTAAGCAGGAGGAGGATCTTTCTAAATCTGACCTCAGTATCTTTTTATCACCTGGACACATGTCAACCAAAGGGGGCACTGCGTTCCTTATTTCAGCCAACCTGTCTGGGCTGAGGGTGGACTCCTTAGCTTCCCAGGAAGGACTGTGGTAGATATCTTCTGGGACCTGGATGGCAGCTGTGGCTTTCTCTGAGCCCCTCCAGGTCGCAGCTTCCAAACATATGCTGACAGGCCCATTGCTTTGCAACTTGGGCAACCTAGGGAGGAATGAGTGGGATACTTTGACCCTTTGAGGGCCATCCTCAAGATGCTGGGACAGCCGTAAGTAAGCAAGGTCATGAGACACTATGTCCTGTTCAGAGAAGTTGCCGTTGACTTGGATGGCACTTTGGGCAGCTGTTGGCATTTCCACCAGAGACTTGCTGGATGTGAGCTTTTTCCTTCTGAAAACTGGGAAATGCTTCCTGAGACTGGGGGAGGTTTGGATCGCAATGTGCCGAAGGCCTCCTGCCTTCTGGGCCCGGGGAAAGGACAGAGAGTAGGTGGGGGGGTGATGGTGCCTGGATGCTGGCGTCTTCCCCATCTCAGCCGGGTTTTCAGGAGTTTGGACATCAACCTCAGCTAGGCCAGTTTGATGCTTAGTGGTCCCATCTTCCTTGAATCGCACTTGCTGGGATTTGCTCCTGCGGTGGTGGGGTTGTTTCACAAGCTCCACCGACTCGAGGCTGTTCCGCTTTAAGAGCACGGGTCTCACTTTCATACTTTGCTGGGCCATTGAGCCTCAGTGGGAAGGAATAAAACCATACACTTCTCTTGGGCACATCTCCCTTAGGTCTTTGGATCAGCATCTGTTGACGGCATCTCAGACCAGGAGAACTGCCAGTCAGGATGGAGTGGTCCACACCTTTTAGTATAGGAATCCCTGACAGCCATCCCCAGTATATAGATTCCACTTGGGCACTCTCTGAAAAGTTTCCACTGCAGTTAAAATATTATTCCACTCCAATCGTAATTGCTACTTAGATAAACAGTGAGTTAGGCTAACTATTAAACATCTGATCTACCAAGAGAGATTGTGAGCTATTTATCAGATCAGGTTAGGGGAGGCAGGTCTGGTCCCAGAAGTAATCTGCCGTCTTAAAGCAACAGACAATCCAAGTTCTATTGTGGGATAGTGCCACACTCCCAAAGTGTGTATTCCAGAATGATTCTGCTATCTAGAGCATACCCCTTCCTTTCCCAGAGCAGCAATTTCCAGTGTAAAACTATGGGAAAGTCAAAGACATCTTCCTTCCAGAGTGCCTAAATAGGTGGAGAAATAAATGACCTTGGAGTTTGCCTTGGTGATGATACATGATGCTCCTAAGGGAACATCTTCATTTATGTCAATCACAAATCCTTCCTTTGGGGCCATTATTTTTTTTCATGCTATTCCCCTGTTCTGCAATGAGGGGAAACTTGTCTTCTTAAATAGCCTCATGAAACCCAGTAGGGTATGACCAGGACAGGACAGAAGGCATCAGAGGAATTCAGTGGGCAGACAGAGTTCCTGGACATGGCATCTTGGCTGCAGTTCACACGTGAGCAAAATCAGCCATGCCTGCATCTTCTGGGATGTGGGACCACGGACAGTGGTCACTTGGTCAGTAGCATAGCATTGGAGACCAGGCAGTCAGCAAGCAGGCAAGGAGATGCTGAAAAGGAAAAGGCCACAGTCAACAAATTCCAACCTCTGGGATGAGCATTTCTGAGAGTGAGGGCCAGGGAACAAGTTGATTCTCCTGCCCTTCTCTGCACTCCCAGGAAGGCTGCCACTTGTGGGTAGTATGTCCTGTAGCAAAACACCCACCTAGGTCCTTTCCTCCACCCCCTCCCAGTCCTGATCCAGCCAGCTCCTAGTCATCTGTAAGGTCCTGTTTTAAATATCACTTCCACAAAGAGCCTTTCAATGATTCTGTCCTCATCTATATCACCAAAGTGAGAGAATATTTTAGGACTCCAGCTAGAAAACAGAGGACTCTCATTTTGCTTTCTTACCACATCCTTCATGACACAAATTTTCCCTGTCTTCACAGAATCATTTGAGTATGTGTTTAGGCAGTATATGTTGCCCCACTACCCTGTACACTCCAGGCACACTGGGCCGGAGCCAGCCCAGTCACTCCTGAGATATTCCCAGTCCACCTTGTCTGCTCACTATAGATTCTCAGTGAGCATCTGTTAAAGACTGGAGCACTGAGTGAAAAGCAGAGACTCTGAGGAGGGCCTGAGTGTGAACAGGGGAGGCAGAGGCTCTGGGTGCCCGGCAGGGGCAAGAGGACCTAGGTTTCTCCCTTATATGACTAGGACATTTACTTAAGGACAAGATTTTCCCCTAACATTATTGCTTTTTCAAGAGATAAATGTTCATGAAATCCTCTGAGGAACCTGTATCTTGTAACAATAACAACCACCATTTATTGGACATGCTGAGGGCTTTCTACACATTAATCATAAAGCCTCACATTTACTGGGTGCTCGCTAATGTGGCAGGTGCTGTTCTAAGCACTTTCTAAGCCTCTACTCATTCATCACAAAATCCCTCCGAAGCAATGGATTCTGTCATTGTCTCCATTTCACAGTTGAAGAAGCTGAGGCCCAAACAGGTTAGGTAATATACCCAGAGGCACACAGCTAATGACAGAGCCAAGTCTGAGCCTGAACAGTCTAGGCCGAACCCGAAATGCTTTGCAGCATTGCATTGGCTCACTTAGTCCATGCAACAGATCTGTGAGATGTCACCACCTCCCTTGGGCTGATGAGGAGCATAGGCACTGGGAGGTTCCGTTAGCTCAGCATAGGAGCTGGACCTTGAACCTAGGAGGTTTTGTCTCTGCCTACTTTGGATTCAGCCTGGTACAGGGACAAATAACCTCAGTGATTTGAGAGCAAGGTTTAAAGACACCTGGCCATCTAAGAGATGCCTTGCCAGAGTAAACCATTCCAAAGAGTTTGATGTAAGTCATGGGATCTGGGGTGGGTGAGTTCAAACCTTCCTGATGGGTCAAGAGATTTAAAAGAAAATGAGGGATAAATACTTCACAAGTGTTTTGGATGCCATTGAGAGAGTATTCTCTCTGCAGCATGCCGCCTTAACATACAGGTCAAAACCTCAAGGTTCTTTAAGCAAGTATCTTTTTGCTCCCCAGCTCATGGACTATCAATAGCATTTTCTATACCATTATTTATGGGCTCTGAATTGGGTGCAGCTATGGAACTGCCAAGCAACATCCAGAACAACTTTGATTTTCACTGCTCCCAGCTGCCCTTTAGAGGATTCCTAGGGTTGAGAAACTGTAGCAGTTCCTGAAAGGGATTCAGATCCATCTAAAATGCAAATGAGCTGTCAACTTGTCACCAGCCCTTGGAACAAACTACCCTCCATTTTCTATGTGTGCCCTAGATGTGGCTTCAGACCCTGCCCTAACTCGTTGAAGGATATGTGTGTTTTTCATATTTGAAGAGGATGTTTATCGTGTGGACCCAAACTCATGAGTCTGACGAAATGTGTGAAAGACAGTGTGTACAGTGTCTTAGCCTACAGCCTAGTGGCCAGTAAGCCAGTGTGCATTTCCCAATACTACTGTCTGGAGTCCCACGCCAGGCGGTATATGATGCTTTTATTTATGGGGAAAGGAAGCATAGCTTTCAGCACAGTGCTTGGTGCTCTGTAAGCTCAAATGTGGCAGAATCACCTCCAGCCTATGCCAGAGCAGGTAGAGCCACACCTGAAACACAGCATAAGTAGTCTGGGGGAGCTACCTCACTTGCCTCTCCTGTCTGGAATGCAGAGCTACCTCTGAAAGAACCACCACATTATTTTCTAGAGAGATGACCCTGTTAGTGCTGGAAGCCCCAGTGGCTCTACACAAATATGCCTGAAACTCCACGTTTAAAATTTGTTCCATGTTTCAATGACTTCGATTAGGAATTTCATGTGCAGAAGAATCCAGTTGTCCACCCCTTCATTTCATAATTAAGTCATTTCTTCTGTGTCCTCCTCCTCAGGTAGTAATTAAGCCTATCGGAATACTTGTAGGGACAAGGCGTATAGCAACTTGTCCTCCAGTCAATTAGTAAGTGTTTTTATTAATAGTGGCACAAATGTATTAAAAACTAACCATTGCCGAGTACAGTGTTGGCACTTGACATTTAATCATCAAAATGACTTCCTGTCTATTATCGCCATTCTGCAGTGAGCTATTGAGATCTGAGTGTCACGCTTTTCACCCTCGTCCTACAGAGCTTAAATATCTGTATGTCTGCTTTGGGGGGATTTCTTTGCCTAATTATCCTTGTCTTCTCCTTCTCTTTAACTGTTCTTTAGTGCTTCATTTTAGGAATGTTAACTCACACAAGCTATGGTTGTCTGAAGCTGGTCACAAGCACCAGTGGCTAGTGAATATTGATGATATGCCAGACATTGTGATAGGTCTTTTCTTTAATCCTGGTAATACTCTTACTGGCAGATGCTGTCAGTTACCCAATTTACAAATGAGGAAACTGAGGTGCAGAAGGGTAAGGTAATTTGTCCCAAGTTGCTCACCTGGCAAATGATAGCACTGACATTCAGAAAAGTTGTCCTTGACTTGATGGCACTTTGGGAAGGAGGCCTTTGGCATTTCCACTAGAGACACTAGATATGAGTTTCTCCCTTCTGGAAACTGGAAGATGCTTTCTGAGACTGGAGCAAGTTTGGATTGTGATGGTCTGAAAGCTCCCTACCTTCTAGGCACAGAGAAAGGGCAGAGTAGGTGTGGGGGTGATGGCATCTCTATGCTGGTGTCTTCCCTATCTCAGCTGGGGAACCCACAGTCTGACGGGAATCAAGTTTGTTTCATTTTGTTTTTCTTTCCCTTTGGTATAGGATCTCACTATGTAGCTCAAACTCATAGTGATCCTTCTATCTCAGCCTCCACAGTACTGGATTATGGGAGGGCATCACCATGCCCACACTCAGTGACCAGCTTGGCATAGGGCCAGCCTAGCATGTGGCACCAGGGATAGAACCAGGTCCTTGTGCATGACAGACAGGCACTTAGGCTGCTGAGGTATCTCTGCAGCCCTGAAACAGGATTCTTAATGCTGGGTCTTTTTGACTTTACCCATCTGGAAGTGCCACAGCAAGTTTCAAACTCCCTCCCCATTTTCCTTCTGAAAATTTCCATTTTCTGAAGGAAATTTCCCAGGAAATATGTATATACATTAGATCTTTACATTTGCTACTTATAAACTGTTGGTTTCATAAAGATGCTCTATATTCATTTTTAAAATTTATATAATGTGCATTTCTGCTGGTTTATAGAAAGAAGTAGTTAGTGCTTTAATTTGTTTTGTCTCCATTTTTCAGTTGTTTGTACTTTTTCTTTCCTTAATTTCTTACACATTTCTTTTTTCTTCCAATTTTACATGCTTATGTCTGGTAATATGAATAACTGATTGGAAGTCAGCACTATGTATTACTACAAATATGAAATTCATATTTCTTTGTTAGGTGAAATTCTTCATCACTTGTATTTTTTGTTTTAATTCTAATTTGTACTCTTGTTAAAAATAAAAATAGAAAATTTGTAAAAGTTCAAATAATACAATTTTTTAAGAAAGAAAGAAGGAAGGAAGGAAAGAAAGAAAGAAAGAAAGAAAGAAAGAAAGAAAGAAAGAAAGAAAGAAAGAAAGAAAGAAAGAAAGAAAGATCACCTGAAATCTCACTATCCAGAAAAGGCCAGTCTACACCAATCATGTGGTGAGGTTCATTCCAAGAATTTCACTGGGCAGTGCTTGCATACATATTGCATTTATGGGTAAGTCTACACAGAGAAGTGTTTTATAACTGAGCAGCAGCCCCAAGGAAGTTTCTGATAAAACAGCGTTTTGTCAACCTTGAGGTAGGCTAACAGGACTCTGTCATCATGATCTTTTTAAATAATATCTTTTACTGTGCTTGTTTTCACTTGGAATTATTAAAAAGATGTCAGAAAGTTGTGTTTTGTGTGAACCTTGGAGCACTTCTCTAATTGTTTATTTGGATGAGATTGGATTTGCTCAGGGTAGTATAGCTGTAGACTGTAATTATTATTTGTTTTTTTTTTTGGAATAAATTGCTAGAGGAAGAATTAGTAGGTCAAAATAGCCATACATTTTGTACTTTGTTGATATTGTCACTTTGCTAGTTCATTTTCCAAAACGTTCTATGGACCTGCAACCTCTCTATTGCTTTATGGGAAGGCTTTCTCACCAGCACCTCTGACATTGTGTTTGATGGGTTTGTTATGAAGTTTTTTCATCTTTGGGCACTTTTCATGTTGGCCTCTCACTCCATTAGGTTTGGGCAGAGAATAAAAAGTTAAAAATGAGCATTTGGATAATCAAGCTAAGATAGAAATTGGAAGTTTAGGGAACAGACAATTTTCACTTTAAACAGATATTGATGTCCTCACTCTTTAGCCACCAGTGCCCACTGTGACCTTTACACAGCCCTGTCCTGAGGAGTATACCTAGCTGGAAGGGGTACACCTCTGGATGCCCTTATGTCTTACAGGCTCTCAGCTGTCTACTAATTGCTAGGGTATTCCCTGGGCCCTGGTGGTTAGGGCTTAATTAATATCTTGGCCAGAGTCCAGAATGACTCCCCAGAGTGATCACAGTAGCTTGTCACATGCCTAGTGGCTTAGAGGTAGTGCTGATCTTTGCAATACTCTGTTCTGTCTTCCCTCAATTATTGATCCATTGACCACAAACTGTTTATGTTCCAACTATGCTTTTGAATTTAATTCTACTTCTGTGGATCACAAAAGTTAGACATTTTTCTGGAATACACCCTCAGTTCTTTTCCCTTATGTGCCTTTAGGCAGTATGCTGAAGAGCTAAAGGAATAAACTCTAGCTGATGAGCAACCCGGACTAGAATCTTCCACTCTCTGATTAGTGACCAAGAACAAATGACTTGGCCATTATGAAACCACAGAGTTGTTGTGGAAGAACTGAATATGATAACTAGGAATGGTCACTGCAGTCATTATTAGGTCATCAAAGAGGACCCAAGTGGAGACACGAGACTCTTGTCAGTGGATCCTTGTCCTTCCTGTTTTCTTTGGGGGAGTGATCTGTAGATTTCCTTATGGGCAGCGATGCACAAGGATGACATTCCCAGAAACGCATCTTCCTGCCATTTCCTTGCCACTTCCATATTTGCATAATTTTGCATTGTCTTTCCCTGAATAGTGATTATCTGCAGGGTCCCAGCATCTTCAACTAGACTTTAAGGTTTTTTTTTTTTTTTTTTTTTTTTTTTTTTTTTTTTTTTTTTTTTTTTTTTTTTTTTTTTTTTTTTTTTTTTTTTTTTTTTTTTTTTTTTTTTTTTTTTTTTTTTTTTTTTTTTTTTTTTTTAGGTTATGAGAAGAATAGATTTATTGGGGGAAAGAAAGCTCTTGTCCAAGAGAGAAGAGGCGGGGTGCCCAAGTGGGTTGTTCCTCTAGACTTTAAGCTTCTTGAGAGCAGGACGTGGTGACAGGCTGCCTTGTCACCATGTCCAGTCTGATACAGAATAAGTCTTACATGAATTCTCATAGAACAAACAAATATAATTCTGTTTTATCTGCCCTCCCCTAGCTTTTATAGGATGAAAGAGTTTGATTTACATTTTTAATTTGTTTACTTTTGAGATACAGTGTCTCACTGTGTTGCCAAGGTTGACCTCCAGCCTCTGAGTTCATGCAATCCTCTTGCCTCCATCTCCCAAGTAACTGGGATAAGAGCTGCATGCCCACATGACGTGACTTGATGAAATAGTTCTATTGATGGTATAAAATAAATGTTTGCATAACTAACTGATTAAGAATTAATGAATTAATTCACTTCCAACTTTCTTTCCCCTTCAGTGATATATCACTAGGTCTTTGGGACAAATGAACTATGTCTATCTTTAAGTGCATTATGCTTCTTTGATTTATGACTCAGATTTAATTTGATTAAGCTTTATTGACAGCCTGTTATGATGTGGGCACTGTAATAATCATGGCAGAGACTGACTCTGTGGGGTAATAAGACCAGATCTCTACTGTAGCAACAAGAAAAGACCTTGTAATGCCAACCTCGCGTGGAATAGGTACTGGCAAATGGTATTAAGTGTTGTATGGATTCAAAATCTGGTTCCTTTCATATATCCATATCATGCCTATGTTTCCACATGCCTTTCATGTTAATTAGCATTTAGGCTTTAATCCTTGAGGCCAAGAGTTAGTAATATTTTTTCTGTAAAGAGACAGATAGTAAATATTTTCAGCTTTACTGACCTCCATGCTCTGTTGGATCCATTCAACTCTGTACTGTTGCAGGAAGGAAAAAAGTCAGACAATACATAAGCAAGTGGCTGTGAGTGTGTTTGAATACAAATTTATCTGTAAAACAGGGAGGTGAGTAGATCTGGCCTAGAGTCCATAGTATGCCACTCCCTACTTTGGGCATTGGAGACCATTAGTGGTGTGTGAGCTGGGTGTTCTTGATTTAGCTGTTTTGCAGAGATGGCTGTTTGGTTATCCATGACCACATCTTTCTCCTTCTGCACTTAGAGCCAGTAATAACAGCCCTTACTATTTATACCATACTTTACTACTTACAAAGCATTTTCAAATCCTATGTAATCCTTGCTAGGAAAGTTAGAAAGTGTTGCTCAGGAGATTTCGATGATTCATACTGAGTCCCAGGGGTAGAACTAGAACCAAGCCTCTCTGCCTCTAGCCTCAGAGGTCTAACAGTGACCCTGCATCTTCTGACCATTTAGTTGATAACTATTTTATGTTGGTTTTGTTTTCCTAGCTAGATGATTTGTCCTAAAGCAGAGGCCTGTGTCTAATTCTCTTTTAATCCTCTAAGCCTCTAGGTACTATGCCGAAGTTGTGGAAGCACTTTAAAATAATTATTGATCGCTTACCCCTGGGTTTTGCAATTCAACTTGCCCATTTCTTTGCATTTTGTATTTAGTTAATTGTTTGGTCAAATCTGTTGGGAAGTGTGGCTGCACACCCATCTAAAATCAGAGAGTTAATGCTGTGCTCCAAGTTTGCTTGCATCTTTCCAACTTGAAAATTGTCCCAGCACCTTTCTCAATAAGAAAAAGGAATCCATCTAAATCTACATCCCCAATCTTACCTCTGTCAATTGTTTAAGAAGACAAAGGGAACTGACTCTCTATAATTACTAAATATGGATATACTTGGGGGTAGAATTAAGATCCAACCTTGTATACCTGGAATCTGAAAAGACCTTGGGTATATACTAATCATGAAATCTTTTGTTTTTCTTTGTGCTACTGTGTCAGTCTTTCCACATACTGCTTTGGCTATTTGTACTTGGGTCTGCATCATCTTTATCTGTACAACCATGAGAATGTTTTCTGTCCTTCCTTCTTTTACTGACTGTTTTCCACACATCAGCCAGAGTCATCACAATCAGGCTGGGCATATAGCTCAGTGTCTCAACACCTGCCTCACATGCAGTAAGGGGGGAGCACTAAAGTTGGATACTAGCATTGAAAAAAATACATGTAATGAAATTTAATCAGGTCACATGTCTCTTCTTATTTAAGTTAAAATCCAAATTCATTCCATAGCCTTCGGCTTCTGGACCCTGCCACTTCCTGATCCCATCTCGTCATATACCACTTATTCCTTGCTTTATAAACTTGTTTTGTTGAATCTGGACATGTAAAATTTATCTCCATTATTCATTCTTTGCATTTACCATTCCTTATTTCTAGATCATTCTTCCAAATCTTTTTAGGGCAACTTCTCTCCAACGCATAAAAGCTCAGCTCCACAGCTGGCATCTCCCCAAGATCATCCCTAACCCTCTCTGAACAGTAGTGTTGCATCTTATTAGTTTAGTTGTTTATAGTTTGTGTTCACTCCATTCTCTGAGAAACCCCTTTAAGTGTTTGTTCAGCAAATGGGTGAATAATTCTTATAAATAGAGGTTTTAATGGAATCATATGACCTTAGAAATAAAGAAGAGAACTTTAAAACTTGGCAGCAACTCAGTGATTCTCAAATTCCCTTCAGCGGTTGGCTCATCCTTCCAAATCTAGGCTTAAACAGCACTCCCATATCTATAGAAATATGACATAGAGCTATCCTAGAAAAAGAGGGGGAAGCCAGTGGTTCCCAGTCACTCTGAACCTCACCAAGTAAGACTGGTCTAAAACCCATAGAGGGGTCAGCCAGATAGATCAACCTGCTTATGCAGGTGCGGGGAGTCAGGCTGGATCTTAGTGTTTCTGCTAGCCCTGCCCCCATGACACATTGAGATGGCTATTTAGAATGGGTGTGGTGGCACACGACTGTAATCCCAGTATTTGGGAGGCTGAAAATAGGAGGATCACTATGAGTCCGATCTACATAGTGAGACCCTGAGACCCCATACTAAATATATAAACAAACAAACACCCATGCTACAGAAGGGAAACGGGGTCCTAAGCAGCCACTTGCCACTTGTCAATGCTTTAAGAAGATCGGGATTACTGGTTTGTGGCCTGGGCCTCACCATGGTTCCTGGCAGAGGGCAGCAATCCGGGACACAGTTTTGAGCCATTTGGGTAGCACACTGAGTTGAAAGCAGAGGTAAAACTGAAAGACAAGCCTAAGGTTCTGCTCTACAGCATCGCAGATGGGAGATCATCACTTCTGGTCAGCTCAGGGTTAGGCTCCTTCCAGCCCTTGTCCAGCAGGCAGGCTCCCTGCTCCTGCAGGTTCTCCCAAGGGGGCATGGGTCATGTAGAATATGTGTTTCTGCCAATGCAGCCCACCAATTGTAGTTGTCAAAGAAAGCAGGAAAGATAGGGTTACCTTCTCCCTGTTCCGTTCTTCATTTGTATTCTTTTCTTTATAGTTTTAAAATAAATAATTGTAACATTACAGCCATGCAAAATAGCATAGAGGACACTACAATGAACACAGCAGACTGGATGAAGACACAGTCTGGCTTCCAGCATAAAATTCTTTTTTTTTTTTTTTTTTAACATCAAATTCTGAATCAAGCTAAACCTTGCTTTCCTCCTTTGCCCTCTGATTCCCTTCTTCTGCTCCTCCTTTGTCTCCTCCACTTCCCTCTTATTTCTGATCCTTCTCTTTTCCCCTGCATGGCTATTTATTCCTCTCTCCATCTCCCTGTTCTTCTTGTCTTTATCCTCTCTTGCCCTCTTTCTTTCCCACACCAGTCCCTCTTCTTTCTCCTCTCCTTATCCCTTCCGTTCCACTCCAGCTCCCTCCTCTTACTTTCTCCTCCTATGCATCATTAATATGTGTTAAGGTCAGTGATTCATTCCTTTAGTGGTTCTTTGTCAAGAGTGGGGACTCAGCATCTCTTACAGCTGTCCATCTTGCAGACCTTGGGGCACCTGCCTTGCATGTCTTCCCACAGCCTGAGGAGGGACCCTGACAGCTCATGCTTCTGCTCCGGAAGGTCACCTCCAGCTCACTCTTTCCAGGGGAACAGCTTTACTACCATCAGATGTCCCTGCCTGGCGCTTGGTGCAGCATCTTCTCTTAGATGAAAGAGCGTTGCACAATATCTGTAGATTTCTTTGCATTTTGAATTATTTCTCAAGGCTTTCCTAATATTTTTTTCCAATGCATTTCTATTTCACTGTATCTTGAATGACATTTTCTTACCATTTTGGAGGTTATATTTCTTTATCTTTAAATCATTTAGTTTATTCTTTCTAGGTCTGAAAGAGGTGCCTACTCAGAAAAATGAAATAGTCTTGAGCCTTTGGGTGTAGCATCAGTGTAATAGCACATATTGGATGAAAAGAACATTGCAGAGATGAGGGCTGAATCACCCCTCATGTTCTTCAGCTCGAGCTCAATAAAGATAGCAGGAAACTGGACAGCCAGTGATTTGCATTGCTAGAAATAGAATTACTCGGGGGTTTGGAGGTGATGTAGGCCACATGCAGGGATTTTTCAGTGATGAGGTGTCAGGCTTGCCATACGCATACTGAGGGGAGATCTAGTTGCTGTGGAAGGAGGTAGTACTGGGACACAGTACTTTGGATTTTTGGTTCTGGAAACTTTCACTCCTAACTGGCCCACGTTTATAGTTGTTAATATCCTATAGATTGTTTAAAGCTATCATGAAGTCAGTTGGAAATACCTTTGCATTCTGAAGAAACCTAACTCCCGGATCAACCAGATGTATTTGGCAGATCAAAGTATTAATACTTAAGCTCAAATAAGAATGACTCTAGTGATCCTTTGGTTTGTATCTATGAGCTCTTCCAAGGATTTCAAAGCACTTTTGTGTTTACTAGCTCATGTCTGCTTTGCAACCAGCTCTGGCATGAGCAGACCTCGTAAGTCCCACTTTGCGGATGAGGAAACTGTAGTAAACGGGAATGATCTGACCCAAATAAGTGAGGAAGAAAAGAAAAGGAAAGCTGTTTAGATCGAGGAACTTCTCTGGGGGCTTGAGGTGGCTGAGCATTTGTCAGGGTGGTAGTGTAAGATAGTCAGCCCCTGCATGGGCTTGGCAGGACCCCTGTGGCTGATGAACTCACACTGCACACCCACAAGGACAGGTGTCAGCCCTCAGCTCTGTGATGTGCCATCCGCCCAGTGCTGCAAAGTGTTGGCAGGCAGCTGCAATGAAGGCTTCTGGATTCCTGCCTGCACTGCAGTTTTCACAAGGGGAAGGGAGAGGGGGGAATTTATGGTCTGATCTAATAGCAGATGAACAGAGAATTCAGTGGAAGCCCACAGTTTGCAGAAGGACACAACTCTGGTGCCTTTAGAGAGTCCACCTTTCATTTGTAAGAGAGGAAGAAGTATGCCTAGCATCATGGGCTGCACATAGTGTGTGCTCAGTAAGCGTGGGACTTTGCTCTTGTAATGGATTACCATTATGCATTTGGGCATGAGGGTAGTGATTGGGCAAAGTCCTAGACTGGAAAGTCCTTGTTGGGATCTATGACAAACCTAGGCTAACATAAGAGCAGAAGTAATAAGAACAAGGCTAAAAGGAAAAAGACCACCTAGCATCAGCTATAATTTTCCAGGAGGCTTGGTGCTTCCCAAGGGACCAAGGAAGTCTCTGTGGCCTTGATCCATTATTTTCCCTTTATTTCTGTCCTCTTCTCCATCTTCAGGCCATTGCTATAGCCATGCCCTGTTCTGCAACACATATTCTCTGCCTGTCCTATTAAGAATCCCTGCCCGCACACATTCTGATTTGTACAAGGTGACAAGGATTCTTTCCTTTGCTTCTCACTTGATGTAAGAGTTTGCCAAATAACAAGGATGCCCCGTGTTGGGTAAATCACAAAAGCATAAGTACTCATGTATAAATGTACCTTCTCTTTTCCTTCCTTCCTTGTTTCCTTCCTTAAAAAAAAAAAAAAAAAGGTATGTAGGTCAGGGAGATAAAAATTTATTTCTGGCATATCCCATCTTGCTCCAGTCCCAACACCACCCATACCTTCTAAGAAGATGGAGGAAGGCTCTGGACTAGGGCACAGCTTGCCTGTGACCCGATCCAGGCACAGGAGCTCCTCTCTCCCAGGAACCTACGTGCTCTTGAGTCTTTTCCCCAGCTAGGGGAGAAGTAGCTAGCATGCATCTGTCCTCTTGGGAGCAGCAGCACACTCCCTCAGGGCCCATTTTCTCCAGAATATAGAAGTGAGGATCCCATCTCCCCTCTGTATCTCCAGTTGTAGTCGTGAACCCCATAAGCAAGAGTGACAGCCAATCTCTTGGAATGAACTATTTATCTGTACTTAGCAAAGGCTTTTTCTGTCATTTCAACACCTCTGACAAGGACTCAGCCTCCTGCAGCCCTTAGAGAAGTTCCCTGACCTAATATGAGTTTGCCTTCCTTTTATTCTGGTGAGACTACACTTCTGCAGTCCTTACTGGGTTCACATTGAAACTTGCATGATAACCTAGGCCAAGTCACCTTTTATCTGTGAGCTCAGTTTCCTCATTTAAAAAATGAGAAGATATTTGGCTTACAGAATGCAGTGTCTGGCACATAATAGGTATAACAAGGACCGCCAGAAAACCTCTTGGCTTCCTTCCTTCCTCTTCCTTCGTTTCTGGCTTAGAGGCTGTCCCCTGATTACCCCTCTTCTTGGGTCTGAACAGGGACCTTTATCTGAATGATCCAATCTCCAGCTAGCCTTTGGCTACCCTCCACATTACTTGCTTGGCTGGTGACTGAGGCGGCCTCTCTGTTTCCCAGTCTAATGTCTGAGCCTGGTGAACTGAGTGGGGGCACAGGAATTGGGAGGGGATTTGGAGCACTTGAACATGTTGCAAAGAAGCCAGAAACCCTCAATGCAGCACTGGTGGGCGGGGAGCAACTCCCCAAATTTCACATCAGCTCTGCAACGATGAAGTCCAGATTTCTGCAGTCCGAAGCTTCCTTGCTTCACGTAAGGCACCAGGACCCCCTAGATCTCAATCAGAGTGGCTAGGAGGGGCCTGATGACGTGAGCAGCATAGCACAGAGAGCAGAAACCCAGTCTGAGGCCTCGCAGCCAGTCTGCCATTTGTTGTATCTGTGGTGGAGGCTAAATTCCTTCTCCTCTCTGCGTTTGATCTCCTCACCTTAATATGTGGCCAGTGACATAATTTCAGAAGCCAGGTCTAAGGCCTAAATAAGGTGACACACTTGCAAAGCATTAGGAGAAGTGTTTGTCAAGCCAGAAGTGCTCAATACGTGTTGACTCCTGTTATTATTACTACTGACAGCATCATAATTGTTAATATCAAAGTAAAAGCAGCAACAAAGACTTCTGTCACTTGTGCTGCAAAGGCAAAGAAATAAAGACTCACTGATCTCCATTCCAGGGCTCATCTGTGACGTTCAGGTATTCACAGTGTGTCTCTTACCTCACGTGCACATGCATGCATGACTCAGTTGGTAACAAACAAGTAGAGATGTGACGTGCATTATAATAAAATAAAAACACTGTAAAACTGACACGGTTAGTATGTGATTGAAGACAGGAAGTTAAAGAAATAAAATTGGGACAGAATGGAAAAATTGCATGTAAGCTTTGGTAAGAGCTTCTTAGTAAGCCAAGATAAAAAGGAAATTCCATGGGAAACTCAATTTTATCATTACTCAAGTTTAAAAAGTGTTTTCTTTTATCATAAGTAAAAACTTCTTGCATACCCTTGGACTTTCTGAGGCATTATTATTAGGAAAATCATTATGGATGGCTGATAGATCTAAAACTTCAGGCCTATTGTCTAAAAGAATTCTGAAAAGATTAGAAAGTACAAAATCACAGTAAAAGCAGCTGGTAGAACCCCAGCACTTTACCCAGCAGCAGAGCACTGCAGGGAAATGTGAGGTCCTTTGCCTTCATCAGGTGGGAGGTGAGGCTGTTCTTATCTGAGTACCTCTGTGGAGTACTTCCATGCAAATCGGGTTCAGTAAGAAGCAGAAATCCCCCCACATCTGCATAATCTAGCACTGCCCTCAGTAACATGCTCCCTGCCTATGCAAGCAACTTTTCTGGAAGGCTGCCTCAGGACCTAGATGACTGTCAGAGAGGGCAGAGATGACTCTGTCCTCCCCATACATGTCTGCGGCGTGCAAATCCACCGGAGAGAGCAGGGGACTCCAGAAGAAGAGATGAGCCTTCCCTCCTTGAATGAGGATTAGTGACCCTGCCATGATCCTCTTGCTCACTAAGCTGCTCCTTGAGGAGTTGAGAAGCACTTTGCCTATAAAAACCGTATCACCTCTTAAAGTGATTATTTGTGAGGAAGAATGTCTGGAAATGCTGTGGGTCTGCAGCTGTTGGCAGACTTGGAGAAGCATTCTCCTAATCAGAGGTCACCATGTCACCACAGTCCCTCTTTTGGTGCACAGCTTCTCTTCTGTGAGTCCCAGTGGCTGTCAGCACAATCTGAGGGGTTGGTGTCCGCTAAGCCTGCCCCTGGCATCCCCTCAGCCAGCCTAGCCCAGCGCTCAGGCAGCCAGGCACACATCAGCTGTGTGGCCTTCTTTTCCTTCCTCACTGGGGCATCTCTTGGGCAGTCTTACTCAGCAGAATATGACTGGTGTGGGGCAGTGCTAGACCTAAGGCACACAGGAATACCATGCAGCGGGGAGCCTGATAGCCAGCCTGCCTGCTGGGTCTGAATTCCAGCTCTCTCATTTACCAGTTTTGAGACCAAAGATAATTTTAACTCTTTGAGACCAAATTTCCTTCCTCATCTGTAAAATGAGATACACCCACCCACACATACACACAGTACATGAGTCAAATGAGATACTCTACTGAAAGTTAACAAACCACTTTAAGGATTAAGTAATATGCAGTTGTGCTTTTACAGAGTATGCGGTATCTGTCTCAGCTGTCAGCTCTGCCCACAGTAGCAGGAAGGTAGCCACTGGCTGTGTGTAATTGCATAGTCATATTCCAACGGAACTTCGCCCAAGTAGGTGGCAGTAAAGCTTTGGCCCAGGGTCTGTAGTCTGATATCTCCTAATAGAAGCAGAAAGTCGGAGGAGTAGGTGAGAAAGTAAGCAGTCCAGTGAACTGAAGAGAAGTAAAAGGTGGTAGAACAGTACTCCCTGACAGTAGTGCACACTGGTTCAGTGTTCAGTCTGTGGACTAGGGTAGATCTGGGGCCAGCTGTGACAGAAGGGAGTGCCATAAGCTCACTGGGCCATGATGTCCTCCTGTAGAGATGCAGGATGACAAAAGGGACCTGTCCCAAGTGGCTGGGGTGAGTAAAAGACAGGAAACATGATACTAGGCTCTTTCAAGTAACCAACCAAAACAATTAGCAATGTGAATGACGACCACAAAGCAGCTGTTGAACCAAACTAACCTGAACTGAACCTCAGCTGGCCCTTATCACAGGCCTGCTTGGCCACAGTGACCAATTAGGCAGGGTCAGGGCATTAGATCCTGTGCTGGAGTCCACTGATCCACCCTGTGAGATTCGGCCACACCTGCTGACTTTGTCTTAGTTAATGATGAGGCCATGGAGGGCGAGCCCAGCCCCACTTAGGGTCCAGACCCTCCACCAACACCACACCTGATGATTAGAAATCAGAAAGGAGCCATGGAACTGCAGTCTTTCCCTCCCCAAGTGCATCTGAGGCTACAAGGGCCAGAAGATCAGTGCTGGAGAATATGAATTTTTGCAGTGGCTGTGCAGAGCTGCTTGGAGACTCGGATTTGTAGTAGCTCTGGGAAGCCCTTGGCACCAGATTGCTTTTGTTTAATATTAGTGTCTACCCAGATTGCTTTTGTTTGATATTAGTGTCCTAGAAATGGGCATCTTCACATCCACATTGAGTTGGCAGGAAGATATTGCTGTCAAAGGTGAGCCTCACAGTGCTCCTCCCTGCTCCTCCCCCTGATGCGGGAGGCTGCCCAGCACAGGACTTTCCCAGGCTCATAGTGTGCTTTTCTTTTAACTCCAGGGTTTTTTTTTTTTTTTTCATAAATCTTTATGTTTGTCTCCAATTTCCTACAGGGGAAAAAAAAAATGATTCCTATAGCTCTAATTAATGTTATCAGGCATCTACCCTAATCATATAGTAATTAGTATTAATTTACACTTATCTCCCTCCACTAAGATCATAAGATTCACATAAAATTTCCTATTTTTTTTCTGACAGGGTTCTGATGCTAAAACCCTTAAACATCCTTTTTCTATCTTTCTTTCTTTTCTTTCCTTCCTTCCTTCCTTCTTTCCTTCGTTCACTCCCCTCTCCTTCCCTCCCCCCCTCCCTTCCTCCTTCCCTCCTTCCTTTTTCCCTCCCTGCCTCCTTTCTCTCTTCCTCCCCTTGTTCCCTCTTTCCATCTTTGCTTCCTTCCTTCCTTTTCTGTCAGTACACTACTACCAAGCACCTGTTAGGTGCTAACCATTGTGCTAGGCATTAAAACCAACTTCAGATGCTCAATTCTAAGGAATAAGACAAGCAAATAAGAAACAGAGTGATGCATACCAACTCTCAGCAAGGGTTGGGTACTGTGGAGATTTACTGATGCTGCCCCTGAGCTGTTGTATTGTATAGTGTGGAAGTACTTCTGGTAGGTGGAACATCAGAGCTAGGTTTGTAGACTGAGTAGTTCAGTTTATTGAATAAGAAGGAAGCAGTCAGTTCAAGTGAGCACCTTTGGTCTAGACATAAGAGTGAAGTTTCTTCTTTCCACCTCATCTTGGTCATTGAGCTAGGTAGGAGAAAGTACGAAGTGTCAGGAAAGGACTGAGTGGTGGGGAGGCATAGCCAGAAGGACTCTGTAAGCTCAAGGATCGTTTGGAGCTACTTTCAACATCTTAAAAGCTGAGGTGAGCAGCACATTCACAAGGCAAACTTAAATGTGAAGTCTCTTGGTTTGGGGCTGTAATTATGTTAAGGGTGTTGTCTCCATGCACTGCTACTAAATGGAAACTTTGATTAGCAGGATAACATGCTTTTGATGAATAAGGAGATACAATAAGCTCAATATGACTTAATATTTAGAATTTGATACCCACATTCCTTTTGAACCCAAAGTCAGCAGGGAGAGGAAGTATGTCAAAGAGGCCATTGGTGGTAAATAAAAAGGAAAATATTTTCTCTTATTGTCAAACTGGAGGCAAAACCCAAACTGACACTGAATTGAAATGATAAGCAAGAGCAAGCCAATGACTGGTTGAGATTTCCTTGTATGTCTAGAACCATGGTTCACCTAGGGATACAAATTGTACTTGGGACAGCCAAAGTCCTGCCTGTGAAGAAGTTAGTTGTGGAATGATTGAAGACATCAATGGAAAGAGCATGAGCACAGAATGAATATGTAGTTGTAAAATTTGGCAATGTTGTGAAAATGTTAAAAGGGTCCTATAAGAAAACAATGAGATCTGAGCTACACTGAGGGTAGTGGTGAAGTGACCTTGCACCGGGAAGGAAAATGGGCATTAGCCTGACAGGAAGGAAGCAATGAGAGAAGGGTGTTCTAGTAAGGAACGCAGAACACACTAGCTCTGGCAGAAAAGGCACATGGCCTTTGAGCAGCTAACCAAGGGCCCATATTGCTGAATCCCAGCTGAAAGGGCAGAGTTGGCCCTAAGGAGGTTGGCAGGAGTAGTTGTATTGGCCCCTAATGCCACCTCAATGTTTTGACTGATTCTGAAAACTCCAAGTATCTGAGGCAAGAATATGTTTGTGTTTCAAATTGATTTGTATAGTTCTGAGAAAAATGTGCCACACAAGGGTGAAAGTGGAAGCAGAAAATCAATGCCTGGTACAGACTTTCTGGCAAGAAAGGGTGGCAAGTGGACATGGTGGAAAGAGAACTGGATGATGGAAAGAATTGGATAGATTCAAAAAATATCTTGGGTAAACCTGGTAACAAGCTATCCCTGGTGGTGGTAAAGGAGAAAAGATATAAAGGGAAGAAAGGGATTCGATATGCACCAACTTGGAAAACAGCATCTTGAGTCACTTGGGTTAATAGTTTCAACTACGAGTGGTTGTGGCCACGTAGAATTTTCTGGACCTGCTGGGGCATGTGCTGGTGTTACCACCACACTTGCTTACAACTTTTGGAGAAGGTAACCCCCTTCTTTGTGTGTTGACTAACTTGCAAGAGTGCATAGATGTGGAACTATGGTGACATTTCCTACTCTCAGGCTTGGAACATGAGTGGTGTTCATCCTGTGATCTAAGGCATTGTCCTTGAAGAAAAAGGAGACCGTCCCATGCCCAGTCTGTTATCTCTCGAAGCCAGAGGAACACAGGACATAAGCACAACAAGGCTGCATCTTACCCTTCAGGATTATACCATCTATCTGACATACCACGAAGACACTAAGCACACCAAAGATCAAACAGCAGGGGAAGCCATGAGTTAGTCTGCATGTTCTGTCTTCTCCCCAAAAGGGCCAGTGTATACTAGGAAGAGGTCTTACAGAAGCAAAAAGGCACAGGAATCATCAAGCATTGGACACTACAGATGAGACCCTCTTTTCACAGCTTTTCATAGACTGTGCACACTGTGTTATCTAATCCTTATGGACCCAGTGAGCTCACTTTTAGGAAACTGACACACAAAGAAGTTGAATGACTTTACTGAGCTCCTATAACTCAGTATTACAGTAATGCTTTCAACTCAGGGACTTGTATCCACAGCTCATACTCTTTAGCTACTGTGTGATTGGGTAGCAAGAGATGACTAAAGTCAGGTCATGTGGGACTCTGGAAGGGGAGTTCTTGACCTGCACTGAAGGGTCCACACTCTTGAGGTTCCATAAAGCCATCCAGAAGCCAAGATGTGGGTATTTTATACTGGGTGTAAATGTTTTATCTTTCTTTGTTCCTGCATTCCATCCTGAAACCCTTGCTAAGCAAGCATGAGGGAACAGGGGCACTTCAGGCATTCATGAGTGTAGTCAGCATCCTTGAGGGTCATTGTTGTGGTGAATGTGTGGCTCAGGAAGGGCACAGCTTGAGAGGAAGAGGCATCCAGGGAGCAGGGGAAGTGGGCAGGAGTTGCCTTGCTGATGGACATGGAGAGGAAGGAAAGGAGGAATAGTGACTTCAGGTAACAGAAGGTCCGAAGATCTATAAGTGTGGGGATCACTAAGGGCACTTCTGCACAGCCAGCCTTGCTGAAGGGCACAGTGCCACTGCTCAGGCCAAGAAAAGAAAAGCAAGGAGACTGAGCAGAGTAATCGACCTGGGGCTAGATCCTCCGCACCTGATCTGGAATCTCTCTGGGACAGTAGGTGGCCAGCCAAGGGGATAGAAGAAAGGCCTACTCTGAGGCAGTCTAGATCCACTGTTCTTTTCATGGATGCAGATGATGTACTGACTTAATCCTCAGCAAAAAGCCCAGTGAACTGACCCTACAAGGTGCCTATGCTTGGCTCTATGGAAGGGTCTCCCCTGAGTCTTAATGGGAGTTGTCCCTCTTTCACACTACACTGTACTTACCAAATGGTTGAGGTAGGTTTTATTTATTTCTTTAGACTTTAGAACTACTTGCTCTTTTAATAGCCAGTTATCTCTAGAATTCAGACAAGGGCATGCACATCTCCAAAGCCTCATTGCTTGGCTGCTTCCCTTTCATGCTTCCCAGTGCTGTGGGAGTGAGAGGGGCTGACAAAGATCCTGAGCTCTTAGGATGCTGGAGACTTGAAGAGCCACAGAGCTTCTCCTCTCACTGGTTGTGGACTTCCTATTCAATTTCTCCCTCTAGAGAGGGTTCCTGGTCATTTAAGAAGGCTCATTTAAACAGTGTCAGTTTGATAGATATCAAGGTGGCTACCACTCACCAAGCACTAACTCTATTGTGTTGGAATTTCTCTCAGTAACATTGTATGGAACTAATTTACACATTAGCCCCAGAATTGCTCTTAAGAGGTACCCATCTTCATATAGAAGTACCTACAGAGCACTGAACCCCTTTTGCAACAGATTCCCCAACAGGGAAGTTCAGCATAAGGAAAGAACTGATGCCCAGAGCTAGACAGGTTCAGGCTGCTCTCCCAGGTCTAAGGCTTTCCAGCCCTCGGACTTCTCAGAGCCTTAGTTATTCCCTTGCAAAAGATCCAAAGCCTTCCTGCTGGCTGTCGATCAGAATTAAGTGAGGCCTTGCAGAATTCTAAGCAAAAACGAGGAACTGGTATGTGTTTTTCTATAGTGGATTTGGTAAGGGTTGTAATCACATACCTTCAGGGTAACATCTTTGAATAAAGAGGTATGAGAGTGAGATTACTAGAGAGAAAAATGCCACAAAGGAACAGTTGCCACACCACTGTACCTCCACTGTAAAATGAAATACAGCTCTGGTATTATTACAGCCAATTATTTCTTGAAAGAAGTTAGAACTTAGTGTTAACTGTCCCGATTTTTCACTTGGTAGCTGATTTAACTTTTTAAGTTTACTCAAGGACAAGACAAACCCATATGAAAGCTGCCCCTTTCCAACCTCTAGATTTTCCTTCCTACAAAGAACTGATTTAAAACTGGGTCCTAAATATAAATAGCTTGAGGCTGATAGTTCTGTAGCACATTGGGAGGTGAGAGCTGGTGGCTGGTTGGAGGTGATGACCCCCCCCCACCCAGTCCTGCTGGAGTAATGCAACTCACTCAGTCCTGAGTCTGGGCTTGTATGAAGTCCAGGATCAAACTGAAATGCTGAGAGACGGGTCAAGGTAGGGAAGGATGGACGGATGATCTGTGTTATATACAAAGTAAGATCCCTAGGAGATGTGTCCATGAACTCTACCACCTTGTGAGCTATGTTCCCTGTGGCTGTGACTTGCTCCTCTACTCATTTTATTCTTGAACAAAGTAAGAACAGTTTTGAGCAACTGTAGCATCCAGGATAATTTTACATTCTGACAAAACAATATCTAAACATACATGCTTCGGGTCAAACTGATTTCCTAAAGTCAACTTTCTCACACCTGACTGCAGCCCTCCATAGTCTTGGGTTCGGCATCTTCAGATTCAGCCAGAAGAAAGTGCGCATGTACTGACTATGTGCAGACCTTTTCCTTGTCATTGTTGCGTTAGCAACTCTGTAGACCAGCCATTTACATAGCTCATATTTTGTGTATGTACTGTAATAGAAGTAATTTGGAAATGACTTAAAGAAGAAGACTGCATTGGTTGTAGGCAAGTACTATACCATGTTGTATAATGACTTGAGCATCTGAGGGTTTTGGTGCTCAAGAGAGCTGAGGAAGCAATCTCCTGTGGATATCAAGGACTGACTTTAGGTATAGAATAACAGCTGCCTTCAGAAAGCCTCCTTATTTGAGCCTATAAATATATTTTCTTATTATGCAAGTTGTAATAACTCAGCAGGTGTTTGATGATTGCAAGTAGGTGAAGTTCTAACTATAAATGATTAAAAAAACATTTTGTAATGACTGAACACCTCTGATTTTGACTTTTTTAACCATGCATTCATTTATTTGATAAATCCTTAATAACTACTACTTGCCAGGCATTGTATGGGAAGGACCCTGCATAGTAAGCAAGTCGTGTCATCAAGACCAGGTAGTGATGCTTCCCAAGTGAGTCTCAGTGTTCTCCTCTGTGAACTGGGTATGATAGCACTCATTTCACAATACTGGCTCAAAGGATTGTACAAGACTGTATATACATAGCCAGCATACAATATATACATACCAAATAATTGTTTATCTCAATTATAATGTCAGCCTTGGCACCTGATTCTGCTATCATTCCTTCTAATAGAAAAGAAAAATGAATTGTGTAGTGAGACACTAACTTATCAAAAGTCATACACCTAAGCAAGTATTGGCACTTGATAAGCTGTTATCAGCTTAGCCCATCATACGACCAAGAAAGAACCACTCCTGCCTGTTTGCTTTGTTGTCTGAAAGAATTAAAACACATCCCTAAATTAAAGCTTTGTAAAGGCCACAGTAAGTCCCCAATTTATGAACAAGTCCAGTTCCAGGACAACATTCCTAAGTCAGATTCATTCATAATTTTGACAAAGTGAGTCTCACACACCTTTGGCACAAATATACAATGTGAAGCATAAAAAACAAACATGAACAAAAAATACTATAAATAAATTACAGTTACCTTAAAAAGGTGGTACAGTACCGTATACCACCTGACACATAAGGGACTGTATGAAGAGAACTGACAAGAAGAGGGAGGGTAGGAGGAAGATCACTGAGCAGAAGGATCATCAGAAATAGGAGCTGGAGGGCAGGGTGCAACTTCACTCATACTTAACATTGATAACACAGGTTTTCTTCTGGATTCAATAGGATCTACTCTCTTGAAACAATGTTCCAACAATGTATGAGTGATAGCCCTTTTTTCCTCATCATAGATGACTGTAGCCCTGGATGGCATTCTGAGTAGCTGCTACAAACTTTGATATCATTCCATGTTGGGACCCCATACCTCAAAAATTAATAGTTCCTCTCCAAGTAAAGAAAATCCCTTTGCTATTTCCCATGTGGTGAATCTCTTTGGTTCCTTAGTTCCTTCTTGTGGCTATCTTTACTTTTTCCCTGGGCACTGATTCCATCAGGTTCTCATTTGTAAGCTCCTCATGTTGCATAGCAAGGGGTTCAGTGAAGTTGTCCTCTTGGGAGTCCAGCTCTAGCTTCTTGCTGAGGGTCTCTAAGCTGATGAAGACTTCTTTGGACTCCTTACCCATCTCCTCTAGTCCATGAACTTCTAAATTGCTTTCATGGTAACAGCTGAAATGTCAAAATAAACTAAGTTCTTATTCTTTTTATGGCCTTATAGATGCCATAGTCCTTACAAATTGTCACAAGATTGTTCTTGTTCTATCAATTACCTATCCTGCCTGATGAAAAGTGTGTCATAAATAAGATGTCATGAAAGTTGCAATAACTCCTTGCTCCTTAGGTTGGATGAGTGCTATAGTATTCAGTAGCAGATGCACCACTTTGATGTTGGCATGAAAGTCATTCGTGAATTGGGGAATGACTGCCAATCAGCAAAAGAATGTGGAATGAGATACCTTTCTGCAAACAATATTTCTCTATCTCTGGGATAAAGCGGTGGAACAATCTGTCTTGAAAAACGGCCTGCTTAACCCAAGCTTTGGACTTACTCTTCCACAGAGCAGCAAGAGAGCATTTGGCTATGATTTTGATGGGTTCTCTGAGTGATAAACTGAGAGGTTTTAGTTTTGTACCACTAGAAGCTTTGGCACAAGACATCAGAGTAAGTCTGACTTTGGCTGTTTGGAAGCATGGCACCATGTTTTCCTCATTACTGATGCAACTTTGTTTTGGCATCCTGTCCTAGTATAGTCCTGCTTCATTAAAATTAAAAACTTGTTGAGATGAATGAGTATCTTCATCATGAGCACAAGGCCAGGGTTCAGGGTACTGAGAAAGCAACTGTTGTTTAGAGGCAAATATATACTATAATCCAGTGCATATGTACTGCACCCCTTTCTGAGCCAGTCATTGTCTTAGTGACTGGGAACACAGCAGTAAACAGAGCACAGTGCCTGCCCAATCCATCTTACAATCTGTCACAATCCTGCATGTAGAAAGATGTCACATGCAAACCTCATTCAAAGGAAGCAAGAGATGTGGCTGGAAATACATTTGGAGCCCACAGTCATACTGAGGGAATTTTGATCATGATCTTTGCTTATTGATTGGCAACTTAATTTTGTATTTGGTTTATGCCCATTCTAAGATAAATCCAAGTGAGATGATCCTGCTTTCATCTACTAAAGGGAACAGCCGTACATTTCTAGAAAGGAACTCTGGGAAAGATTCTTTGGCCAGTTCTACTTTCTCCATTTGCTTTCTGTCTGGGTTAAGTACTTGATAATTGGGATCATGCAGAGAAGCAGCTAGAGTTGTAGCTTGTTTTCTTGGAACAAGTCAAAGTAGTTAATGATAATGGTAACTACCACTTAATAGACCAGTTGCCAGACATGGTGAAAAATATTTTATGTGTATTGTCTAATTTAATCCTCACCAAAGAAACCCCACTAACAGTTTGAAAATGCAATTGTCTCTATTTTGCACAGGAAGAAATTAAAGCTCAGAGAAGCAAAATTCTTGTGCAAGGTCACACAGCTGGAAAATGGCATAAGGAGAGATGAACTATCTCTCTGGAACACTGATCTCAACCAGAGACATTCTTTCTCCTTCTACAAGGGGATAATTTGCAAGGCCTGAAGATACTTTTGGTTGTTACAACTAGGAAAAGCTTCTTCTGTTATCTCGTGGGTAGTAGTTAGGGTGTTGTAAATATGCTACAATAAAGGGATAGTCCGCTTCCAACAAAGAATTACTTTGCCCAAAATGTCTGCAGAGTTGTGCTTGAGAAGCCCTACTGTGAAGCCATGGTACTTACCACTGTCTATGCCTCTTCAAAAAACCTCATATGCAGGCTATAAAATAAATAGTCCTAATCTCTATCAGAATGTTATACTTTCATTTTTTATTGCTCTCTCTTTACCTAGACGTTGTGATGGAGCACTTTGGCTCAAGCCATTCTCAAGAAGAGGTTTCAATGAAAAACAAAACGAGGGAAATACCAATATTTTTATTTATTACTACTACTATTTATTATTATTATTATTATTATTATTATTATTATTATTTTGCAGTACCAGGAATTGAACTCAGGACCTTGTACTTGCCAGTCAAGTGCTCATTCTACTGAGCTATCTCCCTGGCCCCTACACCAGGAGGTTTTGCAACCCCTATTTTAGCTTAGGTTCAAGTTCATTAATGCCAAAAAGGAACTCACTAGAGTTTTACAGGTTTTGGGATAAATGTTAATAGCTTCACCTTTAATTGAAGTTGGGCTTTATTTTTATAGCTGGTCCTTTGGTAGCAACTAGATTTATTAGGTCATCTTTAACAGGTGAAGCAAATCAATAAAATAGACAAGCATATATGACTCTGGTGTTATTTGTGAATATAATTTTGAATTATGACATACATATGGGCACACTTATTATGTGTTCTAAGAATGTTTCCCTATCTGTCATGTTTTAAAACTCATATTCTAATCGGAGGCTTAGTTTTCTGAACTTGATCTCCAAATTATAAGATGGACTAGGGCTAGGATGAATAGCAAAATTTACATAGATTTCTACCTGCTGAGAGGGGGCAAATCCTTAAAACACAGTATCCTGGCCTATCCCTCAAGATGAAGAACATATTGCAAGATGAAATCATAACCAATGTTGCAAAACTAAGGATACAATGAGCTATGTTTGCAGTTTCCCCTTATCCAGTAGCTTTCTATCTATTATCAAAATTTACCTTGAAAACAACCCTGAGGCACTATCCCCATTTTATAGATGAGTAGACAGGTTAAGAAGCATATCTTGTATGATGAGCAACTACTCTGAAGATAACAATGCGTGATGCATTGAACATCACTACTCAGCTACAATCTTGATTTCAAGTTTTGTACTATTGTTTTTATTGCTTATTTTTCTTCCCTTTAAAATAAAAAAGAAAAGAATTTTTTTAAAGAAACATTTGGAAACTTGGCATAGCAGAGAGAAACACTCTCTGCAGCTTTTCTGTCCTAACTGCAGCACTTAGAGAAGATGTGAGGCCTCTCTGCCTGCCCTTAAAGCTCCTTGTGACAGTAGAAGAGCCTGGGTTATTTCCTCACCTTTGCTATGGACGCATACCCCGTTCCCTCATTTTTCATTGGGGTCAGCCTGGATGTGCTACCCCATAGAGAACCCATCTACTACATGCAGCTATTTAAAATCAAATTGATTAAAATTCAATATAATTAAAAATTTAGTTCCTGAGTCCCTCTAGCCACCTTTCAAGGGCTGAGCCAGATGCTACTAATGACTGCCCTAGTGGTCAGTGGAGAGCATTTCCCTCTATTAAATAACACTGGGTCAGAGTGATTAAATTAAGAAAATAAACAAGTGGATATACAGTATTTTAGAAAAGTGCTACTCAATTTATAGTGACAAACAATAACAATCCTCTAACTTTTGACCTTTTAACAGAAGGCATTTAAATGTCTGTTATGGACTCACTCTTGGATATCAGAAAGAGGCTATTTTCTTCATACTAAGCCTTATGACAGTCTTATGGGGTGGGTACTCTTTGTTTTATGAATAGAAAAATTGAGATTTAGTCACTTTGCCAACAGATGCATCTTCTAAGAGGCAAAGCAAAGAATCAGAGTCACTTCTGCTCTCCAGGTCTCTGTGCCATCTCTACTGTGAACTATGTGTGCTCATAAAAATAAGGACCTTGGCTCTGCTCAGCAAAGTCAGTGTCTCTTTGAACGAAGCACACTCCAAGACCTCTTCTATGAAGTTGAATGACTGCTCAGATCTGGGACTTGTGGAATGATCCATGTAGAGACACAACAGTAGCATCCTCTAACACATATACCCTGGCTTTCTGTGGATATCCTTTCCTTGGGTCAGTCATACCAGTGACACTCATATATCTTAAGCCATAATGTGGCACTCAACTGCTGCACTGACACTGTTTTCCAATGACTCTGCAAGCCATCAGGCTGCCTGTCTTGGCACTTGAAGCAGGTTTGCTGTGGAATCATCACGGTGACACTTAATGCTTCTTAATGGCACCAAAATCGATCTTGTTTCCATGTGTGTGGCCTGGTGTCAGCTTAGGCTATACTCTTCCGACATACTGTCCTGGCTCAGATGCCTATTGGAGTGCTAGGTAGCTAAAATCCTTGACCTGTCCAGTTACAGGACAGAGGACAGTCACGAGATAAGCACTAAATTGTTAGCCATTACTGTCTGAGAAAGCAGGATGTTTTCAAAGCAAGCTGCCACATGGAATATATGAGGAAAACCTCTTTTGAGTCTCGAAATTATGAGTAGGCAAGGTCACTACAAAAACATTTCAAATGGCACGTTAAGACATTTCGGTGGCAGAGGACCTACCTCCTCACTGTTGATTTATTGCTTACTCTTTCAACATTTTAAAAAAGACCAGCGGATTGATTGTGCTGCCTGTGATTGGAGAAGTGCTACCTTTCCTTGGGCCTGATTCATGAAGCGTCACTGACCTATTTTCAGCAACACTCTGCCTACACCCAGTTTGCTTCTTTGGGGTTCCTGTGCTAAGGATTTACCATTGAGTGACAGCAGTGGGGCACATTCATGCCAACAGCTGAGCTGGAAGGGGATAGCAGTAAGGTCCCCAAGATGACCCATTACCCATGAAGTACAAGACTGAAGTAAACAGACAATTTCCAGGGGCACCCTAGGGAATTTGATGAGATTTCTGAAGATGTTTTAGGTCATAGCTCTGCAGAGAAGTAGCTGGTGTCTGTTGCTTTTGGTGAAGTGACTCATCCTTCCCTAGAGCTCTCCAGGTGGTGACCACCCAGACCACCACGTGCCTCCTGGAAACAATCCCTGCCTGGTGCAATTCCTGTGCCTTCCATATCGTTGGTTGTGAGTCAAGGAAAAGAGTTAAAAATGATAATCAAACTTCTCCCATTCCTCCAAGACCCCCAGAAAACTATTTCTGCATCTCCTGATGCTTATCAACTCATTAGTACACTGCTGCCGTTCTTGCTGCTAAATCTCAGTGACTTCATTGCTTTTCTGGATTTGTTCTTTCATCAATGTTTTCATTTCACTTTATTTTTTACTGACAAAATGGCCCACAAGCTGTTAATTTATTTAACAGGTCAGGCATGTGCTATGGTTTGAAACAGAAGATTAAAAAAAAAAAAGATGGCTGTGAAGTGAAGGTGTTGGTCAGGTCCTTTTCAAGGCCTTGGTGCAGATGACACACACCCTGAACATGCACAACTGCTGTTCATCGAGAAATTCTCTCCTTACTTCCCCCTCCGGTTGCGGTACACATAAGACATCAGAGCCAGAAGGATCTTCAGAACCAGGAACTCTTCCTACTGCATCTATTTGTACATAAAATTGCTATGTTCTGTCTGGGCATGTTTAACGTGGCCACTGACATTTTTTCAACTCTGTTTATTACCTGCTGGTGAGAGTACCTCTGAGATAATTTCAGATAAAACTTTAGGAGTAATTATGTTTTAGGAGGGCATAGCACCCTTCAGGCTTAATTTCACATGATGTTAAATTGATGTTCATATTTGATTCTCTTCTGTCTATTTTCATGTTAAAGGGCACAATATTAAAGATTCTTATAATCTGTTGCACCCAGTGGTAAAAGTTGACAACAAATCTTTTGTAAGGTTGTATAAAACCAACACAAGGCAAGTGGTACACTAGTTCACTAGCTCTATCAATGGAACCATGAAAAAAAGTAAAGGGAAGGAAGTATTTTCCAGTCAGCTCTCAGAGAAGGTAACTGACCCACCATCTTCACTGTTGAAAGGGCTACTAAAACATTATGGTGTGTCTTTCTTTTTTTATTTCCATGATTTTTTCTAAATTGAAATAATTTTTCTTGAATGATGTTATCACTTAAGATCTCTGAGACCAGAAGACAGAGGCAAATAAGTATACCTTGTCAGGTTGGAAGACAACCAAAGAACTTGACTTTTTTTTAGGAAACAGTATCTAAGCCCGGTGGTGGGATACATTTGTAATCGCAGTATTCTTGGAGACAGGAGAATCGCATGTCCTCCTCTAGCCTGGGCAGTTAATCACAAAAAAGATTGGAAGAAGGGAGGGAAGATGACAGGAAGGAAGGAAGACAGCGACGCCAGAAGGGAAGTAGGCAGGCAGGCAGCGGGGAGGGAGAGAAGGAAAGAAAGGGAGGGAGAAAGAGACGGAGAGAGGAAGGCAGGAGGGAGGGAGGGAGGGAGGGAGCCAGGAAGATAGGCATCTACAGAAAGACTGCATAAGAAACAAAACGTGATTATCTTTTTTTATTGCTTTTGCTGCTTTTTTTTTTCCTTTGGTTATAGCCCAGGTCATTATTTATTTTGATTAAACTTGGCTTTCTTGAATTGAAAGCTGGCTTTTATTTCTGTGTGCTTTCTGTTTACCTGCTGGCCTTTATTATTGTTAGTCTACTTTCAGTGGGTCTTAAATAGTCTCTGCCAACACAAAAATTCATCTCTTAGTTTGTGCCTAAGTATGTGTGTATGTGTATATATACATGTACGTGATTATACAGTATTACTGAGTTACCAACATTCTCTTCTATTCTAGTAACTATTGCAATCAATGCCTGTCTCACTTAAACATACCCCATCATAACTAGATTTCTGCAGTTGTCCCAGTTGATGCATGTATATGCATATGTGTATGTGTTTTTCTTATACTGCATTGTTCTTAGGATGTATGAAGTGGAAGAAATTTTAGTGGTCTAGTTCACAGCCCAGTACCTTGTCAGTTTTTAGTAAAGAAAAAAAGACCAAAGTGGTGGTAGAATCAGGTGCAATATGACGAGAGTATTCAGCTTTTTCTAAGAGATGCTTTTTTGCTCTTTCAATCAACCCATTTCAATAGATTAGTTAATTAGCATTTATTGTTTGTAAAATTTCTTGTCCAGAAGGACCATTTTAGGGCCCTCAGTTTTGAAGAAAGACAATTTAATGGATGATAATCTTGTATAGAATTTGCAAGTTGATTTCTTTGTAATAAATTGTTCTCCAATTGTAGTGCCTTCTCCACTCTCATCATATGCCAAGACTACCCTCTAACTGCATTAACTATTAAAATGCATATAACTATTAAAATGTTGTCTCAAGTTCCCTATCACTTCAAGCAGGTCATACCTTCAGGCACAAATATTTAAAGGACAGCTCTACTTTTACAATTTCATTAGTGTGCTAGGAGAGTTGGAATGTGCTGCCGAAATTTATAGAGCTCTGCAGTTCCTGATGGAAACTATTCAGCTCTGCCTAACCCAAGAGGAGAAATAACCTTTCTTTTTGTATACAGAGTTGTTTGGTTAAAATTCCACTCTGCTTGAGTCTTATTTATCAGCTGGATGTACGGCTAGGACTGTAGGGAGACTACAGAACCTGTTTACAACTTTCTTTCCCTCATCTTTCCCCAGCTACACCCTAGGAATAGAAAACCTCACTGCCAAGGAAACTTGCTGACAGTAGAGTGCTCTTTGGACCTATTTTTCAGCGAGCTCCTTTGACTCTTTAGAAGATGATACTTGAATGTCTGATGCAAAAAGAAGCCTAAAAATGCAGTGAAAACAGAAATACAAAATAGACATACTGAAATTCCCTGTGATAGTTGTGGCAGTTTTTATGTTTTAGCTTTCTGGGATTGCATAGCTTATGCACAGAACTGTTGTGTACTTTGGTATTTTCTTCACTGGGAAGTCATGTAATCTTATCATGGCCTCTGCCTGGACACTTTCTAGCCAATTAGGTTTTTTAAATGATCTCACTGGTATAACCCTCTCATTTTTATCAATGAGGGATTAGATGCTTAGGTATTATAATAACAAACACAAGGCTGATCCCATTTAAGAACTTTTTGTGTACTGAGCAAGAGGCTTTGAGAACATTATCTCTTAATCCTCAAATTCTGGCTGCCAAGCTGATGAAATAGGTGGGATCATGACCATCTTTGCAGATGAGGGAATGAAGCCAGAACACTCAAGTGTCTTGATCCCTGTCGTATAGCAGCTTGGTGGCAGATGCTCAGTAGGTCCTCAGAATGGATCTTGTGAAGTGAATTGTCTGCACTGTGGGGAATCCATGGCCTTGCTCCATAGTGAGAACATTTTGCACCATGAAGATAACTCTTTAAAGCAAATCCTGGCTCTAGCATACCTTTTCTCTCTGTTTTGTTTCCACCTAACCCTCATGATTTCTTCAGTTCAATTTGATGCTTCCCTATGCTCTGTACCTAAAGATCAAGTAAAGTCAACTACCTTACCTTGATTTATCTGACTCTTTCATAACCCATTATAGTGTTTTCTTTTTTTCTCCCTTTCTTTCTTTCTTTCTTTCTTTCTTTCTTTCTTTCTTTCTTTCTTTCTTTTTTTTTTTTTTGTCTATAACTTCCTTAGATGAATCTCACTGATTCATTTACTCAGGAAGAAACAATGTTGAGAATTTGCTGTGAGGCAGGGATTGTTCCTGAGTGATATCCAGGAACCAGGCCAACAGGCTCTTAGATGTCATCTCTTAAACTCTTGGGGAAGAGGGATCATTGAGAAATACTGAACTAGATTCAAAAGACTAAAGCTCCATCTGAATTTGAAACCTGGTGACTATTTATATTTAGTATGGCCCTTTCCATATCTTACTAGTGAATTTAATTGTCAACATTTTAAAGTCAAGAAATTCTACATAGAAAAAAATAATTTGTTTTCTTGGCATTTAGAGATGACATGGCCCACATCCCTGTAGAGAACCAATCCATGCCATCTGAGTGGTTCTGTATTTGCAGATGGGGAGGATGTGAGCATTTGTAGCTAGCTACCTGTGTCTCAACCATGCCTCCTGTACTCACCCAGCCAAATCATTTTCATGACACACTGATCCATATGGAATTATTGAGACAGAAGGATTACATAATCTAAAGATCCCTATACATTATGTCATGACAGTTGGTGTCTGGCTTCCCCCAGGATCTCCTGTGGCCTGTCTTCACTGGCAACACCTAGTCCAAACACAGAAGCCAGGCACAGAGAACCTCCATGGCTGCAGAGAAGGTTGGATCCTCATAAACAAAGCTCAGAGCCTATTCAGCACCAGGACAGAGACCTGGTTTTCCCCTTGGCCATCTGTTACCCATTCTAGGCTTTGATGTTAAAGGCCTTCATTATCCCTTTTTCAAGAAATTTAGTACAAGTTAAAAAGTGACAGACCTAGAAGATTAGATATTATTTCTGAGGGCCAGCCAAATAGTTCAGCAGATTAAAGTGCCTGTAAGCAGGTTCAGAGGCTGGGGTCTCAATCCCCAGGCCTGCTGTACCAGCCCTAGCCCCAGGGTCCACTGAAATGGCAATTGAGACTGGGCATGGCGGTGTGCACCTGTAATCCCAGCTCTTGGAAAGCTGTAAACAGGTGGATCACTATGAGTCTGATATAGTAGTGAGACCCTGAACACCCCGCAGACCCTTCCCAAAAAGAAAATACCAAAAAATAAGATAAAAAAATAAAAGGAAATTATCTCTGACAGAATTCAGATGAGTCAGAAATAAGAATAGAGCTGTTGAGAATATAACAGTAAGGGGAACTAATGCTAATTATTATTGTTCATAAGGTACTTTTTGGTATTTTGGGTATCTTTATTTAAATCTGGCAGTGGAAATACCAACAAAACAGCTAAGTAACAACTGTAGAACTCCCATGTGTTATCTATGAGATTTAATTTAATCCACTACTCCCATTGTACAGATGAGAAACTGAGACCAAAATAGATTAGGAGGCCAATACAGTCAATCATGCAAATGTTTTACTGACTTTTAGTGACTTTGGTTCATTTCTAAATTTTCAAGAATATATTGTGAAATTATTTGAGGGAATGACAGAGATCTTTCACCCACAAATGGAGTCAAGGTTTGAACAAAATATTTCCTTACTAGTGTTCATTTCCTAGATCTATCATCAGCATTTAAAGGAAATTATCATCATGCTTATTTAAGTTATATTAAACCACAAAGAGCCAACAGGCAAGTGTTTTACTAAAGACTCTATATGTGGGGTTAGATGACATCCTCAAAATAGAGTGGGTATATAGGGAAATCTAGCTAAAGAATACAATTTTGTGTAGAAAATTACTAGAACAAATCATATTTCTTAAAAAATGTTATGCTGTATTCTGTATGATTGTGCCAGTAACACTAGACCAGCAATACTGAAAAGGCTCTCTGCCTCTTCATTTTTTACTTTCTCACACTTGTGCTCAAGTGTGGCAAAGCAGATCACAGAGCAGGGCAGAGGACTGCCCAGGCAGCAAATGAAAATTCAAGGTAGATTTGAGGTCTTTTTGACTTTCCCATTTTACTCCACCAGGTTGAAGTGTAAGCTCCTTTAAATTCTGAAAGTTCAGTCCTCTGAGAGTGTGGGATTCACAAAGAACCCACTGTAAACAAGCAACTTGCCTCTCACCTGTGGAACAAGCCAATGCTCACTGTGCTTGCCACACAGAGGACTGATATCACGATGTTTATACATACTAAGGTCTAAGGAATCAGCCTTTGGAAGGGACCTTACTGCCACTGCATCTTTGGTTACACTATGTTCCCAGCTCTTCTGACTGTCTCTGTACTAAAACTCAAGCAACTTATTACGAGAACAGAAGACTTAGTGGGTGAAGTCAGCCTAGGGGCATAGATGTTAGACTTTTGATTTGAGCTGTACTTCTGCTACTAGCTAGATATTGAAGAAATTTCCTGTGCTTCAGTACTCTTATCTGTAAAATGGGGTATTTCTCCTCTGCAGGATGTTAGTACAGTAAAAGCTGGATGGGTGAACTTTTGAGTTGTAACTTTCACAGGTATGCTGTATAACACTCCCTTTGTTGGACTTCGTTCTGTTCTCCCAAAACAGAACTCATTCCTCATAACTTGAGGACTTACTATAGACCAAACATATTAATATATTTAATGTTTTTAGAATAGTACCTGGTATATGCTGCATATCATGTTCAGAGCTGTTAAATAACTTTTCAAGATGTGGGCTATTGTTTTTCAAAATAGTAGCCAGTATTCTGAGCTATTTTGTGTGCTAGGCACCAGTCCCATGGTATATCATTTGGTCTTCAAAATGTTCTTGATACACGTGCACAATCTGCACTCTGTTGTAATTGTGTCTATTTTTGGAGGTGTTACTAATGTGCCAAGGTCACACCACCAGAAGTAGTGGAGCTCAGCTCTGGAAAAAGACCGGTCTTGAACTGTTCATCTGACCACTGTGCTGTAGAGACACACAAATGACCTTCATTATTTACTCTTCTAAATCCAAATCTGAACCGATTTATGCAGACATACCAGATCCCCTTGAGGTTAAGGCCCATGTAACACTCTCTTATCACCCACTCTGAAAACCAGTGACCTTGACATAGCCATGCCATCTCCTTACTGGATTTCCTGGACACAAGACTGTAGTATTTTCATGAAAAAATACTCATGACAACTGATTTAGCCAAGTATTCCTGGTACTTCATGCCACCTCATTTTTAATTGAGCTAACCAGTGCCTTATACCACTAAGCTAATGCATGCTTATACCACTGTACATCTCCCACAAGACCTGGGACACTTTCTGGCTCAATAATTGATTCTGTTTGTTTTGCATCTTGACACCTATAGTCCTTATTGATTAGTGACTTTCCTGGAGTCAAAGTAAGAATTCTCAATTTTGCTTTGGGTGAATTTTGAGCTCTAATATTTATTCCTGTTATCACCAAAGCAAATTGGAAATGTTGATAAGAAAAACATCAGATGATCCCGCTTCAGTCTACAAACAAAAATCTTTGCTGATCCAAGGGTCTGCTGCTAATCTTTGATTTCAAAATTCCAATTTTGGATAAAATAAAAATTATATACAACTGTTTGTTAAAGAATACTCCACTAGTGGTGCCTGACTTTTAGAGATTGTAAAGCGTTATAAAGTCATAAAGGAACCAGGTATACATAAAAGAGAAGAGACAGGGAAAATGTGTCCACAGGCAAGGTCCGTAGGGAAAGTAATTGAAGATGACAAAAGCCATAATGCTGAACTCATAAAGAAGCTTTTCTCAGCCACACCATGAGGAAAGTGATGACCTTGCAGTTGAGAGATAAGACCAATAATTAAAGAAGAGTTATTGTGCTAAAAAGCTGATCTTTCCCTTCCACCAGTATCTCATTCTGGAAACTGAAAAAAGGCATTAAGTAAAGAGCAGCACCACATTTCAAAGGAAAAGGACTTACAGACTATGAAAACTAGGGCTGAAAAGAATTCTGAGCCAATGTGTGCTCCATATGAAAGGGTTCTGCCTTTCAGCGAGGAAAGATATTTAGCTGCCATCTGAGGATTAAAATAAACCTCTGATATGTCTACCCTTCATTTTTCAGGGGAAAAATTTAAACCTTAGATAGTAGTATTCAAAAGCTTAAAAATATCCCAGAATATATTTTGGACATTTGTATTTTTTTTTTAATCCAAAAATAGTACATATTCCTAGCTAGGGAGACTATGTGTTCTGACTTACCTAGGCTAGTCCCCGTTTCTACCTGTTGTGCTAGTATAATTATTAGTATCCCTCACATATCATGTTAGTCAGCTTCCCTACTGCTAGCACACTATGCCTGACAACTACAATTTAAAGGAGGAGAGGCTTCTTTTGGCTTACAGTGTTGGTGAGGTCAGTCCATTGACAGCTGGTGCTGAGGCAGAATTGGCCTGGAAGTATGATAAAATGGGGCAAACTGCTCGCTCACAGTGATCTAGAAGCAGAGAAAAAAAGGAGGAATGGGGGACAAGAGCACAGCCTTCCACCCTACTGCCCAAGGGGCAGGGCCTCAGCTTCACAGTGACCTTCTCCATCGGACCAGTTCCCAACCTCTAAGTGAGATTTTGGGGGGACCATAAAGCATAATGTAAGTGTTCTGGTTTGTGTGCTGAATTATACTTTCCTATGTCCCAGTGATAGATAGAGTATCTGGCTTAGAGGAGTGCTTACACACAAACACAGAGGTTATTGCAGCACTGTTGATAAAGTGCAACATAGAAGATCCCAGGAGTGCCCACTAGCACAGTGGTCACACGAGCTGAGCACATTTATGCTAAGAAGTGGCATCCTGTAGTTGAAGGACTGATAGAATCATGTGTGCTGAAATGGCACGTTTCTGAGTCTGTAAGATGGAAATATGAAAGGACATTCACTCAACTTGTAAGAAGCATTAAGTTGGATAGAAGAGGTGGGCTGGAATTTGATATGCATTCAAGGATGGCTTTAACTGTTGAGCTTTTTCCCAAGGACAAAATCATCTTACATGTGAACTGATCACTTAGTTTGGATATAATCTAAAGTTTAAAGCAATGTTCCAGAGGTGATATGACTTAACGCACTGTTTTGTATCAGGGATCCTGAGAAGTTGCATAAATGTTGAATTGTCATGCCATCCTTTGGGGCAGAACAAGCCCAAATGAATGCTCTAATACCTGTCCCTTACTCAAGGGCTGGACAGTGCTCTTCTGTAAGTGAACACAGGTTTATTAAATAGCCTTAGCTCCATGGAAATGAATGACTATACATAAACTGAAACATGCTGATCAAATTTTACTTTCTCTAAATCCCAAAGTAAAGAGTACCAGCCAATGCTACCAAGCCCATCAATATATCCTAGACTGACAGCCACTTAATTTATTCCTTGGAGTCTGATGCTTGTTTGGTTTTGGCCTTAACTCTCCAGCACATGCTATTTGGTGTGGTCATTAAAATGGTCATTGATGGTTTGAAGAGGTGGTGACTATGTGGTGGAGTTTCCTGACATTTTTATTAGTTATCATGAGATCACTTGCTTTGGTTAGTGTCATTGTCCTTCCTTGGGTAAGCAGAGAGCCCTTGCCCTCCATACACCCCCAGTCAGCAATTCTTTGCACCTCAGTGAAACTTCGTGTTGTGGAGGCAACCAGAAGCAGCTAAAACCTTATTTTTCCCTGGAGTATTTGCATGTTAACTGAGATGCAGACCTGAAGTTAAATTTGATAGTGGTTTAAAGGTTGATGCTTAGCCGGGCGTGGTGGTGCATGCCTGTAATCCCAGCACTTGGGAGGCTGAAGCAGGAGGATCGATGTGAGTTCGAGACCAGCCTGGGCTACAAAAGTGAGCTCAAAGCCACCCTGAACTGCATAGCGAGACCCTGTCTCAAAAATAAATAAATAAATAAATAAATAAATAAATAAATAAATAAATAAATGTTGAAGCTTGGGCATTAACCAGTAGATTAGTATTAGTGGAATTTGACTACATTTTTGACTCTCAAATTTTTCTAAAATTATACAAACCATGTTTTCTCAGAATTATTAACTCACAGCCTAATGATAATTGTCAGTGATGCTATTGAGTTTAGAATTCAGTACTCTACCTGAACTGCATTATTGAACCCACGACACAACCTTATGAGACAGATGCTATTTTTATCTCCATTAATTACATTTAAAAAAGAAAACACTGATTGATTTTGAGATTGGGCATTTCAGGAAGAATAACAGAGTAGACAGATCAGGGTTCAAACCCAAGGGTCTGCTTTGAGAGCCTCAGCTCTTTGCTACCATGCTGCATTGCCTGCACACCATAGTAATGATTATGCAATTATGATTGTGTAAAATATGTGATACAATAAAATATTATGTAAGATATAATTATATGCCATTAGCTGTGTGGGTGCTCATTTGCATACTTTGATCTCAGAAATGCCAAGCAGGAGAGAAAGCAGTTTCTTGAAGGATTGTTAATAGGATTTCAGAAACTGGGTGGGTATGGTGAAGTTTATAAAGTTCTTCCCCCACCCTTTTCTTTCTTGGCCCAACACGTAGATGACTCATTCATATGTGGGAGATAAATGCAATACCCGATCTCACCATTCACAGCATTCATAAAGGCCATGCATCACTCACTGCGTTAACTACTGGGTTTGGCAGGAGGATGTGACTGTCACTCAGTGGGAGAATCCCTTCGATGTCACAGAGGTGACAGCTCAGTGCTAGTGGCCGGTGATGGACAGTATAACCCTTGAGAGCACATCACCTCTGTCTGCATTCCCATCTCCTCAAATTAATTTATGGATGGGATTTGGCTGTTCTTGCATACTTACAGGAAAGCCTAGGAGCCGAGTGGCTCCACTTACCATGATCTGCTGGGAAGGCTCTTCAGTGTTCTGACCAGCCCCCAGCCCAGGAGCACCAAGCTCCTTCAAACCCAGTACCGGGAAGTGATCCTAAAACTCAGAAGCTCTGATTGTCAAGATATGTCACTAAAAAGCTCACAAAATGAACAATGATTCATTGTTTAGATTTTTCCTTCATTCTGTAGAAATACTTTCCAGGTACCTTCAGCAGGATATTATTTATTCTCCCTCTCAGTTATTTTCCAGTTCCTGGTTTTAAAACAAATATTTTATTTTAATTTTATTTTTATTTATTTATTTATTTATTTATTTTTTTGTGGGACCAGGGTTTGAACTCATGACCTTGCACTTGCCCAGCAGGCACTTGTGCCTCGGAGATATCTCCCCAGCACCAAAACAAATATTTTAAATAACAATCCCACTGCCCTACTTTTATATTGGGAAAATATATGGGATAATGGTTGGTAACAGTGACTGTCTTGCAACCTCACAGGACATGGGAGTAGGGAAAATACTCAGAAAATTGGATTCATCATTGAAGCTAAGTCTATATTGCTCCTGATGAAAGATTTTTGGATTAGAACAGTCAAGATTTGTTCCAAAGAGAAACACTACGTAAATTTTCTTCATATATTATGTCCCTTCTTAACATGAAGTTTGAGGGACTATGCAGAAATAATAACCAGTCTTCTAGGAATTTGCCCCATGTCTTGAAAACTCTGAGAATTCCTATGTCCAATAAGGATTATTGGTTTAACTTTGTTTAAGCCAGTCTCTTCCAACCTCCCTTCATCAAAGAGCTCTTACCAACTGAGGCGCAGAAAGGCTTCAGCTAAGCCAATTTCAGACAGGGAATTGAATCTGGGGAGTACATTGAAATGATTGCTTTCTCAAGGATTAAGGCCCACTGTTCAGAATAGGCTATCCACAGTGTTAGTGACAATCTTTCCCAGAGATCTTAACTGAACTTTTAAGTTTCTTGATTAAATAGTACACAATCCCAGTAATTCACTCGTTTCTGGAAGGAACTCAGTAATACTATGATGGCCCAATGAGTAAGGGAGGGCAATATTCAGAAATATGGGGTTGAAAAAGAGAATTATTTCTATCAGTATCTATCAAAATGCCATGTACATCCTGGTACTGAGCAAACATGTAAAAGCTTTGTCATAAACTGAGTGACCTTCTTTCTATTCTGTTCATCTCATTCTCTCTTTGGCTTTCATGCCACTCCATTTTTGTGGGAGAACTTAATGTAGATTACAGTACTGTCCCTTCTCAGTATTTGTGCAGCCAGAGTGCAGCCTATGGAGAAAGCATTCAGGAGTGAATTATAATAGGGTGTTCACACTGGCTAAGGTTCCAAGGAGAAAATGCTCCTGTTTTATAGGTAATAGAGGCCTGAGAGGATTGAGAACAAGAGCCCTAGTTTATGCAGGCAGAATGACAGTAATATTCTCTTTGAGTGGCAAGAAATAATGCAAATAAATAAAAATGATGTAAATAAATTAAGCAGTTAGCTGGAATATCTGGAATGGACTCGCTTGGTCAATTTAGAGCTTTTGTAGCACCCTCAGTATTGCATCCAAACTGAGCCTGATAAATATTATCTCAGTGGGGTAGATCTTGGTCATTACTTCTGTAATAACAGCAATAAGATAAATAATCCTTAATGGCTGAGGATTTCACAATTTATAGAATATCACCTACATTTTCTTCCTAGGCTGGCATTACTTAATTTTACAGATTTATGGTTCTGAGAGGTTAAGTGATTTGTGTAGAGCCACATAGCTAATATGTGGCACAGCTACAGCTAGATACTGGCCCATTTTGTCTCCCTTAAATTGTGCTGTCTCATTCTAGGGTACTCCTAAGGCAAAGCTTCTAGTTGGATGTAAGCTACATCGTTTGAATATCTGATACATCTTTGTATATTTTCTATGAGTAATCATTTGAAAGGGAGTTTGGAACTCCTTTGTAGAGGTTGGATAGCTCCTTTCTTTAATAGATGTGCTCTACTTAGAGAATATTTATTATGGTCACAGGCACATTTCTAAGTACTTTGTAAATCTCAAGTTGTGAATGTCTCTTGTCAGTTCTCCTGGCAGATATAATTATATTCCAGTTTACAGATGAAAAATCTAAGACCGAGCAGGTTGAAACTCTTTCCTAAGGACATAAAGTGACAATCTAGAAGAATCATTTGTGCCCAGGCTCTCTGTGCTCATTTTCCCCCCTACAAGCTGTGTTCTTCTTCCTTTTGCTTCTTCTCTTGATGCAAATGTGGGACTGGGCAGAAAACTACAGGCATTCAAATTAACATGCTTTTTTGTTCTAAATATGAGCTATCTGGGCTGTAAGTATATGGGATAAATTCTATCTTTGTCTTCTTTCATAAATTTTCTAAATTTCGTGCAGTATTTCTATGTTTCTGGCATAATAATAAGAGTCCAACCAGAGAATGCTTGACTATAACATAAGGTCATGGGCTTTACTTTAGATGTTAATGCTAATATTGGCAATGCATGTTGATATGCAAATGTTTGTGCATGCAAGCATGCACACACACACACACACACACACACACACACACACACACACACACACACACACCATAGGGGAGCACTTTGGGCCAGAAGCTCGTCGTCCCTTCGTCATCCTTCTATGACCTTGTGCAGATCTCTGCACTTGGAGCTGCTGTGTTCTCGTCTGATAAGGAGCTTAGTAGGGCCCAGTGAGACACCAAATGTGCGCATACTTTACAATCGTTAAAGTACTCTCAAGTAAGAGGAAATGCGTTGAGATAAAAAGCATATATAACAAGTTCTTGAAAGTTTCCTTTTTCTATTGTTTGTGTGGATGTTATGCAATGTGTGTTTGGGAAAGTTTGCCAGGAAGGATTTTCTCCTCTGCCCTTAGCCAGTCAGGATGCAAGCTAGGGTGGGAGTTTTGTGGGATAAGCAATCTGCAATTCCCTTGGAGAATTCTCCAAATTTGCAAGTAGAAGCATTGCAGCTGGCAAAATGGAGCTGGAGTAATAACATTTATCATTCAGGTGGAGCCTTTGTGTTTGCAAAGGTGTTGGTAACTGGTAATTAACTGAGAGCCTCCCTGCCACCCTGCCATTACCCTTACCCTCCGAGAGCCACAGTGCCCCCCTGAAGTCCAGAGGAGAAGCACCTGTGCCTCCCTTGCTATGGCTCCCTTGAGTGTCTACAAAACCAACAACCATGTGATGACCCGGCATAGGGATGAACCCTGCCAGCTACGCACGGCAGCTCCACCTCTGGCCAGAGAAGGAAGGAGGCCAAGCCTAGAAGGCCTGGGGCTTTACACTTGGGGAGAGCTTGGGCATAACTAGGCAGCCCATGCGCCATCCTCTTTCCTTCCACTGTTCTCCACTACAGCCCAACCAATATCTCATCTTATGTCTGGCGATTCCTTTTGACTTTTTTGACCCTCCTGTGAGTGAGGTACTTTTCTCTGTGTTCTCTGCAAAGAAGGACAGATTTTTCTCATTCATGTGTTACTGAGAAGATTTAGCAAAGGGAAAGTTCCGATGATTTTTCTCCTGCCTTTTGGAGAGCAAGTTAGAGTCTCATTGAACATCCATTTTATGCCTTTAGATGCATTTAATCACAGTGAGGTTGATTTGAAGTGAGGGAGACTTCCTGTTAACAGCTCCATCCTGCTTTAAAAAATGGAAACTCCTCCCTGCCACCACTGCAGCTCTGACAGACTTGCTGGAGACTGAATAATTAACAAAACCATCTTTGGTGGCTTTGTTTAATCCAACATCTTGGCTGGGCACATGGGTACATAGAACATAGAACATATAGTCAAAGGCCAAACTGAAGTCCCTTGGTTGCAAAGACTTAAAAAAACAAACAAACAAACAACAAAAAAAAAACATGTTAGTAGGGCCTAGAACTGAGACAGGAAGTTGGTGTCCCAGCGTTGCTGCCCTTGTGAAAGCTTCAGCCCTCGCCAGCAGTTCTGCATCTGCATCAGCCTGATTACCTCAGTAATGTAGCCCTCTGTGACCTGCAACCTTCCCTCTTCCTACTTTGATTTCTTTCTCCATGATGCTTTATTTCTACTGCCCTCCTCAAGCCCCTACCCATGTTTTTAAAGAGATGGCCAATAGTAAAGGTGAGGAAATGGTAATGAGTTGAAGGCAGCCCATAATAAATCTTGGTTTCTTTATCTAAAGGTGGAGTAAAGCATTGCAGCCTCATGGAGTGGGAATTGAGATGTTGCAGGAAATATTCTAGGATAGGTAGATTATAGTTAGTCCTGCACTTCCTAACTGTACAACTGTGGGGACCTCTGTGTCTTAGTTTGCTCATTTCAGAGAGAAGTTGCCGTTATGGTTGAGGGTTGAACTGTGGAATTAAAGGGATTGTTCATGTAAAATGCTTTTTGTGCTGCTGGACCAGTACAGTTCTCCTTCCTAAAGAAAGGCTAAGAATTCTTAATGCTGGGATACAAAATCCAAAATAGTTTGAGCGCCTACATGATGCCACGGTAGAAAATTCCAGACCTTGAAACTTTGTTTCATGAAAAAAAAAAAAAAAAAAATTAAAGTGCTGCATCAAATTACCTTCAGGATATGTGTGTAAGGTATACATAAAACCTTGAATGCATTTCTTATTTAGACTTGAGTTCCATCCCCAAGATATCTCATTATGTACATGGAAATATGCTCAAAACCCAAACACTCTGATCCCAAGTATTTCACCTGAGGGATGTTCAGCCTTTATTATGTGTTGTTGCAATTGCCATTGTTCTGGAATTTAGCAATTTCTGACTCCCTATGGAGAACATGCCCTGCCAGAGGCACTTGTGTAATTCTTCAAGGTGTTTTGTCACCTCTGAGTGTCACTCTGTGTCCGCTCATAACACAGCATGCCTTTCTCAGCAGGGTTTCCTCTGTTCTGATCTGTAAACCCACTACTTAGAGCCTGAGTTTGGAAAAGGGAATCCCTCTTGTCAGACTGAAGATCTACAAAGCCAGTGGGGAAAGAGATCCAGAACTACAAGTTTCCATGACTGAGAGAGGGCAGTCGCCTTTGATTGTCTCTCATCTGCTACATGTGATCTTGACCCACACCCCACTCCTTACTTGCTATGAAAGGAGCATTGTCACTTTGCCTTTAATGGTTCTTTTCTGACATTGATGAATGCAAAATCGGTTTCTTATTTTTCACCTCTTCTAACTCCAATGAGTCCACGCATTCATGCTAACAGATGCCAGACAAATGAGCCTTGGAATGAGAATGACCTTCATAGATCTTCTAGGTACTGATTTGTTTTTAAAGGACAAAGACAGCGAATTTGGTAGCTGAGCAGGCTGACTGATGGGAGCACTCACCTGACTATAAGACTGGCCAAGCCAGCATGTCTAAGGCTTCTCATAGTGAATAATGCTTTCTGCATCATGGCATATCATACATGGCAAACTGTACCATGGCATGGAGCTAGAGAGGATCTCAAAGCCATTTGAAGATGAAAGGCCAACCCTGCAAAAGATCATAGCTATGTAGAAAGAGGAAAATGTAGACCAGAAGTAGTCATCCAACTACTAGTTACTTATTGAACTGGTACTGTTTCTAGTGCCATGGTATAAACACAAAAGTGGATCAGACAATATCCCTCCATGCCTCTCAGTTTTCTTAAAAAGAGACTGATAAAGAGAAAAGAAATTGCCAATTATGGATAGGAGCAAGAGAGCTATGTTAAGGAGAGTGGCCAAGCATAACCTCTCTGACCTCTGTGCTAAGAATCAAAGGATGATATGCCTGCCATTTTCAACACTCTGGTAGGCTGAGCAGGAGGATTGCAAGTCCAGGCACATCCAGGTCAAGATAGCAACTGAGTGATACCCTGTGCCAAAAAAAAAAAAAAAAAAAAAAAAAAAAAAAAAAAAAAAAAAAAAAAAAAAAAAAAAAAAAAAAAAAAAAAAAAAAAAAAAAAAAAAAAAAAAAAGAAAAGAAAAAAAAAATCAGAGGTTAAAAGAAAACTTGTTATATGAAAAGTGGAAAAGCCAATGAGCCTATGAGTATTTTAGGTGAAAGGAGTGGCATGCGCCAAGTACTGGGTCTTCTAAAGACCATTGGCTGGAGAGTCTGAAGTGAAGGAAGACTGGTTTCCGCTCAGGTTAGAGAAATAGGGAGGAGCCAAAGTCTTCAGTGTCACAGTAAAGGGTCTGCATTACAATTCTGAGCACTAGTTCAACTTGAACATGAATCCACCAGGAGGGCTTGTTAGTCATAGAGTTCTGGATCCCTTTCATGGATTGTCCAGTTCTGTACATGGGACCAGAGAATGTATAAAGCTGACAACTTTCAGTGATACTGATAGTACAAGTGCAAACGCTAGATTTGGGACACCAGGACTCTAAGGTGGAGTGAAGGCTGTCTGAAAGATGTTTCAGAGAATTGGCAGGACTGGTAACTGACTGGGTGTGGCCAAAGAGGGAAAGACATCAAAGATAATTGCAACAGTTGAAAGGTTGTCAGGAAGTAAAACATAGGAAAACTTCCTTAGTCAGGGAGGAAAGATGAAATGGATGACCTCCAGGTAGTGTCCTTGGTTTCATTGGATGTAAAAATTCACAAGTCTATTGCCTTTCATTATGGGTAGTAGTATGGATTTAAATGAAGGGAAGGAAGTGCTCAGGAACAAGAATGTAGTCCTGTCACCTTGGAGCTCCTCCCAGCCTTCCCAGCCAACTCCTTTCCCCTCTGGATCCAAGGCTGGGCTTTGCTTGTGCACGGCAACAACCTCATACATTCTGGTAACTACCTCAGTCTCCCAGGAGGAGGGGTCTACAGTTAGTCTTGCTGCACTTAGCTCAAAGATATGAACCAGATGAGTCAACTTGGTCTCCCCAATTGCTTTCTTTTCCATTGTACCACAGATTGGACTCTCCTCCATGCAAAATCAATTCCCTCGGCCAGTGTCTCTAACTGTGGCAGTATCACCTACCCAGAGATAGCCAGATCTCCACTACACTGGCTCCATCCCCAACTCTCTGTGCTGCTCAGGAAGCACCTATGGTAGGAAGGCAACCTTGCCAGGAAGGAGGGCCAAACCAATGAGTGACACAAAATGTGAGCCACACAGAAAAAGCTAAGAAGCCATGGAGAGGATGGAACAATGGAAGCTCATGGAAAAAGTTTTGAAGGATTTAAGAAGCTCCAAATACTTTCAAACTGTTGTAAAGTATATATATTTTTTTAAAAATTAAATGAAAAAAACAGATTTGTCACTACGTCATGACTGCACAGAGAATAGCCATATAAGTGTAGGTAGTTAGAAGAAAACAGCAATCACAACCCCATAATGCACATCTAATATTAGGTTAAATAGTACACAAGTAATTACTCAGTGATGAAAAGTATTAATTGTGTACATGAAGCTCACTTGGTGTCCGGAGTACTTCTAGTTCTGCTTGAATAGTGGCATAATTAGCAGAAAAGTGCACTATTAATTAAGCCAAGGTTTGCTAAGAGACTGGCTAAAAGGCCAAGCGTGTGGGATTTTGAGTACTATCCATGTGTTCCTTTCATCTTTGTGCCCTGAGCAGAGCAGATGGGAGGCTGGAGGTCGAACTGAGTTCATCCATGGATTGTAGTTTACAGCTGCCCTTTTGAGGAGGAGCCACGGCTACTCAGGCCCTATGAGGGTCACAGGTGCCTTGAGCCCAACCCGAGACATTTATAAAACAGCCTCTAAGGACCAGGATTATGTTCCTTCTGCCTCAGCCTTCTTTGGCCATATAAGAAATACGCTCTATTCTTGCTCCCCTGACGGTAATCAGAATAGACACTTACAAAGCTCATAGCTTTTTTTCTTTACAACTAGGTTTTCTATAAAGTAAATCCTAAAAACTGTATGTAGAATTCCTAGCTCATTAAGTCAGGCAAGAGATAAGAGAGGAAGAAGCCAACTAGAGTACAAAAACTTAGACATGGTGCTATCCAATAGAGCCTTGTGTGAAGAGAACCTTCTTTTGTGCTACCGGTAGGGTCTGTGTGCTCATGGAATACTGGAAATGAGACTAATATGAAAAGGAAAAGAACTTTGTCTTAATTTAAATTTAAATGACATATGGATGGTGGCTATGGGCCAAAAGCCTGGCTTTTGTTCATTCCTTAGGTACCCAGGGCTGGGGCAGCCTGTCAGCCTGCAGGGCCTGAGAGCCTCTTACGGTGATGTGTGACATTTCATCTTGGACAGCTTCCCTTCTTCTATGCACTGAGGGTTTCATTCACTCAAAACGACTAAAAATCTGCCTAGAATTACTTACAGAGGTGAAGGATGAACATATTAACGGGCTATAGATAACAAGAAAATCCTTTAAAAATGAACGTGGTGGCTGTGAAATGCTGCCAAACCAATTTGGGCAAAATAATGGAAGACAAGGATGAGCTGTGGCTGACAGAGAGCAATTATGTTTGGTGATTTTTTTTTTTTTTGACTTGAATTATTAATTTCAAGAAGGGTTGTTTCTCTCTCTTAAATCTGTACCTTTGTCCTTTGGAGTCATGTGGAAAGCCTAAAGTATAGCCTGTCTCTCTGCTGTGTTAAGTGATCCTCTTTTTTGGATTTTTTTCTCAGGATCTCATCTCTTTACTCAGTTCCTTATCCCATATTTGTGACAAATCATCCATCCAATGAAGAATTGACAAATTAATGTGGGATTCCAGTCCCAGTGTGAAAGTAACCCTATCATGTGTCATGGACTAGTCTCCTTTTATGAAGATACCTACACAGCCATGGCCTGCACGCAAGTGTGTGCCAAAGAAGGAAGGGAATAGCAGCTGAGCGAGTGCACCCATGGGAGGTCTCTTTATCCTGTTAAAGATACAGCAATTTGGCCTGGTTGGTTGACTGATCCTTGATCTCTTGGCTAAGTCTTGTATAGGATGCCTGCAGTCATGAATAAATCCTTGCACAGAACTTAGCCTTGGAAAACCTACTTACAAATATGTACGCATACCAAGTTCAGGAAAGTGAAACAGGCTATCACTAGCAAAGGCAATCAGAGCACAAGACTGACTACCAACAATGGCCAGTAGAGGGGCATGGGCACTGGGGCCTCTTAAATGGCTTGGCTGATATTGCTGTCTTTCCATCACTGCTGTCCATCACAAGATCAAAATAGTCTCACAGTGCTATCTTTCAGCAGTTGATCAGTTATCACTTCAGTTGATTGAGCCCTCTGATTTCCTTGAATTCTTCCCACATATCCAAGCACACCTACTTTTTGACACATAAAATTAGATGTGATCATTTTTGAGGGGGTGTGGTTTAGTTAATTCACTTGATAATTGGTTGTTTAATTTTAGCAAGGTGACAAAACATCTCTGGCCTGTTTCCTCATCTGTGAAAATGGGCTAATGTTGCCCGGTACGAGGCTGGTAAGGGTTGTATATGAGGTGTTTGAACTTCTCAAAATGGCATGTTACATGTAGTTGGGGGGCACTAGCCCTGTGCCTCTGGAAGACGTGTATGCACCTGGGAAATCCAGAGAGCAATTCCCAGCTATCGCCAGAAAAAAAGAATGTGAAAACTTCTGCCAGGGAAGCTTTCCTTCTGAACTGTTTCCTACCTGCCCATCTTTGCCCTTCTTTCTTCATTATAGGTTAGTAAAAACACCATTAACTCATTTTCTCATTCATCTAGTCAGCAAACATCACTAGAGACTACCCCATGCCAGGAATCACTTTAGATTCCAAGTTACAGCTGTGAGTAAAACAGGGTCCTGACCTCACAATGCTTATTGTTTAGTGGGAGATTAGCACAGGCACAATAAACAAGTGGAGCTATGTCCAACAGTGATCCAGGGCTAAGTGGAAAGATAAAGCAATGTTAGGGGTTATGATGGAGGTGACAGAAGGAAAATTAGTATTAATGATTAATGCTTTGGTTTATTATGGACATATGACACTGATAAGTGGACTTGTCTACTGATGAGATGAGAGCTAAATGTGATTTGAGAGAGGAAGCCTGGTTAGAGGAGGCGGTCACTGGGAGTGTGGCTTGGAAGGATGATCTCTCTCCCTTCCTCCTCCCTGGACTGTGCTCCACTTCTGGCGACCATCATGCACTTCCAGCATGTCTTCCGCCCTGCCACCAACGGGCTGAAACTTTTGCTGGGCCTCCTCCTCCTTTAACTTTCCTGCTTTAACTCACTGTCAGGTATTGTGTTTCAGTGATGATGATGTAATTAGATAGAATCTGATCTTTAGCATTGCTTATGCACGCATGCGTGCACACACACACACACATACACACACACAGGGTAGAGAGTGGAACACTTATTTTATGACATCACTATATGACTATAGAGCACTAAGTGAGGGGCACCAGGGCTACAGATACTACAACAGGGGTGGGGACCAGGAGGTGGGGCATGATTGGATGAAACAGGCTGAAGAGGTAATGAAGAGGAGGAGGAGAAGCATGTAAGGCAGATAGAGAAGTGACAGGGAAGTCGTGAGGAAGAAGAGAGAAGTGTTTAGAAATTTCCTGTGGATTGAATTCACTCAAGGGCCTCCTGGGGAAATTTGGGGAAAATGTGCCCAACTTGCACATGCTCCCGTTGTTGGTTCTGGGGTGCTTGATCTATGGCATGTGAAATCAACCACTGAACCACTGAACCAAAGCCAGGCTGGATGAAAGAGCCAATACATTTATGTACTACTTGTTTTATATAATCCGAACCTTACAAAGGAAAAAACCCAAGCCCCTTGCTCAGTTCCTTAAATTTCAGCCTCCAAAGTGACTGATACGAAAAGTGAGTTGTATGTCTTTTCTGATATTTTTCTATAAATATGCACTCTCATCCATACATAGTGCTCAAAAATAAATGTTGGTTTTTCTTGTATTTTTAAAGGACAGATCTGATGTCATAATTTCTTAGGAACCAAACTCCAAAAATGACTACTGGAGTATTCTAGTCCCAATACTGCATCCTCAAATTATAGCAATTCTAGAAGGAGGGGGAGAAAGGAGGAGAGGGAGAGGAAAAGGAGGAGAGCGAAGGAGAGGGGGAGAGAGGGAAAAGGGAAGGACAAGAAAAGGAGAGAGGGTGAAACTGAATCTGAGTGACTTTTCTCTGGCCCCCACTGTCATATCCTAACAACTCCCACATTCACCCACTATTCCAAGCAAAGATATTGAACCACTGTCTCCCAGCACCATGCTCTTGCTACTCAGAGAAACTGGCTTACTCCTGACCCTATCATTTGAGAGGGGATGGGGATGAGGGCACAGAAACAAAATAATTCATTTTGCAGTCTACCTCAAGAGGAGAGGAGCTGAAAGATGTGTTGCTATGGAAACTGAGTTCTGTTTACTTGGACCTTCTCCTGTACTTAGAGTGTGGTGGGTTAGCCCATAGGATGGTGGTGACTCTGGCCTGGCTGCATAATGGAATCACCTGGGACTATACCGTAGGACACTTGTCGCTCACCTCTAGTCATTATGATCCCATTAGTTTAGGAGATGTCTTGGCATCCTGGGGAACTTCCAATGCACAGGCAAAGACTGAGAGTTCCTGTGGTAGGACAAGGCTTCTCGCTCCGGTAAATTACTCATTATCCTGAGCATCAGGAGTCAGCATAAATGAATACAGGATTTTGTTTTATTTTAATACTGATATTGCTTTCAGCTGGGAAGTGTCTGCTCATTTGTCCATCTTTCAATAGCAATGTGTCTGTAGTCCAGCTCATCTCCGATTGACCTTCTTTCTTAGGGGACAAAGACACACATATAGAAGCCAAAAGACCTTGCTGACCCACATTATGCCAATGCTGCCATGCTACGCAAGCCCTGTGTGTTGGCTTCAGGCACTTGTGGGGCCCACACCCACTTTCCAGCTTCCTGGCAATTGCTGACCTTGGCTTTCCTTTCCCATAATGCCTCAGGCATGCAGATTTAGGAGGTGGGGAATGGACAAGGGGTGGCAGAGTCCAGGTTTGTGCTCAGAAAAGGAGGAACAAAGTGTGGGTCACAGGAGCATTGAGCACTTTCTGAATACATCGCTGCCATCATCCCTAATGGTGTGGAATTAGGAACTTTGAATGGGTCTCTCTGTCTCTGTCTCTGTCTCTCTGTCTCTGTCTCTCTGTCTCTGTCTGTCTCTGTCTCTGTCTCTCTCTCTCTCTCTCTCTCTCTCTCTCTCTCTCTCTCTCTCTCTCTCGTCTTTTCTTTCATTCAGTTGCACCTGACTCTCTAGCTAATGAAAAATTGAAGCACTTAGGGAGGAAGGTGCCAGTCTTTCCTTCTGTTCATGCTGTGCATCCGTCAGCAGCCACAGTGGTAGCGCTGCTCGCACCTGTCAGGGTTGTGAGCCCAGGGTTAAGAACCCAGAAGCATGGAATTCCATAAATCTCAAGTTGGAGTTGGGGGATCCATGAAGTGCAATAGGGCTTCTATTGCTGGATTTATTTTTCGTTAATACAAATGGGACTAAAGTGTAAATTCCTGAGACCAAGAAAAGTCCTTGGTGGCTAGCATTGACTGGACAGATTCCCTCATCTCCTGGGCTGATTTACATTCTCCTGAAGGGCATATGGTTGCGGTTATCTGGCATGGATCATAGCTGATCCCATGCTGTGCTGTTTTCACTAAATTCCTTATCCTTGTGGTTTCCAAACGCTAACATTCAGGGGCAGGGAATCCCCAGTACCCAGCACTGCACTTACCATGTAGTAAGGGAATGGATGGATATCTGGGAGTGCAGTGTGGCTGGCATCCATCCTTCTCCCAGCCTAATAAGCACACAAACTAAATTCAGGCAGACCTGGCTCTAAATCTTACTGTATTCTTTTGGACCATCTGACCTGGGGCAAGACACTTCCAAACTTTGCCTTGCTAAGTCTGGCCCCTTGCATTTCTATAATGGAATGGGCAGTACCCTCCTAATGGTTTAGGTACTGGTAATTATTGAATATAGTAATGTGAGCATAGGACCAGCATTTGGTAAACACTTATTATCCTGCAATCATTATTATTATCTTTGGGCCTGTGGAGATAGCTCTGTGGCTCAAGTGCCTTCCTGGCAAGTACAAGGTCATGAGTTCAAACGCTGGTCCCGCAAAAAAAAAAAAAAAAAAAGTTATTATTAGCTTCTAATAACTACTGAGTTATTATTATCTGTGTGAAATGGGAATTTAAGCAACATTTATAAACAGACAAAATTATGACATGCTGCCAAAACAGCATTAACATCTTAGACTGGATATTATTGCTTTAAAACAACAGCAGAAATCTTAGAAAGTGGTTTATGAAATGACTGCGCTGAGTGGGATACAGTTAGTTAGATGTGAACTTTGGATGCCAACATACTAATAGATTGTGGGTGTCCTGGACAGCGAGTGTTATTAGCTCAGGAAGGTGGGTTCTTTTGGTAGAAGGAATAGTAGAGAGGGAGTCCATTTGAGTGGGCAACTATGCAACAGAGAAGACAACTAGGCAGAGTTTTTGTAGAAGAATCAGGCTGCAAAAAGCCCTGTAAGTAGAAGGAGCATTTCTGAGTGAATTTGGACACTTTTGCAATGTCTCACATGGAGCCAACATCTGTGAATTACATTCTAGAATCCGATACACTGTGGGATCCAAGTTTCCAATCGGCAGAAGGAAGTTCCCAGCTCCCGCGCAAGTGAGGCAAAGTGCGCCCCATGTGTCCTTCGGTGGCCACTGAGCCACTGCAAGGCCCAGGCTTGTCTTTCCTGCCCTTTGTGTCAAGTTGCCAAAATTGGACTTGCTGAATGCATGCCTACATGAAAACGATTAGGATGAGAATCAGTTTTGAAAACTGCTGCTACCTCTGGACAGCAGCCACTAGGATCTCAGGTCAAGATTAGGAGACGTTGTGAAGAAGCAAATGCTAGGATGTGTGCGCTGAGAGGCAGTACTCTGTCATGCTTACCCCACTTTGCAGTGAAATGAAGGTCTTCATAGGGAGGCAGTGATGAACGCTGCAGATGCGGGCAAGTCATCTTTCATCACACTATTATTTCACTTAGAGCTCTGACTGCTACGTTACGTCTTAAAGCTTGTCAAATTGTGCACAATACACTGACTTCATAGGAGAAAAATGGGTTCTCTAAAAATATCAAAAATCAGGTATTTCTAGTAGAACGAGACATTATAACTCAAAAGTCCTTCAGATAAATAATAATTAGAACTGACATTTACTCAGCAAAGCAGGCAGAAAACAATATTCTCTATCAACTAAATCCATAAATGGTTACAGTTTCACGCCTCTAAGCACAACTAATAAAAGGCCAGCCTTTAGGAGGGTAGTTCATTTTTTTTTCTTGGGTAGAGGTGGAGCAGACTGTGTAAAAGACATATTGTTCAGTTTCTGAAGTATTTTCACAAATTAGAACAAAATAATTTTCCAGTCTCTGAGGGAGATGGTATAATACTGCCTGCCTGCCTTTCAAAAGCTGCAGAACAACACCCAACATCATTTGCATCTTCACTGTGTGCACAGAATGAATCCATAGACATGCAGAACATTGTGAGACCTTCGGGTGATAATGCTGTCGTGTAGGGTGTGACAGAGATGGCACCATCAGTGCTTACGTGACACAGAGGGCATGAGGATGCAGGTAGGGAGGTTTCCAACACGGCATGTGTAAGAAGGGTCATACAAGCTCAGGACACCACTGGTCTCCTCCTCCTCCTGGTCCTGCACCCTCACTCAAGGCATCCTGGCCAGTGTAGGGGAAGAAACTGGGACATCAGGGGGTGAAGCAATGCGTCAGAGGCTTCACAGCTGATTACTAGCAAACTCGATGCCAAGGGCAGGAAACAGCCAATTATAAGGTGATCGAATTGAATAATGACATTTATTACCACTTGTATGCATTTTAGTGGACAAGGCCAGAAGCACCAGTATATTGTAGAGCTTGTTGTATGTCTTTATGAGTTAGCAGATCCTAGGATGATGGGAGAAGCCAGTCTGGGTGCTGCTCCACTGCAGGATCAAACTTTCCCAGGATGCACACACCTCCAGGTTTGAGTGGCTCACTCCAGCTTATATAAATTAGGTTCATCAACAAGGCACTGTCTTTATGAATAATCTCTGATCAGAGGACAATAATTAAGATGTGGCAATGCCCACTTAGTAAATTAACTACATTGGCAAAACTCAATTTAACTAGCAATTTTGTCTCCAGCAACGGAATTATAACAGCACCCTTCACTTAATGAGCCAGACACTTAATAATTCAAACATACTTAAAGAAAAATCAAACAAAGTTTTCCATCACAGCCTGAGTTTCCCAACACCCGCCTGCCATGGCTTTGACTGCTCTGGAGGACAGGCTTGGTGTTAGGGGCACAAGTAGGACTGTCCTGACTCCCCACTGTGAGCCAGCTGCTTGAGCTCATAAATGAAGCTTTTATCAGAACACAGCCATGTTTTCCATTTACATATATCTATGGCAGCTTTCACACCAAATTGGAAACATTGAGTAGTGGTGGCTGGGTTGGTATGGCTCCCAAAGCCTAAACATGTTGTTCTGGATCCTTTAAGAAAATAATAATGCTTTATCTTAAAAAAAAAAAAAATGTATTTGGTACAGGGTCTCACTATGCAGTTTGGACTTGTAGTCCTCCTGTGTGCTGGGATTACAGGTGTGAGCCACCACACCTGGTTTCAGTGGCTGGCTCAGTGCTCCCCCAGGGGGTGGGGCGGGGGGCAGCACAGCCTGTGGTACTAGGAATAGAACCCCAGTCCCTGTGCTTGCCTAAGCAGGTGCTTAGTCTGCTGATCTAGCTGATCTATCTCACCAGCTCCCAAATTATAATCCTTTATGAGCATTTGGCTTATCCTACATTTGGGCTGCAATCTGGATCTATAATTTCCAGGTAGGTGACCTTGGATAGCTAATGCTACCTCCTTGATGTATGGTTTTCTATAGATCAAAAGTCTCTCTCCTGCCAGGGATATAGCTCAGTGGTGCAGCACCTGCCTGGCAATTGGGAGGTCCTAAATTTGAGTCTCAATAAAAAAGAAAAAGAAAAAATCTATCTCCTAACGACAGCCACAGCATGCCTTGAGTATTTGTTGTGGGCCAGCACTCTCTTTCTGAGCTTTTTGCATGTAGCAGCTGATTTAGCATGCACAATAATACTATGTGGTCAATATTAGGGTTATTTTAAATTTATAATTGGACCTGAGTTGTATCATTCTTTTCTCCTTTCTCCCCAACCTTCCTGTCTCTATGTCCCATATGTCACACTTCTCACTCGTTCCCCTGCTAGATCATAAAGTGCTGAAAGGCAAGCATATGATATGGCTCACCCTGCTGGAACACAGGAGCCAACCTTCTATGCTAATGACACTGATGTCAAGCATCTAGCCTCTTACGTGGATGAGGGAGCCCTTTTTCTACTTGACAGCCTCCCTTGACTTTTCTCCTGTCTCTTTCAATATGATAGGAGGTGGCCCTCACCCTCCACTATGGAGAGGCAGATTGTGAGAATTCAGGATGGCGAAACTTCCAAGATTCTGGGAACCATTAAGTTTTAAAACAGCCAGCTCTTGATTGATTCCGCTACTATTTCTTGTATGCCAAAAATACTCTGGCTATGAAGGCCACATTTAAAGGACAATGCTTCCTCTCCCTGTTCAGCTTATAGTCTATCCAAGAAGTATAGCGATACTGCGGGTGATGAACTTAAGGTGTTGCATGATTTTGGAAAAGATGGACATTCTTGTATTTGTGTGGGAAAGATGGTGGTCATCATCTGGTGTAGAGTTTGTGAAAACAAACTTTTACCAAATGTTTTAGAGTGTTCATGAATGGAGGTACCACGGTACTTAGAGCAGAACATCCAGGACAACTGTATCTTAAACATGTCACCTTGTTTTATCTTTTATGCATAAACATAAATGTGTTGTTTTTGAGGCTTACATAGCTAAATAATTTTTTTCATATGAAGTTAATATATTCAAAGTATTTTTAGGAAATTTTCCTTATTAGGGTCCTAGAAGAATATAAGAAAGAACAAAAAGGGCTTGATCTACTGTTATTTCCTTCTGTGTGTCGGGCACTGAATAAGACACTTTAAGTTCATTTATTCTTCGCAATAAACCCATGACGTTGTGACGTCCCAACCTTCAGCTGGAGGCTCTGAGCATTTGAGAGCCTCCTTCAAGACCATCTAGCTGGTATGTGGCCGAACAGTTTTAGGCTGGATCCTTGAACTTCCACACCTCCAGATTCCTGGAACTGTCTTGTAGGTCTCAAGCTCTCCGTCTCTCTATTGGGCCAGCAACTTATTCCACTGTTTTCTTCATGAGCATTACACTGACTTTGAGAAGGGGTGCAGTGCTTTGAAAAAGAAAGTAAGAGGGTCACTGGGGAATTGGGCGGCACTTCATGGAATGCTGCCTCTGTACCGAACTCCAGGTCAGTGGCCCTTAGGTTTTGTTTCCCAGGAACTTACAGCAAAATTTGGCAAGGGTTCTGCTTTTCACAACTTGAGGGTTGCTACAGGCATCTTGTAGGTAGAGGTTATGGTTGTTGCTGACTCTGTGGTACACAAGACAGCCCCCCAGCCTCAATCAAGAGTTGTCCACCCTGCAATGCCCATAGCCCTACTCCATGCTAAGTCTTAAGTGCTCAGAAGTAAGCTGCAACAATGAGCCTGTGCTGGACAATGGGCCAGTGGAATCTTGCCCCAGAGGCTCATCACCCACTCCTGAGCCTTTCCTCTTAAAACTGGAGAAGGGTTCTGAAGGCCAAACGTGGTACAAAGAGAAGGGGTAGCAAGGAGCCCCTACTGGGGAGGGAGGCTAAGGTCCCAAGGGGGCAGGCGGCAGCTAGACAGAGTGTCCAGGCACAGGTAAACACAGCTGCAGAGGCCCATGAATCAAGGAGGGCAGCTATAATATTTCAACACCTGGAAACCTGAGTGGAAAGTGAGAGGGATAAGATAGAGGATGAAGGAAAGCAGGTGTGGACCAAAGGAATGGAGCCATCGTTAGTGTTCTGGATTTTATGCTAAAAGCATGAACAACCAGTAAGGAGTCTTCAACATATCACACCATGGTCCTATGTAGACTGAAAAGAAATAAGTGAAGAAAGTTGTCTGAAAAACAAACTGGATAGGGCCAGTTTGGACAGTGGCCATAGGGAACCAGCAGATATGGGATAGCATGAGCCCTCTTTAAGCAGAGGGTTTAGGTGGGGACAGGCGTTTCTGGAATATAGCAGCTCTCCTCTGGGGCTTCCTATTTCAGTTTGTGCTTCACAGCAGGGTCAGCTGAGCAGCAAGAACTTTGTCACCCATAAATGTCAAGATGCATCCATTCTCCCATTTAAAAATATGCACCACTCAAAAATAAAACTCAGCCATGTTATTTGGGCTCCACATCTGGTCTGCAGTTGCAAAATAGCAATTCCAACACCTCTGGAAGTAGGCAGGGAGGCAGTTGGACACGAGGAGGATATGGGTTTGTCTATAATTTCTGTTTTCCTTTATTGACCTTTCCAGGTGTCAGAAAGCAGATTCTCTCATTAAGATGTTGACACCTGAAAAAGTCGGTAGTATATCTTATTTATGGCTGTGTGTATGTACAGGTGATGGAGAAGAGACTGACAAATCAACTGTCATAGCAAGAAAAATCTTATTTTCCTCAATCTATTCTTTATTCCCCGTGTCTCCTGGGTACTCTGAATCATGAAGTATATCCATGACTCTCCCATGGTCTAATTAACTTAGAGGGAGACTGAGTAGGAGGAGAAAATATCCTTAAAAAAAAAAAAAAAGCCCCAAAACACGGGTCTGTGGAGCTGGCACAATTCGTTTCTGATTAGCAGCAGTTCATGCACTCTTCCGTGAACCACACAGATGTTCAACTGGGAAGTCTTGAGGTATTGAGAAATTATCATAAATTTGAACTTGTTGGCAAGCATCTATTTCCATATTTTGCAGAAAACTGTAATTTTCTCTCCCAAGTTTCCTATCTAGTAAGGAGGAAGAAGAAGTTAGCTCAAGATGGCAGCCACTCTGGCTGTTTACACAGAGAAGGCCCAGGTGGGGAGGATTTGACCCTGTGAGGGCCACAGAGAACAGGGCACAGGGTACTTGCCCTCTGTGTGAGGGGATCCCTTGGCCCCAGGAAGCTGTTAAACAACCCCATCAACCTGCAAGGAGGTTAGCTGTCAGGAGCTTTGTCTGCTCTCAGCCCCAGGGCGAGGCCCACTGCCATCACATTTTATCTCCTAGGCATACATTTCAGACACAGCTGAAATACAAGCAGAGTAATAATTGCTTCACAATACATAATGAAGGGAGGGACTAGATAGTGTCTGGCAATCATATGTACACAACAGATGTGGCTGCTGAATTCTGTAGTCACAAGAAAAGAGGGGAAAAAAGATAGGAATGTGTCAGGATGGGCTGGAGAGGTTGGCAGGTCCTTGCAAACTCCCTGTGGCTTTTCTTGTCTCTGCATTTCATGGTACCGTTTTGTTTTCCCTATACCCAGACCAGAAATGGCCCTGCTTTCTAATGTAAGCACTTGAAGTTGCTTTGGCGAATGCTTTAAGAATGTGAATTGGATGGATAGATTCTAAAATATTCATTGGTACATTGCCTGATTTCTCTTCTGGAACAGGAAGCAGCTGTCTGTCAGGTGGGCCCTGCCCAGAGATCCAGGCCTCCTATGAAAAGGGGAACCAAAGTTTCAAAGTGCAAGCGCCAAATACGGCACATGGATGTGATTAAGTGGTCTGAAAGTTAAAGCACGTGAATTACTTGCTAAGATTTAACCATGAATTTTCTCGTAAAAAGACAGATTTATGACTTCTCTTGACAAAATGAAAGGTCCGGCATGTTTGCACAGGGGCATCCTGTTTGAATGAGAAGCAAAGCTCCCCACAAGACGTGATGTGGTCCTCAGTCACCCTAGCTCAGCTCTGCCAAACCTGTTGCGTGAGCCTATCTGCCTGAGAGAGCGCAGAAAGCAAAGCTCCATAGCTCTACAGCCACAGCCCCACGCTGTGCCCTTGAGATCCACAGCACCCTCAAGGGAGATCATAAGCTTCCCCAGCTGTGGTCTATGGAAGGCAGATCTCAGTGATCCTGTTTTAGCCACTCCTAGGTGACCCCCAAAGTTCCTTAAGTTTGAAAATCTCTGCCCTGGCATAAGAAACAAAGACTGGGAAATAAGGTAAATAGGTTCTAGTTCTAATGTCACCTCTGCCACTTAAATCCTATGAAAATGTTGAAAGTCACTTTACTTAGGAGGGCCTTATTTATCTTCTTTTTTTATGAATGGAATAGATTTACTGGGGCAAAAATAAAGCTCCTGTCCAAGAGGGGAACAGGAGGGGGGTCTGAGCAGGTTGCCCCCCCCTTATTTATCTTCTCTGTAAAGAGAGAAATTTGGACTAATTGCTTTCCAAGGGCCTTCTGACCTTGGCAGATTGGATCCCATAATTTCTCAGGTCTCTGGGCGCAGAATTAGCATGTATAAAGTGTTCAGTAAGTGCCAGACCCAGTGAGCACTTTACCTGGATGATGTCCTTTCATACCAATGGTGGCAGTGGTTGCCAGGGATGATCCATTTTACGGGAGAAAAAACTGGGGGGCATGGAGGTGCATGCTACACAGAAGGTGCTTCCTTCGAGGCTCTGGGAACCAACATAGCTGGAGGGCCCTTGCTTTCCTGGACCTCTGCAGCCTGCTGACAGGCGATGATGGTAGCACCATCCGCCAATGCCTTGGAGTAAAGCTGCTGGGCTCCTCCAGGCAGGCTGAGCCACATTGTGCCCAGCAAGGACTGTCAAAAATAGACCACCGCAGCAGCACCTTCCCTGCCTCAGCTGCAGGGTTCAGGCGAGGACTCTGGAGAGAGGCTGAAGGGAAGGCAAGAGGTGTGGACAGAGAGAGGAGAGCAAGCAGCCTGAGTCATGCATGTCAGCCTGGCTTCAGAGCTCTCCAAGCCTCTTGGGGATCTCAGCTCCACCCCTGGTAAACAGTGTTACCTCTGGACATGATTTTACCATCCTGAGCCTCTATTTCCACATCTGTGAAATGGAAACAGCAGGATCCACTTCACAATGACTGAGCAGTTGGAAATAAGCAAACAGGCCCTCAGAAGTCACCAGGCCAGCAAGTGGTGACCAGCATCAGTGTGGCAGTCCCACAGGATCCACATCTGGGGTAGTAATGGAGGTGCTGATTAGTCTCTAGGCCTAGGGAGAAGCCGCCCCCCTCCATCTACTCCTGGTGCCTGGTGCTCAGGACGCTTCCCTTCCCAGGTATCTTGTCTCACTGCTCTGTGTCTGCCTCCCACATGTTCTGATTTATTTCCTTTAAAAAAAAAATGTCTCTCTAGGGTCTAACCTCCCAGAGAATGGCTTCCAAACAACCCTTAGAGTTTTTGATCTTGATTGCCACTTCAGAGTCTTCTTCTGGGCATCGCCAGAGGAGAGAAAGCGCTTGTACCCATGGAAACCCTCAGGAGGACACTGTGGCTCCCTTTTTACATTTGATGGGATCACTTGCCTTCTCCAGGACTGCTTGCCCACACGGTGTATGGGTGATAGATTCCTAAGCCTTCCATGCTTAGTGCATTACAGAAGCTATGTCCATTTTTGCAGCCAGGTTGAGAACAGAACTGAACAATATTTAACTCTTTGGGTCTTCGAATGAAAAGTCAGTGGAAACAAATGCAACTGAAATGGTAGTATGATTAATTAAAACTATTACTTTGTGCCAAGCATTATGCAGAAGCATTCTGTACGTATTATCTCATTCATGCTTCCAGGTGTTCTTTTTTCAATTAGAAAAGTACTGTCACACTTATGTTAAAAGGAAAATTGAGGCTCCAAAAAGTGAAATAGGTTGCACAAGTGCCATGTCTGATCACTGGCCGGGCTGTGACTGCAGGTCGCACACTCTCAGCATAGATGGTAAGGAGCAGAGGTGATGCTGGGTGTGCACTTACCAGCTGGGAAGCGTGCATTCTTCCAGCTGTAGAATACTTCCCTCGGTAAGGTCTCTCCTAGGCCCCATGGGTCTCTGCCCTAGCAACTGGCACCTTTGGTTTTTGCGTGCTGTCCATGGCCTCAATCCGTTATGCAACCTGAGTGCTTCCAGGGTTGCACCCCAAAACTTGTCCTTATTTACAAGAGCATCACTGGTATATGGACATGGTTGTTTGCCACAAAACTGAACATCCCTCCTGCTGTCAGCTCCAGGAAGCCTCAAGAGGCTGGCCAGCAAAGTCTCCACTGGATGCCATCCCCCATTCCCACAGCGTCAGCTGAGTGAAGCTCCTTGCAGCCAGAGCTGTGCGCACCTGGGAGCACCCAGTTCCTTCCAGAAGGCAGTTTTAATAGGAGTCTATGTAAGGAAGGAATCACTTAAGTCTTCCTACTTTTGAGGGAAAATGGAACCTATACTTCTCCTTGTGGGAAAGAAGGCTACACTTCCGTCCTTATAGCTTTGTCCAGAAGGCTACAGTGGGAAGAGGAATGTTCCAGCACCACCCCCCACCCAAGCAGCCTACTCAAGAACATGAGGAGGCAGAAGGCCAAGGTAAGGGAAAGGCAAGCGCCTCCAACTGACCAATTGGATGATCCATCACAGCAAGCCCCTGAGGTCTCCTAAGAGTTTTCTTTAGGTTCATTCAGTATATCATGGTTTTCACAGAGGGAAGGGCAGAAGAGCTTTAGGGATTGCCCTTTACCACAGCTCCCATGTTGTACATGAGCTAAGCAAAGTTCCAGAGAAACATCACAGAACACTGGGGGGCTCCAGCAAACTCTTCGCTTCTTATAATTCACTGTACATCAGACACTGTTTCAAGGAATAAGACAGTCTGATTTCTGCTCTACTACAGTTACATTCAGGTGCAATGGAGAGAGACAATAAAAATGCATCGGAAAAAGAATTTCATGCAGTACTCAGCAGTCTAGAAGTCACACAATGGGAGTTTGTCATAGAGAGTGGCTTGGATGGGTGAGTGCTCCTTGAGATTGGGGCAGTAGCAAAGACCTTACCCTAGAGAGGGCCTCTGGACTGGAACTGCATATCAAAGCAGAGATAGTTGTGATGAGTTCTGGGGTCACTGTTTTATGCAGATGTCATAGCAAAGGCTCTGAGGCCAGGGAGGAGTTTCACTATGATGGAGAATTTCTCAGAGGAGCTATGAGTACATTCAGGCTGCAGTGAGTTTATGATTCTAAATGTCTTGCTTGGAACATACATCTGTCCTCTGTCAATGCTGGGAGTCCCTGTTGCTGGTTGAAAACTGGCATCCAGAGAGATGACCCAATCTTCCAAGGTCACACATCTAATGAGTGATGGTGCCAGGATATGAACCTGATAGGTCAGAAAGGAACACATTCTTTTAACTGGCATGTGATAGAGTCACTGTGAACTCACTTGAATATATTAATGAACTGAGGCAAGACCGGGAAGAAGAGCCTTGAAACAGCATAGAACATTTCCCAAGAGAAATAAGGAAGGAGCTGGTGTTCATTGACCAGGACTAGACTAGGAGCCAGGCATGAGGCTGCTTGCTTTCTCAGCCATTATCCTTACCCCAAACCCTACTCCAAGGTAGACCTCATTAGCCACATATTATGGAGAACAAAAATGCAGGCTCTGAGAATGGAAAGTCCTGCTCAAACAACTCAGCGAATGCGGCCTGCCCTCACTGGGCTCAGGTCAGTCTGCCTTCGTGTGTGAGCTTTTCTATCCCTCTGTATTGAGCTACTTCCTTCTAATTTCATTCTTTTTTCATTATCCTTCTCTAAAAGTGAAGATAGATATCCCCAGCAATGCTGAGAAGCTTAGCAATAAGTGTATTTACTGTAGCAGTGAGGAAATGGCTGGCTGTCAGCATGCAGGCATTGCTCTTCAAATTGCCTGTTACCTGGAGAAGAGGCGCAGGGTGGGAGCCCTCACTGTTATGATGCCTGCTGGGCAAGCATGAGCACACAGGCATTTCATAAATAAAAAATAAATGCCACCCTACGCAGCACAGTTCGCTCTGCAGTGCCTTACTCAGAGGCTTTTGCAACTGCCAGAAGCAGGGTTAGGAGCTACCATTCCTACCCACACCCCTGTGGTAACCGCCCCCCCCCCAAGAAAGGACTAGAAAGTGCCTCTTGCCTATATCACCAAGAGAGGAACCAAGCCACCACTCGGGACACACCTTCTTTACTTCCTGCTTTAAATTCTAATTGTAGAAACCCCACCTGACAGTTTATTTTATTCATTCACATAAATAATCTTTCGCCTCTTCTGGCGTAGGCTTTGAGGATCCTGAGGAGAACAGTGAGGATACTGTTCCTGGTGTCACAGAGCTTGCACTTTTGTAGAGGGGTTCACATTTTTTTAAAAAATAGATAAACAACTAAATGTGTAAATAAGTTAATTTTAGATGGAGAAAACTATTACAGGATATATGCCTTCTTTGTATACTCACATACATTTGTATAATCTAAGCTTTTCACCCCTCTTCTTTCTTCTCCACCTTAGCACCTTCTTTCTATAGATTGCTTTTGAGCCCCCCAGGGCCAGCCTATCAGTGTGAGTTTTCTGCTCCCGGTTTCTGATGATCAGCAGCTCCCAGTGATCCTCACCACCTGGTTATTCCTCCACAACTTCTGGTATTCAGTGCAATGTTTGGGGAAGACGAACACTATGAGCATTAACTAAATTATGAAGTTTAAAGAATGCCTTGAACACTATTCTGTTTGCATCTGGTTTCCTAGGTGCTGCAGAAGCCCCTGTGTGCCCTCCTTCCACTAGCACCATGTTTGCTAATACCCAGGCTCCTTACTAGATGAAAGGCAGAGTATGCAAATTGAAGCATAGAGGCCTCCCTCTGTATCCAGGGGGCATTGGCCTCAGAACCTCCACAGGTGCCAACCTCTGAGGATGCTCCAGTCCTTTCCAAAACATGGAATAGTGTTTCTACACTGCCTGTACATATCCCCAACATGCTTTGTCTCCATTTTATACTACTTAGTATAATGCAGATTCTATGTAATTGTTATTCTGTATTTTTGAAGGAGTAACACTGAGGGAAATGCCTGGTAAAGGTTCATGTCAGCACAGATACAATTTATATTCCCAGTATTTTTGATGGCTATGCAATTGGTTGAGTCTGGAGAAACCATTCTTACATCTAGAGAAGGCTGACTGTGTAGCTCGGCACCCACACTTCATTATCACCTTTGAGGATGTCAGCCCATGTGCCCAGGCTATACCCTTTACAAATTAGCTCCTAGACTATTAATTCAACCTCAGAAACACTTGTGAGCGCCTTCTATGTACAACATGTGCTAGGAGTCATCACGGACCCAGTCCTCGGCCTCCAGCCTTATACTTCCCAGGAGGGAAAGCATGACAATACAGACTCCACAGCGAGCAGGGCTGTGACCAGAGGCCCTGGAAGACAGAGGACATTCCATGCACCATCCAGCTCGGGGCAAGGAGGCTCTTCAGAGTAGTTCTTGGAGATTAAAAAACCATAGCCCAGTTTGTTTGAAGGAAAGGAGAAGGAGTCAGTGAGCAGTAGGATAGAATATGGGCAGCCAGCTGAAGCTGGAAGTCCATACTGAATTCAGACCTAGTTTAAGGCATCAGTTCCTGGAGGTGGGGAGCACAGCAGCTTTTTTTAATGATAGGGAGGACGTGGCACAGAGTGCTATGATCAGGTTAGAATCTGGGCCACGGCTCAGAGAGCAAATAACATGTTCAATGTGATCTTTAAAATAAATTACAGAGATCAAAAGGGAAAAGAGTAGGAGAGCTTCACAGTGAACATAGAGGTGGAACATTTCAGAGTTCATTTAATTAAAGAAGCCGATGCAGAAGGCCTTCACTCTGTCATTTGAAACTTGTTGATAGAAGAGCTGGAGGTCTCATTTTTGAAGTGGGGAATGCAAATAGGCTCTAACGTATGTACATGCTCCGATCAGTCAGCAAGTCTCCCTTCTGGATTTTCTTTCATCGTGAATGAAAGAAAATCATTCAGATTTTGCACTATCCCACGGCCCCAAACACATTTTCAAGGGGAAATGGAAGTCACGAAGAAAGAGAAGGACAGCTCTGCGTCTGAGGGGGTCACAGATGCCTCACACCGAGGAGCGCCACAGCCTCGGCTCATAAGCATGTTCAAGCCATCTGGCGTGGCTCTCAGGGGACAGCAGTGGCCCTTCTCCTTCCCTTCTGTTCTGGGATCATGAAATAAGGCAGGAGCCAGCATGGACAGTGCTTAAAAGCTTGGACGCTGGAGCCAGACTGTCTGGATTCAGCCCTCAGCTCTGCTGTGGACCAGCCCTGTGCACTCTCCTGGAGAGGCGGGGAGGAGACTTATTAACCTTTCTGAGCTTCAGTTTCCTTGGAACAAAATTAGAAGACCTTCCTCACAGGATTGTTTGGGGATGAAACGCACTGATATGTGCAAAGGGCTTAGGCATTGTCAGGTGGGTCCTAAGAGCCCAATACATGCTAATATTGTCTCAGCCTAATGGTCAGTCTTTCCAAAAACAAATCTGGCCACACAGGCTGAAGATCATTTTGTGACTGGAGCCTAGAGACTTGAGACTTGGGACCTGTGATGTGTCCCTGTCTTATAGCCAGTGTTTCTTTGTGGATTGTGTCATTTTCTATTTTGGTTTTATTCGTGCATTTGGATTCTGTTGTGGACCTTCCATGTGACGGGAGGCCTTGGGTGTGCTATTTTCACTGATGAAATATTTTGTCTAGTGTTATTTTTCCGGGGATCTGGTCATTATTCCTTATAATAGCTACATTCTGCCACAGCATTATTAAATCTCCTAAGATTGGCTGGAGGAGCAAGACCAGCTTCTAGCCCTGGCTCTATGACTGATCACCTACACAAGCAGATTCCTCACAGGTAAAATCTGGGCTGCAAAACGAAGTAAAGCCTTGCTGGCGCTAGGGTAGATATGGCCCACAGTATTTTAATTGACCTGCATGGTGTTATCCTGCTGAAACTCACAGAATTAATTTTGCATTAGATGGGTATATATAGTATTTAGGAGGTTTCACTTTAATTTCTACCTCCTCAGGAAGGAAGTAGGCCTTTTCTGACATCCCCAGGGCCACATTCCAAGCTGTTGACAGAAGCTGAGGATAGCTTCTTACCTGTGAGTGACACCACCCCTTCTCAGCTTTCCTATTGTTCTAGTTATTACAATACAGATATTGTTACAATTCATTGTAATTAGCCAGAATTGTGGAATGAATTCTATGAATAGAGCCATGGGAATAACTAAGTTTGTGTGAGGTTGGGGAGACACTTCAGTGGTCTAGGTGTCTGTCTAGAAAGCACAAGGACCCAGGTTCAATCCCCAGTACCACATGCCGTGCCAGCTACCAAAACCAGGCATGGTGGTGCATGCCTATAATCTCAGCACTGGGGAGGCTGAGACAAGAGGATCACTGTGAGTCTAAGCTGCGTAGTAAGACCCTGTACCAAATAAATATATAAATAAATGATTTAAAAAACACTAAGTTGTGAACTGAGGTGCTGTTGTGTTACTCTTATGAGGCAGAGGAGATGGGAGTATCTCTTCTCCTCACTCTTCTACATAGGGTCCGGCTCTGGGATCCCTTCAGCCGCCTCTCTTTGCTTCTCTTGTTGGTTCCATGGACTCTGTACAAATATTCTTCCAAGGATGTGGCCCCTCACAGAGGGCCTTTTAGTGCTGCAGATAACAGATGGTAGAGTCAGAACTTAAACTGAGATGTTTTGGATACAGATACAGATCCAGAGCCCATGGCCTTCTCCAGTGAGTCTTCAGAATTAGAAATTATAGCTAGTTCATCTATAGAGCCTGCTGTGAGTCATCTGCCCAGTTCTGGTGATTCGAGGATGGGTTAGGTGGAGCACCTGCCTCAGCATCTCAGTGATGAATCTAGCCCTTCATTTGTTCAACACATAGTTGTCACTACAGATTAAATGGTTGGATGTGAAAATAGCTTTTGTTGTGTGTGTTTAGAGTTTATTACTAATAGTATGACTTTGAGCTATTTTGTACATGTGCACATATATATGTATTACTCAAACATTGTGCTAAATGTTTTAACTTATTTTGTATAATCCTCTTCTACACACTATGAATAATAGCAATATCCATATTATTATTATTATATGAGTACTAATACTATATGGGAAGTAGATACGATGGTTATCATCATCTTAATGATGAAACTTGAGAAATTTTATAAGAGTGAGTAGATTGCTCAAGGTCACACAGCTAGGATGCAGGGGGCTGCCCTAGGGGCTGGATCTCCCAGCTCTCTCTCTGTCCCCTCTTAGGCTCTGTGCTATCCCAGCCATCTCTCAGCCTTCTATACAAATGACAGTGCACAGTGCCTATTGTTAAGCACTTCTAGCCTGGCAAAGTACAAAAGAGAGAACATTGTAGTTTAAGTTACCAAGCCCCAAGGGGTCTTCTGCTATTTCAGAGAGAAAGAAGCTTTTCTTTGTCCATGAACTGTGGATATGAAAACCGAAGGAGGCTGGTGGGGAAAGAAGCCATCTGAGGACTAAAAATCTCTCATCTTTGCAAGTAAGAATCCACTGCCACAGAATTTGTCTGCATGCAGCACTGGGAGAAGACACTGTTATGACCCTGCCAACTTAATCATATAGTAGTTTCCTGAGTATGTACTGTGCAAATGCTGCACCGACACTGGACTTGCAACACTCAATGCAGCAGGGGCCTGTTTTCAAGACTCTATTGGCTAGTTCTCTTTTACTGGATACATTTAGTCATGGTTCACATTTAAGCAAAGAGCAGTCAGGGAACCAACACTAAAGTTTTGGTCAGTCATCTTATGAAAGAGCTTTGCTTTTCTTCACACTCTGCACACATGAGATCAGGGCCAGCTGAGCCCCAAAGCCTCCTAGGCCGCGACTGTAGTATCCTGATTTATTCTATTATAACAGTAGAAAGAACTGATGTGTTAGCCAGAGAGAAGATACCAAGGAGTGTGAATTGCATAAAGTGAGCGAGAAGCACTTGAGCTGCTTTTCCTGATCTCATGGACATTGGGATCTGGTCAGCCTTGTCCTTGGAAACTCGGGAAGGAGATTGCCACTTCTCAAAACTGCCTTTGATGCCCGCCAACCCTTGATGTAGAGAGAGTGAAGCCACCAGAGTAAATGAAGGAGTGGACTGATGGATAAATACCTAGACAGAAAGTACGTACACGAGGAGGTCTGGGTGAATCCGTGCCACACTGCTAGCAGAGGGACACAGGGAGAACAATAGGTTGGTTTAGGAAAAGAAAAACTTCACCTTTTTGTTCACTAAATTATTTAAATAGCATATATATATATATATATATATATATATATATATATATATATATATATATGTATGTATACAGAGAGAAAGAGAGAGAGAGAGAGTGAGTTTGGGCTTTGGAATAAGACCAAAGTATGTATCCTAGCTTCCACTACTTCTGAAAACTATCTGCCCATTGGCAAATTATCTAATCTCTAACCCTTCAGTTCCTTTGTTTATAAAATGGAGATTGTTGTAATAATTCAGTGAGAGTAAATATTATAGAAAATGCTGGTAGAGCTGCTAATGCGATCAACTCTTTATTACTGTTATTTGCATGATTAATGGCACACAGGTGAGGCTCAGAATCAGCAAGAGATGACTTCTGTGGCCGAACAAAACCATAGAGGGGGCAGAGAGTGACGTGCAATCACGGGGTAGATTATATTTAGTGCAGTGTGAATTGCACTACGGATTTATAGTGCATGTCCATTCCTTCTCATCCAGCCTGTACTTGGTTACTTCTCTAGAAACATCTAGGATTGCAGGCATTTTCAATGGTAAAGTCATAAAGAACATGAACCCTGGAGTCATTGGTTTTCCAAGCTAACGATGGCTTACTTACTAACTCACTTTCTTAAGGCTTGCTTCCTTAAGAGTCAGTTTTCTTGGCTATCAAATAGGAATAGTGCAGTGGTCCTTTAGTGTCCTGGCAGATTGGTTCTAAAATCCCTCATAAATACAGAAATCTGAGGATGATCAATTCCCTTACATAAAATGCTTTGATATTTGCATATAGCCTGCATATGGTCTCCCATTTTTAAAATTATTTCTGGATTATAAGATATGATATCAATGCTATATAAATGCTTATTATGCTATATTGTTTAGGGAAAATGACAGGAAAAATCTATACATGATCATTACAGAAGAGATTTATTATTTTCTGAATATTTTCCATATATGGTTGATTGATCCACAGATATGAAACCCACAGGTACAGTGGAACAAGTGTAACTGTATGTTGGTTAAAGACTGTCTCATGAATTAAACAAGATAATCAAGACAAGGATCAAGGGCAGAACCCCACTTAGAATAATCGTTTAATAAATATTAGTTCTTGGCTGAATACAGGAGGATCACTACAGGTCTCATCTATGTAGTGAGTCCCTGTAGAGCCTGTATCCCCTATACCAAATGCATAAAAAAATAAATACTAGTTCTTGGTATTATCTATTCTGGTCTCTCAAAGACCCTGACCACTCTTATTTTTGGAGACTTCATCCTATATCCTATTGAGTATATTGAAAGCTATTCACGGTCCACTTTAATATTTAGCTGTAATATATTTAAAAGAGATTTATAGAGTTTGGCTTTTGAGAGCATTTGGCTGTGAGTACTTCATGGCTAGGAGCCCTCAGCAATCACCAGACATATTTGAAAATCCTTTCAATGTGAGCCATTCTAGGGAACAAATTGTTTTCAAATGAAGTGAAATTTTTATGGATATCAAATTTAACAATTAATGATGTTTATATAACATTCCATTATGTAGACATTTAATTAAACATTTATTCATTTTGATTTTGCAGTTTTCTCTTTTTATGTTTTGAAGTAAAAATTAAAAAAAATTTAAGACCTCGGGCAATAGATGTAGGCAATCAACCAGGGGACAGAAACATCCTCTTCCACCAGGCCACTCTCCCCAAAGCTGCAGCTCCATGGAGCCAGGCACAGATTGAATATAGAAGGCCCCAAGTTCATCTGTGAATGAAATGGAATAGAAGCATTCTTTGATTTTATAAGTAGGGAAACTGAGCTTTGAGGAGGGAATGCTTGTGCAGAAGGTATTTGGCTCCCCAAATGCAAAAGCCTGGGCCCTCCCAAAGACGAGGGGAATTGGTCAGGCCAATTTCAAGAAGGCATAGGCAGGTCCACCTAGGATGCTGATCTGAGCAATCTGATGACAGAATCAATAGTAACTTGAACTGCAAGCCAGGGCAGTACAGTATCTCTAAAATATAGGCAGGTATTTTCACCAGCTCTTAAAACTTAGCCAAGGCATTAGGAATCAATCACAGACAGTGTTTCTCATGACTCGGCAAGCTTCCAAGAGGAGGGCTCAGAGCGCTGAACAGTTCTGAGACTTTACCTGCCAAGATCCAACTTGGGCAGGGCTGAGCCTTTAGTACATTCCTATGCTCAGCAGCCCTGATGCTTGTGGAAACCTAGAATGATGGAGAGGCATAGCTGTTCCTAAAGGGTGAGGGGATTGCCTCTCAGGCTTCTGCTGTCCAATTAGGTTCCAAGAGAGTCCAGAAGGGCCAAAGGGTCCTGCTTTCCAGGACCACTGGGTGTAGATGGCCATCTGGGCAGTGCCAAGGCATGTTGGAGAGTGAAAGGTTGGCTTTTCTTTCAGTAGGAAGGTTCCTAGCTCAAAAGCTTGCTGAGCAGCTACTGTGTAGCTAGCATATTCCATGAATATTTGTGGAAGGGCTGGAGGAAGGAAAGGAATCTAGGCAGAAAGTGCTACCAGCTGTGCCCATCCCCTATCTCCATGGTTTGTGCTTCCATCTTATATCTTGATAACTTTGAACTGGATGGACTGATGGTGTTTCTTGGTCTCTAGGACACCAAGGCACAACTTGCCCTATCTCACCTCCCCATGCCCAATCATGAAGGTTCTGTGTAAAGCAGTAGCCCACAGGAGGAAGAGGCAAGCAAATGTAGCTTCAAATTCTAGCTTAGTCACCATCCTGCTGTGAAGCCATCCCTTAACTTCTCTGAAACACAGTCTCTTCATCTGTATGATGGGCCCCAAGAAAGCCTGCCTCTGGGCCACATTTATTGGTATACCATAAAAGTTCTACAGATTCAATTTTCATGTCTCAGGGCCAAGGTGGTCATGCTTGAATCCTAAAGACATATGTATCTCACTACACTGCTCATGTCAAGGCAAGCAAGTGTGCTTTAGCTAATATGAGTGCCCTAAAAAAAAAAAAAAAAAAAAGTCCTTGACCTCAAGGAAACAAAAAGCCAAATATGGAGAAAGACTTACATCTCTAAGAAAAGCACCGGCTATGAGGTCAGGATTGTCTCTTGAGTTCTACCACAAATTTACTGGATGTCATTGTTGAGGCCACGCTAGTTCTCTGCCTCCTTGCTTCCTTCTGTGTTGCAATAGAGCAGCACTTAATCTGGCAGGTTCATCCTGGTCAAGCAGGAATGGACCTGTGTGGCCCTGTTTACAGATCCCGCTTCAAGGGTCTCCAAGAAGAGAATTTGGAGACAGTCTAGATCCCTGGGAACAGCTAGAGAAACATTAGGGAAATGATACCAAAACTTAGACAGCAGTCATGTAATTGATGCAGAGGCTGCTGCAGAACTTACAGGAATCTCACTCGCTCCTCACGCTTCCCTCTTAGGCTGTACTAGCAGCGACCTTCAGCATCTTGGTCAGGCATCAGACTAGATGGAAAGAAGGGGACTTTATACAAGTGCTTTTAGAGATTAGAGCATGTTACTTAGCAGAGGCAAAGGTATCATCTGCCTTTTAGAAGCCTTAAGATACAGTACACAGATATACTCTGTATTCCTGAGAAAGCTATGTATTAAGACAATGCCTTCAATCAATTCTATTTAAAAGGCAATATATTGTTCATTGTTTAAAAATGTAAGAATGCCCTTAAGGCCACCTGCTTGTAAATCGGGCTTTGTTTAACCTGACTTTTAAAGCACATTTCCCTGGTTAAATCTTCCCTGGAAACAACAATTCAAATGAATTCTGTTTATTCTCAAGGTTTCTTTGAAACTTACTAGTCTAGAAATGCCTTAAATGTAATGGAAATGCATCCAGTAGTTCTGCCATGGCCAGCATGCCTGGTTTTCTCATGGGAGGACTTGTGCAGCTGGCACTGCCTTTCCTGAGTAGGTCTCAGTCACCAGTACCAAGCAAACTCACAGAGGGAGCCTTGCTGTCCTGGAAGGATCAGGCTGGGGATTGAGTAGAATTTCAAATCTGATTTAATTTCCACTTACTCCATACCTTTCCCACTGCAGTAATAAGACTGTAAATGCCCCAAGGGTGAGGATTGTTGGTGGGTTTTTTCTCAATACCTAAAATGGAGCAAAACCTTAGTAAGTATTGATAAATAAACAAATGAGTAAAGGTCGGCAGCATCTTACTGGTTGACTGTGCGACCTTCCTGCAGCTCCTGCGGTCCAATTTCTGTAGCTATAAAGGTGTAAGAATTTTTACCTTGTAAGATTATTATGAGGATTGAATGAGAAAATATGAAAGGAGTTAGCACATTGCCTGCAATATAAGTACTCTACCAATGTTAGCTCTTACTACTGCTGTTTCAACATCAGGCTTTATGTTACTCCTTCCATTGCCCATGAGGATAAGTATACTCTCTACTGAACAGGGGGAAAACTGAGGCTGGGATGTGTCTGTCAAGCACCTACATCCACAGGTAGAACTGAAACTCCCAGGTCTGTCCTCTTCACTGAGCTAAACCTGCAGAAGAACCTGATTCTGGCTTATGGTGGTTTGCAATGTATGGGGGAAGGCACAGGAGACAGGGGGGAGCTTAGGAGCTTCCAGGTGCCAGAGTTCTATGGCTTGCAAAGGGTGGAGTGCTTAATCTTCCTAAGTTCCTGATTTGTTTCTAGCCATCATCACTGAGGTTGGTTAGCTCAGTTCATTTGCTCTTGATCGCACCCTGCTGCTGCTTAGCTGCCTCTCCTTAGAGTTCATGATTTCCTTAAATAAGCCAACTTGTAACTAAGCTGAAAGAGGGGGGCTCCCGGGGGAGAGTGTGGCCTGAGGGAGTCCCTGGGGAGCAGAGGGGACCTCAGCTACCTATGACCTGTGCCCACTGCATTGTTCTGCTTTGTGAAAACAAGCACAGTGTGGCCATTTCACAGTTCTCCCTGCGTGGGATGAAGGAGGCTGGTGTGCTTGTATGAAGCAGGATGTTCACATGCAACAGTATGGTCTGTGGCAGACTCAGTGGCCTGCCTTTGTGATGGAGGAGGAGGGCCTGGCCAGGTAGAGAGCCTGGAGACTATATTTTGCAAGAATAGCTGTTCATCTCTCACTGTTTATAGATTGTGTTTGTCCTTCACATTCTGTGCTCAAGTTTGTGCCTTTAATAATAAAAACCCAGAGAGGAACAAAGTAAGAGCAGGGCAGGCAGAAGGCTGGAAAAGCCACTGTTGGAGTAATGGGCTAGTGGCTTAGAATGTTCTTGAAACCCTGGTGTGCATATTTAATTTACAGCTTTCCCTATACATACACAGGGCCATTGTCTTCAGCTCACCACCCCCTTGGCTTTTATGACTAAAATAGAGGGCAAAGGGCATATTTTTCTTTTTCTTTTTCTTTTTTTTTTTTCTTTCTGGCATGAGTTAGCAGCATGTGGTTTTAAATATTGATTTTATAAGAACAATATGGCATTTTAATATTCAGTGTTAGGCACAGAGCTCCCTCAAAGATTGTTAAATAAGTACTAAGGCCAGGAGAGAAATCTAGAGAGGCAGCAATGCCCAGGGATCATGAGACCTCGCCGACAGGAGGGGCTGTCATTTATCAGCCACTCAGTCACCCTCATAATTGAATCAGGAGAAAGGGCTCTCACCTCTTCACGGTTTTCTGTCTTGCCAGAAATACTTTTCGGCAGCTGGGGAAAAGTTCTAGTATTCTTTGCATCTCTCAAGCAGTTGTGTTTTATCATCATTAAAAGCATACCCTTTGACTGGACAGAAACAAGTGAAAATGTAGATAGTTTTTCACAGTATTCCAGTGGGAATAAAGGATAAATTAGATATGAAAAGCATAAAAAACTTCCTATCAATTTTAGGCAAAGCAGGCCCAGCAGGATGTCTCAGTGGTCTAAAGTACTGCTTAGGAAAGCTTAGGCAGCTGCAGGGACCGCGGTTCAATCCCTGGCACCACATGCTGTGCCAGCCCTGCCCTCAGGACAGGCTGAGCGGGCCATAAAAATAAATAAACAAACAAACAAACAAACGAAAGTTCTGAAACAAGAAAATTTTAAAAAAAATTAAAAATTAGGCAAAGCAGAAGTTCACCCTCTAAAGACATCAAGACACAACTACTTCGGTGCATGCGTCTTGGTATTACAAGAATGAATTTTCTCATGATTCTAATAGTTAATTGAGAAGGAAATTCCTGATTAGGTTGAGTTTTGTCTTTCTAGAATTATTCAATCAAGAGTCCCTGAACTTTTATTGAGAATACTATTGAGTCATCCATAAGACTGAGTTTTGAACTGAAAATTATAGAAAGTTCCACAGTTCAGAGGCTTCTGACCATATGTACTTTCATGCCAGGTATTTTATTAACAGATGCCATTGTACTTATGCCTCTCATATTGTAAGAATCACCATAGATCTAGGAAGACAAATGAGCACTGTGGAGACCAGGTGGGGTACTCAGAAGGTGCAATAGGAACTGCATCAAGATATGTATCAAGAGATGTGATTTGGCCAGGGGAAGACAGAGGAAGCAAAAGCATCATAAAGTGCTGAGTCTGCTCATCCTTGAAAGGTAGAAAAACAGCTGTTTAATTACTGCAACACTCTGGAGTAGATAGGGTTAAATAAACCAGTGTGAAGCTAGGTTATCAAAAGGAAGACTGCCACATCTCATACTATCAAAACTTCAGAGAAGTGTCCTTATTTAAGGAAGTCATTTGAATTGTCAGGTTGAGCAGTATTTGTTGGTTTTGTGAAACTGATTAAGATGAGGTCTGTCCTGCCTCACTTTTTACATTTGTTAAATTTAAACAATAAAATAATTGAAAAAAAAAAAAAAAGAATCGTGATAATTTCCTGTCACTGTATGGTTACTGAGAAAGAAATAGTGTGGTCTGCATAGAAATCTGGGCATGCCTTCAATGCCAGAGAATTAAAACTGTGTACAATGGTACATTTTCTTTTTTTTTTTTCTTTGCACTTTAGCTGCCACAGAGCTAAGCATCGGTGCTACTGCTATTTATATTGTTCAGTTGTAAAGCCCGAGTCACTATTTCTGCTTCTTACAGCAGATGAACTCACTTAAAGCCATTGATAATGTCTTATGCTTTCACCTGTCTCTCATTCCACATCTTTTGGGTTGTGAGCAAGCTGCAGTCTCATACATTCAATATGAAATATGTAAGGAAAATTATCAATTGGATAAAAATGTGGTCCTTGGATGAGGTTTTCACGATGGATTGGAGAATGCCTATTGCTTAGGATTTCTACTATCAAGTCACTGGACTCAGAATTCTCAGTCATCATGTCATTAACCACCTTTACTTACCTACTGCTGTGTTATATTCTGTAACTACCATGAGAAATACCCAAATATGTTACACTTGTGAGTAATGGCATTTAGATCCAGTTTGGATGGATCGGTTTTCTCTTTGCAGTTTTTGCCTATGTGTAAGACTGGCCTTGATCCTGCAGCTATCCTTGACCATATGATGAGAACAGAAAAAGGAGGAGTCCCCTGAGGGCAGGAACTGGCTCGTGTTCATCACTGACTTTTCTATATCCAGAATAAAGGCTGTCAGATTTTTTTGTGTCTGTGAAGGTTTTAGAATTAAATTAAGATGAATTGAATATAATTGAAGTGACTTGAACCACACCAAACAGAATTAAATTGAATTTGCCTAGCTTTGCTTCACATCAGGGGAATGTCTCACCTCTGCTGGCTAATCAACTCTAACAACAGAGCGAGAGTAAGCCTGGCATTCTGAGCATAATGTTTAGAATTTAAACATGTGCTCAATCAAAACATTTACAGTATGCCTCTTACGTTCGGGTGCTAGGGTGGGTGCTGGGAAGATAATGGTGGACTACACAGACATTTCCCCTGCCCTACAGGGGCTCCAGCCAGGAAAGAACATGAAGCACTAAACAAGCCAGTGCATAAGTAAATATCTAATTGAGAATTGTGACAAGTGCTGGAAAGGAAAGCTATAAGGGTTTTATGAGAAGAATAAAAGGCTGAACCTATTAGAGTAAACTAATTTTTCCCACTTGGGGAAAACCAGTTTGTCTGAGTGGAGCAGTGGCAGATACAACCGAATTAAGGAATAGGTTTTACCATGGCTACATGCAGACCTGAGTAATGAGCCATAGGTGTTTTTAAAGTCAACTCTGGCTGCTCCCTGGAGTAGAGGGAGCAAGACTTAATGCAGAAATAAGCTAGATGCTACTGCTGGAGTACATGGTAGATATAAGGATGGTTTGACCTGAGGTAGAAAGAAGCAGAATCTAGCTGCATTTCAGAAATGGCACTATAATGAACTTGGCCATGGGGTGGAAGTAACCAGAGAAAGAAAGTGTCCAAGATGCCCAAAGCCTTTCATATAGGTGGCTGAGTATTATGGTTTGTGTGTAGTTGTTCCCCCAAAGCCTCATGCAGTCATGGGGAGGGGACTTCGAGAGTTTGAGATGACTCATGATCCATTGGGATTATGGGTTTTTGTACTGATGGAATTATGGATCTGAGTACTGCTGAGATTATGGGTGTGGCCTGAGGTGAATAGGCTGAGGCAGAGAACCTAAATGCAATATAAAAAGAGACAGAGAGACAGACTCTCTCTGTTGTTCTCTGTTGCCCTGGTTGGTTGGTTGCCTGTCACCATTTTGTTGCTGTCCCACTGCAATGAACTGTATGTTCGGTGCCCTATTTCACTCAGCCTTGGAGCCAGCCAAGTATGTACTGAAATCTCCAGTAACTGTGAGCTGAATAAACCTTTCCTTCCTTCATTATGAGTGTTGGGTATTTGTCCCAGCAACAAGAGAAGAATAACTAAGACACAAATATTGGGGAGGATGGAGATGCCATTAGAAATGTAAGGAGGAGAGCTGGATTTGGGATAGTGAAGAGGTAAGATCAAGAATTCCAACTGGGCAGGGGCAGCTTGAGATGCCTGTGAAATATCAACCTGGTTATGTGCATGATGCCTTCTGCAGACATTTACTGAATATTTCATCTGTGTCTGTGGTGGGTATGCAAGCCAGACAAGGTCTCCAATCACTAGGAACTGCATGCCTGTTGCTTCAGAGCATGGGCTGGGAAGAACCACAGTGGAAATTAGAGGATGGTAAAAACTCGAGGGCCTGGCAATTAAAGAAGGCAGTTCCTGCTGAGATCGCAGATATCAAGGTAGAGGTCAAAGCCAGGCGTGGGATTGGGGGGGGGGCAAACAGAGGATGTGGCAGAATTTCTCTTTCCCAGAACAGAGACCATGTGAGCTCCCGTGCCTTCTGGACAGTGCCTGCAAGTATCTCTGGGTCAGGTATAGAGCAGGAGGTAGAGTGCTTCTAGATTCTCAACTTCAGCCTGGCTAAGCTCAAAGATGTAAGAATTGGCCTTTGGATGAGAAATGGGTCTGCAGGAACTTACCATGAGCAAGCTGACTAATAGGAGTAACCTGGGCTGGGACTGCCCAAGAGAAAGTGATGGGCTTTTCTCCTAGTACAGAAACAAGCAGACAGGGGCATTGATCCTAGCTTCCTCACGTGGCACATCTGCTGCTCCTGAAATATCTACATCAGAGAACAAAACATCCTCTACTACCACCTTTACTGTTTTAATAAATTGGTGTCACATGAAGAGTTTGGGAGGGCCCAAGGATGTTCTTCACAAAAGTACCTCTTCAAAGTCTAGGTGTGATGGGTGTTTATGTCCATGCAATGGTGAAATAGAAGGTGATATATCCTATTTTCCTTAGACCAAATTACATGTGACCCATAGCAGCCCTGACCTGAATCTCCTGGCACTGACAAGAAATCAGTCTCAGCTCTTCATGAAGCCCCCTCCAGCCCTTCCCAGCCTGAGAAGGCCCTGGGGATTTATGCTCAGCAGAGCACCCATGGACCCCGCTCTTCTGACTTAAGCCACCATGGCCATTGCTGATGCAGTCACTGCCAGACAGTCAAGCCCCTCAGAGCATGGGCTGATTGGATAGGACTGAGGTCAGGGCCCAACCACGGTCAAGGCATCCCTGAAGCCTGCCAAAGCAGAAGTTCCCGATCTACATCACTTATAATCTCAGCACACACGTCCACCCCAGCCTTGGGGTGTTCCTTTTGCTCTTTCTTTACCTTAATTTCTGCCTCTTCCTCCCTACCAGCCATGGGTGGCCCACTTCCTTTCCTTTAGAAGGCTGCTCATAGGAGATGCTCCTCCAAACCTAAGGCACTTGTTCTCACAGTTGAATACCCACCAGCATCCCACAGAAGGCTTATTGGTGATAGATTCCAGGGCCTGCCCGCTCCAGAGGCTCTGGGTCAGTGAACTGTGGCTGAAGAATATGCATTTCACACCTTTGCATGTAATACTGATGCTGCTCATGCAGAGCCACACCATGCGAACCAGGCTTCAGAGCATGGAACTAAATCCCTACCGTGGGAAAGTGGTAGGAAGCAGGGAAGGGAAATTACAGAAAGGATAATGCACAGATATTTCCACCTCCTGATGAATGATGAAGCTAGATAGCCCAAAATTGTATTCTGATGCAGATTTGGGAAAGCTCATCCATGTGGCAAAGAAGATCCAGGGATATCATGTCTCTCATCTCTGGGAATCTCAGACTTGCCCTGGAACTTGATGGCTCTAGCCTGGAGCAGAAGGTTCCTGGAGTAGGACACCCAGACTCTCAGCCACATTGCAATGTTCAGAGGTCGCTGTGCTCTCAAGCAGACATTCATTTTTCTCTCTGTTGCCTGGGCTGGTTGTTGAGCAGCCTGGCATCATCTGCAGAATGTATTTGCAAGTAAAATGTCTAAGCGAGGGAAAGAGGCCTAGGAGAGGGTGGCCAGGTGCAGCGACCTGTGTCCGACAAGTGGTCCAACGGGAGATGGCAGCCTTCTGGCCAGCTCTCTCTGGGAATGGCAAGCCAGAATCTTTCCTACCTCGAAAGGGTGGTAGGCAAAGTGAAGGCGCAGTTGCCACCAGGGCTTTATCTTGCAGTGGCAGCCCTCCAGACTTGCAGCGTTCAGGCTAGGGCTGCACTCTCTTCAAATACCACAAGAGCTGTGGATTAGCTGAGAGTGCCCTTGGAGGAGCTACCTCACCTCGCAGAGCCAAAGCGTCCTTGCTTATTAAAGGTAAATAATGATAGCTTGCCAGTGTCATTGCAAGGGCTGAAAGGAATAATGTAGCTGGCCATGGTGGAGAAACAAACCTGTAACTCCAGCACTCTGGGAGGCTAGGAAGGAACTAGTACAAATCTGAACCTAGCCTGGGGAACTCCGTGAGACTCCAAGAGGGTGGGAGTTTTAATCTCCAATACCTTATCCCTCAAAAGGTGTGAAGCATATACATTGTTAGGAACATGTCTGGCTTCTAGGAAGTGTGCAAATAAAGCTGAGTCTCCATCATTCATTACCTTACTCTGTTTTGAATATTGAAACTCCTGCCTTAGTTTTGTTACTGGACCTTGAGTTTATTGAGAGAGTCTGAGTCACTTTTGCATCACTGTATATATTCATCATCAAATATGTAATGAGGTCCTACTGTGTGCTGGTCACTTGCTAGAGGCCTATCCCCCTGGCCCTGCATATAGCATGCAAATATTGATTATGGATATGTAAGAAGAGTTCCCCCAAATTGTCATTAGTGCCATGACAGTAATAAGCACTGGGACAGGAGAGCTCAGAGGAGGCCTCCAATGCAGATAGGGGCAGAAAGAATCCCAGAACCCTTCCTGGAGGTAGTCACTTCCCATGTAAGACCTGAAGTTCAGTAGAGATGATAAGAAGAATTGTTCAAAAAGTTGGCGAAGGGATAGAGGGACTGCAGTGGAGGCCACTGAAGAGGTTCAGGTCAAGGGAGAAGCCTGTGGACAAAATGGTAGAGGAGATCTGAAGTTGTGCCCTGGAAAATTAGGACAAATGCTGTGTACTTTTCTGGGGTAGGAAGAAGGGGATAAATGAGACTAAAGAGGGAAGAGGACCTATCAGCCATGGCGAATCTTTCAGAGTCCGAGGGCCCAAACTCCAATCCCAATCCCATCTATTTATCACAAACTGTTCACACTGCAAATAAACCTGAATAGTGAAGTTTTATCAATGCTCAGTTGCTGGGGTGACTTGGTTGGCATGGCAGCAGAGGCCTGCTGCAGCACGCGTGCCCTAGGTTTGCCACCACTTGGCATAGAGGGATTTGTGCTCTGTGCTAAGAGCTATGCTAAGAGGTTTGTCCTTTTATTCTAGCAGAAAGTGGGAACCATGTAAGGTTTTCAGCTGAAATGAGATTTATTCTCCTTTGCCTTATGAAAAGACGACACTGACTAGAACATGGAGACTAGATTAGAGAGGGCAGAGTGGAATACACTTGGGCGACCGTAATTGTCCAGACAGTGAAGATGATAGCATCAATCTATGCGGAGAGAATAGAGGGAGAGAAATGCAAGATAAAGTTCTGAATCTCCAGGTTTGAGCAATATGTTGTTTTTGAGAGACAGAGAGAGAAAGAGAGCGAGAGAGAGAGAGAGAGGCAGGCAGGCAGGCAGACAGACAGAAAGATAAAAAGACAGAAAGACAGACAGATGAATCTAGCACTATGGCCCAACTACAATCTTCAGTAAGGGGATGAGTCCAAGAAGGAGCACACAGAACAGGTCAAAGAGAAGGACAGTGTTGACCAGTTAGTGAGCCTGTCCCAGAGGAAATGTCCAGAAGGAAGCTGGAGGGATGTGTCGGAAGCTTCAAGGTCAGAAATCTTGTCCAAAAATTCTCCTTACTTATCAGAAAAGACCCTAAGATAGTCAACCCTGTGACATTATGAGAAACAACCAAAACAATGACAACTTCACCGCAATCAAAGATTGTTTGCTCCAGATTATATTGACCTGGGCAATGAGGAAAGCCTCAGGGGCTTTTTGGACACCGGGGCAACTAAGATGACATTTTTCCTTTAAGATCATAGCAAAGAGCACTCTCTCAGCCTCTGTGAAGGAAGTTCAAACACTCATTCATTCACTCCCTTGGGAGGCCTTCATTGAGCCCTCAGTATGTGCCAAGCATGGAGGACACAGGACTAGAAAGTCCCTGCCCTGGTGTGTCTACAGAGCCAAAGTCACAAATCATTGCCTCTTGTTGGCCCTGAATGATGTTTAAGGCTGTTCTCCTTCAAAATCCTGCTTCTCCCTGTCCCTGGAAGCTGACTACTCTACCCTTCTGTCACTCTCTTGGCATGTGTACAAGGATACTCTCTGACCACAAGAAGCCTCTACGTAAGATATCACATAGAGGCAGCATGAGAGCTGGGTGCAGAGTTCAGAGGGCCCCAATGTTCTTACACTTAGGAATGTGTAGTACAGATACCTGTAGGGTGGTTTTTATTTTTTAATGAATCATAGGCAAAACTCAACTGCAAAAAGATGGAGTCTTCAACTGGAGCTGTAGTTTTCACATGGTTCAGTGTTATTACAGCTCTAACACATAGTGAGTGAGGAGAGCCACCCCTGGAGTCCACTCGCTTGTGCTATTGTTATGGTTTATGTGTAACTGTCCCTGAAAAACCTCATGCAATCATGTGGCGGGACTTCTAGAGTTTGAGACTTGCCTCATGACCCATGAGATTATGTGTTTTAGTACTGACGGGATTATGGGTCTGAGTACTTCTGGGATTATGGGTGTAGCCTAAGGTGAACAGGCTGAGGCAGAGAGCCTGATTGTAATATAGAGAGAGACAGACAGGTTGGAGCTGTTGCTCTCTGTTCCCTTGGTTGTTCCATTGCCTCTGTCACCACTGTTGCTGTTCCGCCACCGTGAACTATTGCTCTTTGCCATGTGCCTCTCAGCCTTGGAGCCAGATGAATATGGACTGAAACCTACAGTAACTGTGAGCTAAATAAACCTTTCCTTCCTTCATTTTGGGTGTCAAGTATTTGTCCCAGCAACGAGTAAAAAGTAACTAAGACAGCTGAGTTAGTGGAACCGAGCACAAGAGAAGAAGGAAGAATAGAGTAGCTTGAGTGCAGTGGCTGGGAGCTGTCCTGCTCTGCCTAGGACAGAAGTGAATCGGCTGAAATCAGGAAAGACTTCTGGGAGGAAGAAATGAGCATGGCTTCCTGTGGTCAGAGAGTATCCTTGTACACATGCTAAGAGAGTGACAGAAGGGTAGAGTAGTCAGCTTCCAGGGACAGGGAGAAGCAGGATTTTGAAGGAGAACAGCCTTAAACATCATTCAGGGCCAACAAGAGGCAATGGTAGAAGGGCCACACATGCAGTGCCTGATGGGGCCAGGAAAGGAACATCAGTGATTTCCCTGGGACAAGGTGTTTCCTAGGACACCAGTCTTACATTTGGAAAACTGGCATGCTCACAGACTGCTAGCCCTGAAACAAAGCCAGGCCTTGCCCCCTATGAAGTGTGGGTACTCCTGCACCCTCCAGGAAGTGGTTATTGGTATCACAGGAGGGTTTATAGCCTGGAATCTTTCATATGCCCAAGAGGAATCAAATATCCAGATTCTTAGGCAATGTCTTCTGGTTTTTAAATGTCAACAACAGATTCAAATGTTTTAAAAATACTGAGTTGGTCAAACAGAGCCTGTCTGTGGGCTAAGTCAGGCCTGCAGGTTGCCCCTTTGTGGCTTTGCGGATCAAGCCTCCCATAGCCCCCACGCCTTCCCTGAAGCCTCTTAAATTTGTGTTCAGGTGACTGTCACCATGCAGCATGACATTGATGATCTGTTGTTTAGTTTTTAACTTGATGTTCTCAACCAGATCTGTACTCCGGGCACAGAATGTGATACATCAAAGAAGGATGAATGGCATTGATAACAACACCTACTCTCTTTTTTTTTTTTTTTTTTTAGAGAGAGAGGGAAGAGAGGGAGAGGGAGAGAGAGGAAGAGAGAGAGAGAGAGAGAGAGAGAGAGAGAGAGAGAGAGAGAGAGAGAGAGATGAAATTAGTACTCCATGGCTTGTTTTGCCCTAAACCTGGAAATCTAGAGGTTGAAGAAGATATAGAATATTTACCTCAAATGTTAACTTTAGTTATTAGCATAGTGCAATTTATTCAGGTTATTAGTAAAAACTCCCTGGATTTGTGGGGAGGTTGGGGGAAAATAGTCAGGTTAGGAAAGGATAGCCACTGTGGTTGTGGAAACTTGGCAGGGTAGAGAAGCCCGGTTTAGAAGCAGTGGAGCCTGGTGTAGTCATTGTCTCATTGTGGTAATACTACTGAGTTCTGGTCTCAGATTTGCCACTTCCAGAAGCTGTGTGACTCCAGGGAAGCTACCTCACCTCTCTGGATGATGGCTTTCCCGCTTGTGTTGCCGGGAGGCTGGCTCGCATGATTGCTTCCAAGGAGTACCCTCCCCATCAGCCCTCTAACGCGGAGCTGCAATTAGATTAGACTTTTGCTGGGGTTTGTCCAGACCTGCCAGGGTGAAAGAGTCAGTGAAACATTACTTTTTTTTTTTCTTTTCCCCCTTCTTTTCTTTGAAAGTTGACATATTGCATATTGTCCTCACAATCATTCTAAAGAGTGCAGTGTGTGGACATGACCCACCTCCCTATTGATGTTGCATAGAAAAAAGAAAGAAAGAAAAAAAAATGGAAAGAATATACTTCTCCAAAAAAAAAAAAAAAAAGGAAAAAA
>PVJA010000077.1:0-82484 GCA_004027025.1 Myocastor coypus | reverse complement strand
TAAAATAAAATCATGTGAAAAAAAAAAAAGAAAGAGTCAGTGAAAGATTTAAGGAAGAAATCAGTCCAGACAACTGTGACATCTTTTTTTTTTTTCTTTTTTCTTTTCTAGATGGAATTGGTAGATATGGGGCTTTAGGAAGTTGATCTGATATCAAGGCACCACCATGCCAGTTCTCTAGATGGCATTTTTCATTGTGTCACTTCATTTTTCTTTAATTGATATGTCTCAAAGCACAGGGATGCGAGCTTGGCCACAGAGCCTCAGGCTCCAGGAGAGCAGAGGGTGGGGCAGGTGGGGGAGGACACGCGAAGTCTGCGCAGCTGCAGTGTCACTTTATTGATGACAGAGGCGAGGCTAAAGGGAGTCTGCAGGCACCTCATGCGGACTGCAGAGCATCATGATCAGAAGGGGTTGCTCCCATTTCAAAGAATGGGGAAGTGGGACAAATTGTAACTTAAGAGGGGAGAGATGAGCAGAGGGACAGGAAGGGTGAAAGATGAGGATGCTGTCACTTGGAAATTCACAAGCCAATGAATCAATGAGGTATCCTTCTCAGCACAGGGAGGATGCTGTCAGAAAAGGCACTAGCAGACCAGGGAGAGTAGATCAGCTGGCAGAGCAGGGTCCTGGCTGCATGGTCAGCTGCATGTGCCCTTCTGCCATCTACACACACACACACACACACACACACACACACACACACACACACACGACACCAGAAGGGATATTCTATCCAAAAGAGCTTTACAGGAGCTCATTAATGTGAACCCTTGGAGTCAGCTTTTCAAACAGTTATCTCTGAGTTCAGCTTCATAGGATTTTTTTCATCATTTGGATCAGCTTCATAAAAGCCAGACCATGATGATTCTGCCAATTTTTGCTGTTAACAGATGAAGCAGTGCTCCCTTTATAGAAATGAAGAGCAAGGGCTTTGGGGAACTTTCTTTAGCTGTCAAGACCTTGTCAGCAGAGCAGGCCTGAAGGCAATGCGGTGGGCAGGTGCCTATGTAGCATCCCTTTACCCATTTCAAAGCCCTGAGCCTGGCATTCAAGGTCCTGCCACCACTGGGCTTTCCAAATAGCTCTTATTGTCTCCCTCTGAAATTCTGCTGGACCAAAGCACCTTACTCATTTCTACCTCTGCCTCTATCCTCACCCATCTGTAACACCTGAAAGTGGCTCAGCAGTTTCTCAACATAGGTGCCATCACTCCCCTCCCTTACCTCTGGCAGACATCACTAATCAATAGTCACACTTTTTCTTGCTGAGCTAAGACTTGGCCATAGAATCATTCCTGACAAGATTCTCTAGACAGTCACTGCCAATCAATTAAATTAATCAAAGTATAAAATGAAATGTATTTTCTATTATAGGTCCATGATGTCCTTTCCCATTCTTCACTTCTTACATTTTTACAGTTCCTCAAATATACATGCTTTTTTAAATTTTCTCTGGACATCCCTAATTCCAAAAATTGTCTCTGCTTCTTAAAAGCATAGAGAAAACATCTATAACATTTGTTTTGCCTTATTTTTGGCATCGTAACATATATTTTTCTTCATAGACAGAAATGTGTAAATTTCAGTGCTGGTGACATCATGGGGTAAGTCATTCTTTGTTATAGGGGAGGAACTATATATTATAAGATGTTTAGCCAGCTTCTCCAGCCTTCATTAATACATGGTAGGAATAACCACTTCCTTCACTTATGCCCAGACTGTTAAGTGTCTCTTGGTGGCCAAATTACCATTAATTGAGCATCATAGTGAAAGACTACATAGATAAATGAATAGATAGAGAGATGATACTTAGATAATAGCAAGAGACAAATTAGATAGAAAGGTGGTCCATGGATTATAGATAGACAGATTAGATAAATGACAGATGACAGATGACAGATACAGAGTAAATAGATCAATAGATAGATAATTTAAAAGCTAGATGATACACATATAAATGATATACATTTATCAAATACATCATAGTTCAATAAATATCAATAGATATAGATAGATATTGATGACAGATAGGTTATAGATAGACAGACAGACAGACAGATAAAGAGACAGACAAATAGAATGTCCTTGTCAATCTGAGACTGACAGAGTATGGATTATTATCGTGTGTGGCATAATTCCTTATGTACAAGGTACTAAGGAACTACTTGCTAGCTAATAGGTTAATCAAGAATGAAGAACTGTGTGGGAAGGGGAAACCTTTCCCAGTTCCGAGTTAGAAATCCTGCCATCAGCCTTGTTCTAGGTAAGCATGACAGAATCTAATAGTCCAGCTTTCATCAGGGCCACCTCTGCACTGAGGTGAAAACAGCCCAGGAAGCTGTTAGCAGACCATGGTGCCCATGTGCGCTGAGCTCTTAAGGTTCCCTGCACAGGGACATCTATACCTATTTTGGGAGGTGTAGAAGGAATTAAGAGAAGCCTGAATAGTAAATTTGTCTTTAAAATAAGTTACAAGAGATGTTCCTGGGCATTTTTACTCTTTACAGGGACGCTTAAGAAACCCTCTTATCCACAGAGCAGCCTTCCCTCCTAAGAACCCTCTCCAGCCTGCCTGCGTCAATGAGAATGCCTGCCCATCTGCCTGCCTCTCTCTTTTCTGTCACAGACGCTTTGCCAAGTGAAATGGCAGGGAGAGACTCCATGACTCCTTATCCACAGTGCAGCTCCCCATGTCTATGGGGAGGCTTAAATCATCTTGCCCCAGTGAACCAAAAGTAAATACTTGTCACAGCTGATCAGAAGACTACTCCTGGGGACTGAGGCTGTATGCTCCAAGACATCTTTCTACATTTGATCTTAGCCAAAAGGCTGAGAAGCCATTATAGGAAGTCTTCCTGAAAACTTCCCCTGTCTGCCCTTATCAATTGCTCTGCTTGTATTATCTGACTACCTCAGTCCATATATCCATTCATCCACCCATCCATGTCTCCATCTGTGTGTCCACCATCCATACATCTATGCATTCATCTATCCACCCATTCATCCCTTCTTCTCCCATCTCTAAAGAAGCATGAAAAATGCCTAGAATAAAGTTTCCAAACTTTCAAGCTTTGTTTGGCCATGGGAGGGATGCTGAAATGAAATATTACATACTTCCACTATATTGCTTCATTTTAATTACAGTCAAGCTGATCTAGGTAAACTATATAAACCCTCCACTCTTCAATTTCATCTTTGAAGTACAAGCAATATTTCCAACATCTAGTGAATGTTGAAGTGATTAAAAGAAAGTACATGCAAGACTTGGTCTATAATAAGTATTCAATAACTGTTGGCTTTTACAACCATCCTTATACTTTTTAGCAGTGCCTGACACGTACGTGTCTGATAATAGCTTTTCTCCCTTCCAGTTCTTTCCTTTCCTTTCTATGATACTATAGATTTAAAAACTCCTTATAGATGAAGAACTTAGCACAACATCTGACACAAAGCCCTCAATAGGTAGCTGATTCATCATCACCATCACCATCACCATCACCGTCATCATCACCATCATCAGCAGCAGCATCAGCATCGTCATCATTGTCATCACTTGGCTCATAGTTCCTCCTTCCTGAGACCTAAAATACTTTTGTGACACCTTTTTCTGCAGAAGGTGGATGCTGTACTCATTTTATCCTAGGCTCACATGTTTGCAGAAAATGTTAAGGAGCTGCTGAGGATAGGCGTTCTACAGCTCTGCACCATGGCAGTGCTCCTATGAGCGGTAGCTGAGGACTGCACCATATTGCCCAGGACTCAAAGCAAACTCCTGCAAGCCTTTCCTGAGATACTCAGTATGAAGAGTTAAAGAGCATCTTAGGTGTATGCAATGAGAATAACTCATTGTTTCTGAACTATTCTTTGGCAATCAGAACTGGGATTCTTTCTACTCACCACAGAATGACTTAGAAAAAAAAATGACATGTCAGTTGAAAGTAGGGGAGGTCCTAGATGTTAAACTTTTTTTTTTGGTGGTACCAGCGATCAAACTCAGGACCTTGCAGTTGCCAGGCAAGCACTTATTCCACAGAGCTACTTCGCCATCCCATGTTAACCCTTTTTCTCAGCAAGCTGGCTTCTCAGGTCAGTCCCCCAGATGCAAATGATCAGGAGCAGCCAGGAGCAGTGTACTCTGTGTTCAGCACTAGACACCAGGGAGCTGAGCTGAGCCTGGCAAATCCGGACAAAGCAAATCAATGTAAAACTAGAATATGCACTCACCCCTGTGAAAGGAGAACCAGATACTGCCATAAAAAGACTCATTTAGCAAGCAACACATGCTGAGGAGTAGATGGCACTACCAGGGATGAGGAAGAGCCAGCACTAAAAACATAATTTGCACATTGCATGAACCCATGACCCTAGGAAGCACTCTAGCATAATTCCTTGAACACAAGCTTATGTGTGGATACACAGTCTACTTCTTTAAAGTGAGGGCTCTTGTACACAGCAGCCAGACTGATCTTAAAAATCCCAAATGGTGGCTTCCTTTACCCTTAGAAGAAAATCTAAACTCTACTTCTTGACCCAGGTCCCGCAGGATCTGGCCACTGCCTACCTGCCTGCCTGCACGCATGCATGCATGCATGCCTGTCTGTCTGACCTCATCTTATATCTCACTTTCCTTGATTCCCACCTTTCAGTCAGGCAACCTTCTTGCAACTCCTCAGACACCTTCCCTCCTCCCACCCCCCACCCCCGTGTAACCTCATTTTGGTCTCTTTGCCTCTGCCCTTCAGTTGCCCCAAGATCTTATTCTAGATTTTTGCATGACCAATTTTCCTCATCCATATTTTCCATGCTCGAAGAGACCACCACCTGCCCTATCTAAACACATTCCTTCCCATTCTACCTCTACCCATTGTTTTATCATATTTCATTAGTAGCACAAATCACTGTCTAAAATCACCTTACTTAGGTGTTCTCTTATTTAAAGCATGCCTCCTCTCTACAGCCCTGCCCATCAGGATGTGAATCTTTAAATAGCAAAGCTTTTGTGAACCTTGATATAGCTGCATCTCTAGGACCTAAAAGAGTCCCTGGATACCCTAAAAGTATTCACTGTGCTAGAAATGAGTGGAAGCGTTATCTCACATTATATTCCTAGAACCTTTCTGGTGAGAGGATTCAGTGAAATGAGGAAGGTCTTGGTGGTCTTCCTCAGAACCAAAGTGCTTATACTTCTGGCCTCTCCTATGGTGAAGGTGGTCAATGCCTGACTAAATGTTCAGAATTTGTGCACAGGGGTCTTTGTCACACTCTTATAGAGATGGGGAATACTATGATAAATTCTATCTCTCATCTAATATTTATCGAACCCATTAAATATGAAAGTTCAATTCTAGATCCTGGAAATACAGCAATGAATAAATGGACAAAATATCTGCCAGATGGAGCTGATAGTGTGTACATGACAGATGCAAATAGGCTCTGGAGTTAAAAAGGCCCGTCCAGCTCCTGTGCTATCACACACTCAGTATCTGTCTGAGCCTTCATGATTCCAGTTTTCATCTATAAAACAAGCACGACACTGACCTCAGAGGACTGGTGAAAGCACTCAGGGAGGTGATGAAGCAGAGTCTTGGGCCTAAGGAAGGAAGGAATGGGACTTGCTCCCCTTCAACCTCTTCCTCTTCATTAAATATCCCATTGTGTCCTTTGGAAGATTTAAACTGAGCTCACACTGCCAAACCAGGTGCCCAGGCTCCAGCCAGGGGCAGAGTGTCAGCTTCAAAGGGAGAGGGTGCAACACTCTGGGCTCCTTTTCAAGCCAGGATTCAAGGCAGTGTCCTCACACCTCCCCACCTGTTCCTTGTCAGCAAGGAGAACTCTCTGAGGATACACTAGGCCCAGGGTCCTGACCCTGGCTTATCCTCTGGAGCTGATGCATTATAATGGCCACATTGGCAGGCAGGGTGCACACAGCTCTCTCCTAGAGCCCCATGGTTTTCCTGAAGAAGCATGTTATAATGCATCCAGAGGATGCAGCGTCCAAGAGGCACCTTTCTGGTTCCTTGGGATGCTGTGCCTTGGACATGGAGCAGACCCCTCAAACTTCCTGGATCTGTGCCCATTGAACTGCTTCGCCAAGATGGAAAGTGACTTAGTTTACTTGTTTCCCTGCAGCATCCCTTGGGCAGCCAAAGAGCCTCACAGTGTACAAAGACAGGTACTGCCTAACACCAAATAGCTGGGGAACTGAGGTTTTCATGAAGACAGTTGTATTTTGTGCTTTGGAGCCGTTGGGGCACTGTTGTTACATTTTCTACCTGCCAGCAAATGTCCCCAAATGAAAGAAATCTCCTAGCATGCTCTGCTCCAAGAGGCACACACTCGATTTACTAAACAGCTGGACCTGAGGCATGCTGCGTGCCAAAGGCTTGTTCAGAGTCACTGGCGCCTCGCTGTTCCACCCTGCAAAGGGGAGCACCTGATGTGGCCACAGTCGTGGGTAGAGAGAATCATTTTCTCTGTGCAGGTCAGGAATTCTAACTAGCTACTCTGCGCAATTTCTCAGGACTATAGTCATTAACAAGACAATACCAGTAATCTCAGTAGCCAGCGTTTATTGAAGACCTTTTACATACTAAAGTCTTTCTACAAATTAATTTAATATTTTATTCCATATGAAGTGAGGAATATCTTTGTCCTCTTTGATAGATGGGGCAACTGCGATACAAGACTCACCTCAAGGTCACCAGACTAGTAAGGGCAGGACTGAGGTTTGAACTTGGATTGCCCGCCTCTTAGCGGCCCCCACCTATGCGCTGCATCTGGGTAGAACCAGATGGAAGCTCTTCAGAACATGACTGTCTCCATCCTACTCTTTCCACTGTCGAAAACCTGGCACCCACCATAGAACCCAGAGCTGGGTGGCTGCGACAGGAGAATGTGTAATTTAGCTAACCCTAAAGAAGTGACTGCAATTAGGTGCAGCAGCTGAGGCCAAGCAGTCACACAGGCGGGGGGCGTACCAGCCCTGCCTGCGCTCTCGGGTCACACTGGCAATTGAGACTGGGCTGGTGGCATGCACCTGTAATCCCAGCTCTTGGGAGGCTGTAAACAGGCAGATCACTATGAGTCCAATCTAATAGTGAGACCCTTCTCTAAAATACAATAAATAAAACTCCAAATTGCAATATCGAGCTGCCTGAGGAAACTCTAAGATGAGACGACTTTAGAGTCCTTGTTTTCCCTGACACAGTAGCCTCCACCTCTAGGCCTGAATCTACCACACAGATAGCACTAGTTCCATCACCGAAGAAAATCTGTTACATAACTGCATGACCAACACGGGGGTGAACAGCGCAGCAACCGAAGAGTGGCAGCTGGACCCTCTCAGTTTCGGAAGGATGGCTCACGGAAGCAACTTTTCATCTCCCCGTGAGCCTGCCTCTGCACGCAAACTTTCCTTCATCTCCTCTCCTTGGCACTTCTTATATTTTATTTTATTTTCGTCGCGCACATTATTTGAAGTTACTATAGCAACGTGTCATCAGCTGGTACGCATAGTAATGTTGGCATTTAGGTACCAAGCTCCCGAAGTTGGTTGTTTCCCTCCCTCTGCGATCTCATCACTCCCACTACCCCCAGGTGGGGGGAGGGGGGCGTGCCTCTTCAGCAGCTAGGCCCTCTTCCGGATCTTGTTTCTGATCCGATCCAAGGGGGGGGAAAAAAAAAAGGAATGGCTTCTTCCTTACCTCGCTTGACACTGCAGGACGTGTGTGCGTGTGTGTGTGTGTGTGTGTGTGTGTGTGTGTGCATGTGTGTAGGTGTGTTTACATTAGAGGTTGTTAAATAGATATATTTAACTTGAGTGTTATGTACCAAAACTATTGACATTTGCATTGTGAAGATGATGATATTTTTAATGTAAAGAAGAGAGGAAGGCCACTTCCAGATTAAAATCATCTAGTATACCAGCTAATTAATTTTGCTCACCTAATACTGTTTCTCTCTTCCCACCTCTCTGTCTCTCCTCTCCATCTCTGTCTGTCTCTGTCTGTCTCTGTCTCTCCCCTGTGTCTCTACTCTCTGTCTCTCTCTGTCTCTCTGTCTGTCTCTGTCTGTCTCTGTGTCTCTGTCTCTGTGTCTCTCTGTCTCTCTCTCTCCTCTCTCTCCCCATACACACACACACACACACTCCTATCTCCCCTTCTCTCTGTCTCTTGCCATCACACAGTGAAGAGACCCTGACTGCTTTCTCTTGGAGTTTCACCTCTCTCTCAAGTGTGCAAGACCTGGCTGTGTGCTGTTGGGCTGAATTAATTAGAACAATTGATTGTCTTGGATCACTGAAGAGAGTTCTATATGGCAAATAAGCCCTGCCACTCATTGCATTAAGCAGCCCCTCACCAGCCGAGGGCCTGTGATGATTGTACTTATTTTTACACATTTGACCTAGTTTCAAACTGTGTCTCCTCATGCTGTGATTCATTAGCCACATTTTAAACCACCCTAATAGGAGTGAGGTGATTCTGCCTGGTTTGCACCAGAGTCTCTGATTCAATATCTCTCTGGAATCTAATATGCAAGCCCCACTGGTGTTGTGTTTTAAGAAGCAATTTCCTATGCAGGCACCTGGCATACTGCTTGGGTATGGATGAGTGGCTGTCTCATGCCTTAGTAGTAAATACATTTCAATGATAGATACCTGCCAGGGATAGGAACAGGGGGGGATGCTCATCAGTCTGAACTATAAGGGATCTCCTACCCCTTAGCCTCCCCCATGCAGTATTCACACTTTTCTAGATTACTGGTGAAGCTGGAGTTTGGGCTCTTGGGCGATAAAGTTTGAGCAATGTCAATGTTAGAGTTGTTTTGGTTCCTAGGGCAAATGCAGTCCGATGACCACCCCCACCCCCACCCTCAATTCCTTCTCAAAAAGTAAGACATGGTGGTTGTGGAAGTATGGTCTGGAACCTGTAAAAAGGGAGAGGGACAAGATACATTTGCCATTGTGAGCATCCCATTAGAAAAGAGACATGTCAGAGAAGCAGGGTGTTATTCCATCACTCTATCATTGTATGACAAAGTGCTTTTTTTTTTAAATTCAAATGACAGAGAAAAGCATTTTCTAAACACAAAGCGGCTATGGTGTCTTACTCCATGTCAGGTATCAGCTGTCCACATCTGTGTGTCTCTGAAGGATCACACACTGGAGTGGGCTAGACACTATAGGAGAAAGATGGGATACTACCCGCTGGAAGTAAAACACTGGCATTTTTCATTAACAACCAAATGCAGGTAACTTGTCCAAACTTCAGGCACAATGCACTACAAATCCTACTGAAAGGCACCCGGCTGGGCTTATCTATGTGGTAATTAGAACAAAGAAATTAATAAGCTGGTAAAAGTAATTTTAGTTGATTGCTGAACTCTAACATACTGACCAGTGATTAGTAAAATGATAATGGTTTCTTTCATAAAATGGTCACTCTAACAAGAACCAGAATCCCCTCCTTTCTTTCCTTTTTTTTTTTTTCTTTTAAATCGAAGCATAGAAGTTTCCCTAAACAGGGCTTTAGAGAACATAGCCTTTTAAAGCCAATTTCTGGCAACCTGCTCTCTAAGGTTTACATTTTCTGTTTTTACCCCTTCAAATTCAAATCAAGCCACTGGAAATAACAAGCATTTAGTATCTGGGCTTGTGGGGCAGCCAGCAGTTCTGACAATGGTGGATTTCCTCCCCACACACCACACACACCCATACTTGCTCATAATCCTAGAGCTCATTTAAACCAAATCTTTCAAAGTAAACTGTTATCCGAGAGACGACAGCATTCTCTCTTAGATCATGGATCATACAAAAAAAATAGAAACCCTTTCCCTCATCTCTTACCTTGAAGCAGGGCAATTACCTGCAGAGGCTATCCCCGTCCTTGCCAAACAAGCGTGGCTTTCAGCAGCAGCAGAATAACTCCAAAAGAAGGAGAAAAAAGTCCTTTATATTGTAATTTCACTGTTTATATGCAAGAAGTGTAGTGGGTCTGCTCACGTAGGAATAAATAAAAAGCCGAACAAACTGCACAGCAGCTACCATGTGAAAAGAAAAGACCTCTAGTGGCCACAGTCTGAATTCTTTAAGGGAGAAAGAGCCGAGATGGAAGGAATAGAGGAAACACAGGTTTAAGTGCGTGTAAACACACACACTCATTCACACCCACCCACACTGCTACACCTCTTTACCCTTCAAATTCTAGGTTTAAACAGAAGTTCCTTGTGGAACTTAAGTGAGACCTGGTTAGGTTAGCAGCCACAGGGATTTTTTTTTCTATCTGGTTTGAAAGGGGTGAATAATTTCACAAACTTACTACCATCCCCTGAAGGCTTGAGCAGAGTGGCTTTTACTCTGAGCCATAGAGAGGGGAAATGGGGCTGTAGGGGGTTGTAGGCTAGTGCTCAGGGGTGCTCCAGCCCTGTGCCTTGCCTGACTGTAGCTGCTCAAATCAGTTATGAGGTGCAGGTACAGTAGTCACCGGCCAACAGGGCCAGCTTCCTGTGTGCGTGTGTCCTGCTTAATTTTACACAGTCCTTTACTTTAAAAGACCTCACAGCTGATTAGAAATTCTCAGATATTGGAAATAAAGGCCCTACATTTTCACTTTCTCCTAGGTCCCACAACCTACAGAGCTAGCCTTGAATACAATCCCCAGCTTTCTAACTGAAACAACCAGAAAGAAGGAAGGAAGGAAGGAAGGAAAGAAAGAAAGAAAGAAAGAAAGAAAGAAAGAAAGAAAGAAAGAAAGAAAGAAAGAAGGAAAGCTGCATCCATATTTTTGGGGCCCACTTTGGTGAATAAGAGCTTGAGAAACATTCAATTACCCAAAGGTTTCCTGCAGAGAAATGCAGAAGGGGCTTCCTGGGGTCATCAGGATATACTTTTCACCACTGATAGAAAATGATAAACCTATAATCTATGGGTGTTTGTAGATATCTATGTATTAATAGTTGATTTTTTTTGAATAAGAATATTTTATAAACAAAGACAGCAGTTTGTTAAACCAAAGCTACGGTTTTGTTGTTTAAACATAATACTTCCAGGCCTCACTTTAACAGCAGTGGCTCCTGGAGACACCTGTGTCATGCCAGCCAGGCAATTTCTTGCAAGTCTGTTCTGGCTAGGTCCTACCCAGGAGGTCCTGGGAACCCTTCTTACCAAGATAGTGGCCCCAGTGAGATCTTGCAGGAGTTGGTTGAGAGCGACTCCTTGCCCCTTTTGGAGCAGTGGACACTGTTTCCCTTCCAAGTCCCAGAACAGACCTCTCTCTGCACTGTTTTAAGTGTGAACCTGAGCAGAAAACACCTAAAAAATACACTGTAGCATCTGGGGCAGTGAACCTAAGAGGCCTGCACTGCGTTCTGCTGCCTGAAAGGTGTGGCTCTTAGATCCAGACTCACCTGCTGTCCAGATCTCTGTCATAATTTCCCTTTTGTCTGGTTGCTCCAGGCCTCTGTTCTGCTTCCCAGATCCAGCATCTTGTCATGTTTTCTCAACTAGATCATGAGCTCTCAGAGAGCAGCAGCACCTCTTCTCATTCCTTCGGTGCTCAGTAGACCTACTATGGGTGATGCCTGCAGGTGCTGGGCTCTCTCGCTGGCTGACCCTCTGATCTAGCAGCAGCTCCTTCTGCGGAGCACTTTCGTGTGCTGCTGGATGCTATAGGGTATCTGCTCCTTCTGGCAATTTCTCAGGGGAAAGATAGGGACAGTCCAAAGGACTGTTATCTCACATTACAGAGGAGGAATTTGGGATTTGCATGTACTACATCTTGTATCAGAAAAACAAAACCACCTCCAGGGCCATGACAAAAGCAGGATCTCCTGACACCCATGCAGTGCTCTTTGCCCAGTGTACAAGCAGCAGGAGAGATGATGGATCACATCTTATTTTTGTAATTGAAGCTCTGGTTTCAATCCAGTCCCATAATATGTGTTCAGTGAATGCTTTATTGGTAAACAGGTAATAAGGAGCCATTTTTCTCATAGGACAATTTTCCATACTGCTTTGGTAAGAAGAGTTTCTCCGTCGCTAGACAGCTCTTTCAGACTTACCTGGGTTGGTTGGGTACTTAACAGTTGGAAGTCAAAGAAGTAGAGAAGATCAGTTTTATGCTTCTTTTCCCACTATTTCATGGTGTTTTTCTTTATTTGTTACAGAGTCACTTCGTGGCATGTATGACAGCCATCTTAGACCAGATGGGTGACCAACACTACTCTTTCTACATTGAAACCTTCCAGACCAGCTCGGACCTTGTGGTGAGTCTGAAGGGTGCAGGCATGACAGAGCAGGGGAGATGAGTGTTTTACATCATACTTTTGGTTCTCATGAGTTGAGGAGCAAGAGTCTCTCTACAATCCTAAGTGTATGTGTGTGTGTATGTGTGTGTGTGTGTGTGTAGGGTTATACACATGCTTACCTGATTCTGTCTACTATATCTCATCCCTGGAAAATATCTTCAGTCCATGTCAGACTCAAGACCTGACTGTCTACCATGTAACCTAGGTATGATTTCACAAGTATTTATGAGTAAATTATGGATACTGTGGGACTTAGCCTGAATGTTGAGGTCCTATGGCCATAGATTTTTGTTTTTATTTTATGGATAAAAGGTAAAACAAAATTTCATAACAATGTAATAGGAAATAAAAATAGTTAATACATTGTATGTTGTTATCTTCAAAGTAGTTGGTCAGGATATAAGATATGGATATAAAATATTCTCCAATCAATATAAGCACAAACTTTTCTTTCTGATGAACTAAGTAAGATGCCAATACTATAACTGACTAGCATTCTTTCCCTTTCCCTACTATCCTTTCCCTTTTCACCCATCCTAGTTCCATTTACCTTTTGAACAATTTCTTCCCATTTCTTAATATCTATTGTACATTTTAGAACTTAGTTACTCTTTCAATTTCTCATACCAAGGAGACAATATGATGTTTATACATGTGAATCTGACTTATTTGACTTATGAGTATGGTATCAAGTTGCATCCATTTGCCTATAAAAGTCTCAAGTGTATAGTTCTTTTTGGTTGAGTAGTACTCCTTTGTATAACACATCCTTTTTTATTCAGTTCTTAGTTGACAGACATTTGGGTTGTTTCCAAGATTTAGCTATTATAAATTGTGCTGTTGTAAACATGGGTGCACATGTATCACTATGGTATCATGTTTTAAATTCTGATGGAAAGATACCCAGAAGGGGAACAACTGGGTTGAATGGCACCTCTAGTCTTAGTTTTTTGAGGACTCTTCACATTGACTTCCACAATGGTCATATCAGTGTGCATGCCCAGCAACAGTGGTGAGGGCTTTTTTTTTTCCACAACTGCTCCAGCATTTGTCATTTGTTGATTTTTTGATAATAACTATTTTTTTCTCTGGTGAGATGAAATCTCAGTGTTATTTTAATTTGCATCTTTCTAATGACCAGTAATGTTGAATGTATTTTTATATTGTCTCGGTTATCCTTTTCTCATCACTGGGACAAATACCTGACCCCCAACATGAAGGAAGGAAAGGTTTAATCAGCTCACAGTTACTGGAGGTTTCAGTCCATATTCAGCTGGCTCCAAGGCTGAATGGCACAGGGCAGAGAGCATCCAGTTCATGACAGCAGAACAGCAACAATTGTAATAGAGATAGAGTCTGTCTTTCTACTTCTTTTATGTTACATTCAGGCTTTCTGCCTCAGGATGTGTGTAATCACACCCATCGTCCCAGCAGTACTAAGACCCATAGTCCCAGCGGATCAAGAGTTAATCTCAAACCCTATATAAGTCCCCACCCCATGATTGCATGAGGCTTTGGGAAACAACTAGACACAAACCATAACACATATATTTATTTGCCACTCATATTTCTTCATCTGAGAAATGTATATTCATCCTAGATGCCCATTTTTAATTGATTCTTTGAAATAAGGGGAGGGTCCTGATATTTTTCATTTCTTTTTATATTCCAGTAGAAGTCATTTCACTGAGGTATATGCTAAAATTACTCCACTCTGTGGGTTTTCTTTCTACTTTCTTGCTGATTTGTTTTGCTATGCAAAACTTCTTAATAAGGCTAGATCCCATTTGTTGATTCTTTATACTATTTCCCTTGCAGGCTGGATTTTGTTCTTGAACTCTTTGCCTACACCTGTGTCTTCAAGATTTCTACCTACTTTCTCTTCTGGCAGCTCATATTTCTACAGGGCCTTAGATCTGAATTCTAGATTTGTCCACCTATAGTTAGCTATGTAACTATAGGTAAGCTAGCTTCCACTGAGCCTCAGTTTCCTGTCTGTAAAGTGGGAATAATATTAATTATGTCAAATATTGTGAAGGAGTTACATGAGAACAAAGTAAGGGTTTAGAAAAAGAAAGCTGTAATTCCGTCACCTTATGATGGCAAATGCAGAGAGGAAATCAGAAGCTGACACCTCTCCTTCTCACCTCAGAACCTATTTGCAGCACTACCAGCCTGTGGCATGTGGCCTTTGGCTCAGACCTCTGCATTAGATGATTTTGTCAGCATACATGGGCTGGGGATATAGCTCAATGCTTTAAGTGCCTGCAAGCACAAGGACCTAGGTTTGATTCTGTGTACTGTGTGCCAGTCCCAGAACATTAGGTGTGCAATGCTGGCACACCACAAAACAAGATATGATGGCACATACGTATAATCCCAACACTGGTGAGGCTGAGACAGGGGGATCACTATGAGTACAAGCTGCATCCAAGACCCTGTACCAGATAGATAGATAGATAGATAGATAGATAGATAGATAGATAGGTAGATAGACAGACAGATAGATGAGAGATAGATGAGAGATTTTTTTTTTTAAAGGTATCCTGAGAATCAGCAATTACTGTACAGCCAGCCCATGCTGCCACTATACTGGAGGTATAGCAGAGCACCTTTGCTTTCAGTGTGGTCTCCTTTGTCATCGTCACCTTAATGCTGCCAGACCCAGAAGTCCTGTTACATTGGGAGCTCATTGTTAGTTCTCTCTGGAGCCACCAGGATTTTAACAATGGACAACCTCAGAGAGTGGGTGGCCCCTCCCAGGGCACAGCTAGCATCCACTGTCATATCCTTTGAACCACTTGCCAGCAAGGCACTCCCCCCATTAGAGCAGGCTTGGGACCATTTGCCTTCATTGCAAACATAAAAATTAAAAAATGAAAGGAAACCAAATAACCTGTCTTTTCCCTCACATGTCTGTGTTCTTCAACATGTAGAAAAGATACCTAATATTTTTGGTTGTTATAAAAGGAAATTTCCTTGAGGGCTGGCAGTATAGCTCAGTGGATTAAGCACTTGCTTAGTGAGGCATAGGGGCAAGGGTTTGGTTCCTGGCCCCACCTGCCACACTGGCCAGCTCTCAAGCACTCTGAGCCAGGTAAGGTAGTCTAGGCGTGGTGGCACACACCTGTAATCCCAGCACTTGAGAGGTACAAGTAGGAGGATCACTATGAGTCAGTAGTGAGACCCTGTACAAAAGAAAGAAAGAAAGAAAGAAAGAAAGAAAGAAAGAAAGGAAGGACAAAAAAAATAGGAAATTTCCTTGGTAAGGGGAGTAGAAAGGGGATTCTTGTTTATTAAACATACATGTCTTCTTACTCTCACAGGACAGTATGACCTAGAAATAAGGACTCACATTTTAAAAGCCTAAAATCTGCTTGTTCAAGGGACCACAGCTAATTGGGGCAGAGGCTGGATCTGAACCTTGGTCCTTCTCCTTGCGCCATGCTGTACCTTCTCAGTGAGAAACCACACTGACTGCCTATGACAAGAGCCTCTTCATCCACATAGCAAGGGGAGGTGCCTGTCATGGGACCCAATCTCCCCCAAGTGATATCGAAGACAGACAATTGGGATTTGCATGTGCAGCATCATATGTCATAAAACAAATCCACCTCCAGGGCCAGAACATAAGAGGGATCTCCACTGCCATCCTCCCCCAGCACTAATGAGCATCTGCCAAGCTTGAGACCCCATGTTCAGATTGGAACAGCCCACATGCACCTAATCTGCCTGGTACCTCCTCAGGATAGGTGTGACCTCCATTCACCTGATGTGAGAACTGGGACTTAGATTCCTGAGATCATTTTTCCTAGTAGCAAAGATTGCTGAAAAGGAACCAATGTCATTTCCAGAATTTTGGAATTGGGCATAAAGGAGTGATTTTCAAATTATGTCCTTCTTAGTTCTTCTCCTATCTTCTATTACACACATGCACACACGCACACAGACACACACACACACACACTCAGGCACTCACACACACTTCAATCAGACTGAGCAACTTTTTATCTATTTTATATATTGGGTGTCAGGTGAGATCTCTTTGTTCTTTGTTGAACAAAGAATTCTGCAGTTAAAATTACTTGAAATCCACTGCTTAAGAAAAGAAATCTGAATAGACCCCAACTGGATTTTAGGCTTTACCTAAAGCATCCAGGTGGTACGGTTTTATTACCTTTAGCTTAAGACGGCTGGTGATTCTGGTCTTTGCTGTCCAATTTATCCTGAATTTGCTGTCTGCAAAGATAGAGACCAAGTTTGGCTCCATGAAAAATCTGACAGAGTGTTCAGGTCGCACTTTGAACCTCTTAAAGGAAAGGAGCAGAGTCCTTGTCACTGTGCTTCCTTTAAACTGCTTGTATGGAGCAGAGTCCTTGTCACTGTGCTTCCTTTAAACTGCTTGTGTGTAGGAGTGTGACAGAAGAATTAGCTCTGTTTACGGCACTGCTAATTCGATATTCATTTAAATAATAGTTCACTTGCTCAATGACCTGAGATGCTTTCATATAGTGTAGATTATTTCCTTCTTAAATACATATTTGGGCAAATGATTATCAAATTGCCACATCAATGAATACATTTGCTTCTTTATTCTCAAAGACAGAATTAATAGTGCTTTATTTTCAGCATGTCTCCTCATTCCATATTCATGTTCCACTTTTTTGTGAAGCAATCGCTCAGTAGCTAACTTTCAAGCTTCCATTTGCAGTCCACTGCAATGAGTTCCACTGAACTGCTTAATGCAAAGCTGTGCCCCTTCCCTTTCTATCTCTCTAAAAATTAATACAAACAAATTTAGAGAGCCTACAGGATCTGAGTACTCACTGTTGCTTCCTCTAGAACACGGTGACAAGTAGGACTTTGTGTTTCTATTCCAGGACTTCTTGATGGAGACCTTCATCATGTTCAAGGACCTCATTGGGAAAAATGTGTACCCTGGAGACTGGATGGCCATGAGTATGGTTCAGAACAGGTGAGCTGCCACAGTTTCCAAAGTGCCACCATGCACAAACCTGGAATATTCACTAATTAGAAAGATCACCAGGAGGAACATGGTACCCTAATGAGAAGAAATTAGGGTATTCACAGATCCCTTCTTTCTGCATTTAAATCCAAGAAAGATACCTTACCAACCTTACAGCGGCTCACTGTGTCCTTCCAAACTTCTGCTTCTTCACATCCCAGTCGCAGCTTCATATTTTATCTGTGAAGCCTTCCCTGGACTCTTAAGACAGGAAGAAGTAGCTAGGCAATTTTAAAATTATATTGTTTTAAAATTTATTAAAATAATAAAATATATCTGGTGACATATGGCAAAGTAACTTTAGAAAGTATTGAATTAAAAGCTTTGAACAGACTTCTGTGCTGTGGAACTTCTCAGAGCTTTTAATATGCTAATGTGATTTTTTTTTTTCCTGAGGGCAAGATTTAGGATATAGCATCTTGCTCATTGATTTGCCTCAGAATCACTTGGCATGTGATTGGTGGGTCTCTGTATGTGTATGTAATGCCTGGTAACATCTTATAGAACATCAGTGTAACCCAAGTATAGCTCAGATCCCACATGGCCCTGCGCAACATGAGATAAAAATAATTATAGATATTTCCAGTCTTCACTTGCTAGGTCTTTAGTATCGTTTCACCAAGATGCAATTCAAGCTATAACACTCAGCAATATTTCCAGATATCCTCCTTCTCTATTCCTGTGGCTCCCAATATTTTCCACATTCTATGATTTCCCCTGGTCTCTGTCAGAACCTTATTTCCAAATCTCACCCAACAATTCATTCAAACAGGGCCTTCTTGACTCTTTCCTTTCTTTTCCCCTGAATTAGTTACCTTTTCATCATTGGGTCAAAGTATCTGACATACAAAATTTAAGGGAGGATGGTTTTATTTTGGTTCATGATTGCAGAGGGTTTAGTCCAGCAGATTGGTTCCCAGACAGAATATCATGGTGGTGGGGCCCATAAGAACAAAACTGTTCCCTGCAGAACAGACAGAAGAAAGAAAGGAGAGGGCTTCTCTCCAGAGACTGAATCCTAATCTCACAGTCATCAATGAACCCATCAATGAATTAATTAATCCATTGATGAGTATAGCAACCCTACGATCCAATGACCTTCCAAAAGCCCTACCTCTGAATACATCAGGTCTGGGGGAATATTTAAGATATAAATTATAACACCTCCTTTCTTTGGCTTTTTATGTTGGTTTTAGTTCCCATTCATGGAATGTCCTTCATATCATACTGGCTTCTTGCTTTATCTCCTTCCATCCAGTGTCCTTGTTCTTTATCACAAAAGTCAAGCATTGTCTGGCAAAGACAGAAATGTTCACAGAGGGTAGAAGTCAAACAGGCAATCACAGAATTCTCTCTAGTGGTAGAGAAAAAAGAGTATGAGTGTTGAAATATTGATTATTTTTGTCATCATATGTATCTGAGAATTCCTCTTTCCTGTGTGCCTAAGAGCAGACTTCTGTTTTTGACCTTGACTCTGCTCCCTGAATGTCTGGGAGCCTCACCGTATGTCTTGTAGACACCTGCGTCCTGGTGCTCTTGGGTCAGCTTTAGGAGCTGGTACAGGGATTTGTCAAGGCAGAAGGAAGTATCTGTGCTTGTCTGCCTACAGCGGGAAGAGGCAGATCAAAGTCCTATGGCACAGTGCCACCTTGCTAGATTCTCCTCATTTACATCACGAAGCTAGAAAGCTGGCTTCCTTAGTGATGAAAGTGTCAAGACAAATGAAGCCCAGGCCACAGAGACAGGTCCTGGGGTGATCCTGATGTCTACACCAACTTCTAGGCCACAAGAACTGTACAGTTGCACACCACCCATGTCCTAAAGACCTTAGGATAGTTTTAACACTTGAGTATTGTATCAGCTTCTAGTTTTTCATTTTTGAACAAGTGAACCTATTTTTTCCACTCCTCACTGAGCTCCACAGTGATGCAGCTAGCCATGTCTATGTCAGTGATCGGTCATCTTGAATCCAGGTTGCAGCCACTTTTCACAATGCATGTGGATCGCTTCTGTTGGCCAGCTGGAGTCTTTGGGGATTTTCCAAGTTACCTGAAGCACCTAGAAGATGTGACCAGTGATCATACTGTTTACATGCTACATCTTAGATATACTCAGTGTCTCACCATTGCCTGCTTTCCCATACTTCAATGACTGCATATGATTCTGCCTGTGTGTCTCTCTTTTCCTCTTGACAAGGTGCCACATTGAAGATCCTGAAAATTCTTGACTGTCTAATATCTACTCTGTGGCCCTGTGTTGGACATATTCATAGTTGGAGAATTTGTTCCCGCCTCTATGTTGGCAAGCATTACGCTATTATAGCCCCCACTCCACTGTCTATAATTGTTTTGTCCTCTGACTTATTCCCACTAGAGAATGGATTTCCTAAGAGCAAGCACTGCCTCCAGCTTATCGCTGTATTTCTAGCTTCTGATACAGGATATACCTCCACAAAAAGGAATAGTGAACTTTGTGTATCCAAAGTGTACTTATTGATTAGAGTTTTTAAGTAATGTAAACTTGCTTAAAGAAAAAGAAACTTAATTTCTTCACATAACTTATATAATTCAAAAGTATGCCTTTAAGCATCGATGTATCTAGGAGCTCAAATAGTGACACAGGGCACCTGTATGTGTATCTCTCATTTTTCTCTCATGGCTTCATTTGCAAGCAGATGCTATGTTTCAAGTGGAGAAAATGAACTCTAGAAGGTACAAAGAAATGTCTTGCTGAGTTTGTTACCCTAATAGAATAAACTGTCCCTTAGAAAAATCTATCCAATAGTAGGTACAACACAAGTCCCCAGCCTGATCTTCCAAAATCCAGCCTGGGCTTCATGCTTGTTTATAAGTCTCTGTGGCCAGAAAAATGTCACCGCTGGATCTTATAACCTGCCTGTGGAGTGAAGGGTGCTGTCGCCAGTCCTACCCAAACTTCAAAAGGGAAGCAGGCAACATAGTTCTTCAGAGCTAAACCTAGGTGGTATTGCCTGGAAAAGCAGGAGATGATGGACAAGCAAGTATACAGATGCCCACCCCTGACTGGGCTGGAGCTCTCTGAGGCACTGTCTCCCTCCTGAGCTGCCTGTATCACTGTATTGGGAGAAATGCCACGTGCTGTGCTATGTGTGTTAGGATATCTGCTGATAAGATCCCAGCTTGCTCAGCCCTTTTGAGGATGGGGCTCCAGAGATGAAACGATGACCTTTGTTTCTCCATACCGAGAAAAAATCTGAGTTTAATTTTCTCAGGGAGCAAGATGGCAGAATCCGTGCCTAAATAGAAGCATTTAGATCTCCTAAGTGTCAGTCAGGTAGTTTTCTTTTATTTTATTTTAAGTTTAAACTTAGGGACAGAGCCTGGGCTTCAGACTGCTGAGTTCTGTGACTCTCCCTTTCTTGGGGAGTTCCTTTACCTGCTGGAGTGTCAAGGTTCCTAGTCTAAAAAAAGAAGAATGAAAATGAAGATAGTTCATAAGGTAACTCCTTATGTAGGTCTTTTTTCCCCTTTTCTGTGGGGATAGGATTGAGTCACTTTTAAGTACAGCACCAGAATCTAAAAACTCAACAGTAGCATCACCATCCCTAAAGGATCAGCAGCCTTCACCTTGGACTAGAGAAGCATACACTAATGTCAACACTAAAAAAAAGTGATGATCTGTGCCCCTTGTGGGCACATAACTCTAAATTCCCTTCATCTTCTGGCCCCAAGAATACTTTATATTTATGGAGCCCTGAAAATCATTTCACCGTTTTTGCATTTTGTGTGCTGTTGGAACAGTTAACATTTCTTAATCACCTAGATCTATCCCTTTGTAAACACTTTCCATGCATCAGCTCATGTAATCCCCACAAGAAGCTTACTGCAATATCACACTAATGTAATCTGCATTTGATACAACAAGAAGCAGAGGCACAGAATTAGGTGATGACTCCTGCAGGTGGCATCTCGGATAAGAAGCAGAGAAGCCATTGGCTCCTGGCCCCAGTGTGTACCCTCTGTAGCTTCACACTGGAAACACACTGTGTGCATGTAGAAGTACACTGGCAAGTGTGTGCACTGGAGCAGATGACTGGGTAGAGGAGGATCCCAGCATCCTTTGCAAAAACAGAGCATGTGCAGTAACTTACCCTACGCAGATGTTCCCAAGAACAGCAGCCATTCTTCTTCAAAGTGGGTAACTATTCATGTGGCTGAGGCAGGCTTCGATTCTCAGTTAGTCTGGGCATTCCAGCTAACTTTCTTTTCTCTCTTTTTATCCCTTTCTTCTTCCTTTCCTCATTTCCATTTAGCCTTTGTAATTACAATTTCAAAGTAATCATCAACTATTAATAATTATAAAATAATGGTTATTCTATAGGATTTATTTAAATATGTACAGTTAGACATTTAAATATTTTTATTTTTTGTGTATTTTGGACAGGGTCTACAGGGTCTCACTATGTAGATCTGACTCATAGTGATCTCCTGTTTTCAGCTTCCCAAGTACTGGGATTACAAGCACATGCCACCACGCCCAGTCTCAGTCACCATCTCAGCGTGCCTCAGGGGTGGGACAGCACAGCACGCCAAGAATGGAACCCTGGTCACTGCCCTTTGGCTTAACAGGCGCTTTAATCCACTGAGCTATCTGACCAGCCCTTAATATTTTTTAATTTGAAATTTTTATTACTGAAAAATAAAAATGTATTTATTATGGATTGCTTACTATAAAATCGGTTATAATTTATGTATATGTGTATATATTAGCTATCTGTTAATGGTTTTCCTGTTGGTTGGAGGAGGGAATGAAGTTTTCCAGAACTGAATGTCCACCAGCTATGTACCATTTGTGTATGCATATTTCTATTATAAAAAATAATTCTTCTCATTAGAGCCCTGTTCATTTTGGTAAGAGGTAGCATGCAGGAAGACCTGATTTACATGACATGGTTCATTTTTAAGTGATCAAGATCTTTAAAATGTTGCAACCTCTTTCTTTTTTGTTATTCCCTCTGTATCTCAAACTGGAATTCTGACATTTCAAGAGGGCGTAGGGATTGATGACCACCTTTAAAGCTTCTCTTAAATGCAGTCAATGAGCACATGTTTATTACATGTCTTGGCCTTCATGGACATGGCATGTAAATGATGGTTTCAGAAGGCATAGAGCTTCCAGTCCACTGGAGCAGATAGGATGTGGTCCATGGAAATAGGACCCCGTGCTGCGATGATTATCGTGCATGCAAAGTCCAGAGGCAACACAGAGAAGTTTAACTTCTGACTGCCTGGATTCAAATCCTGTCTCCACCAATGAACAGCTAGCTGTAGGGCCATAGGAAAGTTACATAACCACTTTTGTCCCAGCTTTCTTCACTGTAAAATGGAACTAATAGTAATCACTATCACAAAGTGACCAAAATGAAACAGCACTCATGAAGTAGTTAGAACAATGTTGACACAGAGCAAGCACCTCGTAGGTGTTAGCTACTGTTTTAATTTTCATCTTTCCATGGTCTGGATATATCCAAAATACTTTACAGAGAGGCAAATCTGGGTTGGATATTGTATGTCTTGTTGGTCTAATACTGTCTCAAGCATATGTAGGGCACTGAAATTAATGCTAGGAAGTTCAGCAAGGCAGCATTCAATCATATTATGAATTGATAAGTGCACAGATAAGTCCTTGAAATTCTCCCCCTTCCTCTCCTACTTTAAGTTGTAGTGACTATTCTTTTTAGCATCCCCTTTTCCTTCAAACTATGTCATTCAAAGATAGTGGGAGAGGGAGAAAGGGGCACAGCTACTCCTGAGAGCTACATGGCTTGGGATTTCAGACTCATGGAAGGAGCCTGGTGCAGCCTCACTGTGGTCCCAAGTTCTACAGGAATGTCAAGGGCAGCTGGGCCCAGCCACAACCTGACACTGAGCTGGGCTGTGCTGATTCACCCTCTAGGTGTGTGGGCCATGTATGTGTCAGGAAAGGACCGACTTAACAACCAGAGAAATCAGTGTCTCACTTGCCATAGAGGGAAGGCATAGGAGCTCCTGTCCTGTAGCCAGCTTTTCTACTTCCATCTTCAAGTCTGGAGCAATAGAGCCACCTGCATCCCATGCATCATAAGGAAAGGGGATCCCGGAGGCATTCTCTTTCCCCTTTTCATGCATCTCCCTCAAAGGGCATTCCTACTTCCTACTCCATCTTGAATTCACATCATTCAGCCCATGGGCATGGGTCATTGCCATGTTGGTGTATTCAATCAGCATTATATTCTAGTGCATATCTTCTGGTTCCCAAGCTGCAAGGTGGTAGTAAGTTAAGAGCCTCATGCCCTACTGACTGAACGAGCCGGGTGTGGTAATAAGTTAAGAATAAAGGGACCAACAACAGAATTGTGTTCAGGACTTCTGTGAATGGATTCGCCAGGCTACCTGCTGCATGTGCTGTGTTTCTTTCAGCTTTCACACGTGGCTCATTTCACGGATGACATAACTGATGTCCACAGAGGTCAAGATTATGGCTCAGTGTTACACATTGCTATCCTCAGTGTAGTTGCTTAGTTCACAGATATCAGCATATAGAGTTAGTCAGGGTGAGAACTCTGCCCACTAACTGCTGTTTTCAAAAATCTGATGGAGATTCTTAGGACTATTGCCTTAACCATCTTGCTTATATAAATGTAGGGTGTTGCCCCTGCCATATATCCTAACTTTTCTCCTTTGTCTCTCTTCATTGACAGCAATGTGAAATGTATTAATTATTGTAACCATCCCACTAACCTGTTTTGAAACTGTTTCATTGCTATTTTATCTTCTTTCCTCATTAAAATGAATTTAAGAAATTAACTTTAAAAAAATCATGGCTCAGCAGAGTGACAGTCAGGAACTGACCCTGGCCAGGATTCAGTCCAAGGGGTGGTGTCTGTGGCCCATAGACTCACTCAGGAGGGGAGCCATAGAGGATCTCAGCTGCTTCTTATAACCCAGATATGTTCCACCACATAAGGCAAGGAAAACGCTGGGGGGCCACAGTGAAGCCTCACAGGGAGCCATTTTCCCAAACTCAGCACAGAGTTTCACCCTTCTTTCTCTCAGCTTCTTTCTGGTCACAGTAGCTGACTTCTGTATCTTTCTTCCTTTGTGTATGTTGTCTGGTTCTCATGACTCTTCATGGCTTCCACTCAGGGCTCTGGCCCAAAGGGTCCTCCCTAGAGGATTCTGTCTGCTCTTGAGCAGGCTCGGGTGCCCCCAGAGGGTAGAGCGGCCTGTTAGACACCCACACCCATATCCACACATAGACACACACACACACACACACACACACACACACACACACACAGGCAGCAGGCAGTGTGTGCCAAGCATTGGCCCTGAACCCAGCCAGCTGCAGGCAGTGTGGCAGCATAACACAGGCACAGTAAGACACCCACATGGTGAGATGAAGAGAATTCCATTACTTCAAAGGAGGCAATATGCTTTTCTGATGCACTGCTATGGCTTTAGAGAAATGCCAAACCAGGAGGAGCCTGGACCCTGCTGCTTCTTTGCCATGTGTATAAGGAGGAATGATTTCACTCCTTTCCAAGGATCATTCTCTTCTGTTAAATGGGTGTGACAATAGCAGCCACCTCATATTATGGAATTCATTAGAATAATGTCTGCAGAGTACTCAGCAATGGTATAGTTACATGGTAACTACTAATATCACCATCATCATTATTATTCATAATGTGAGCCCATAGCTGACACTGAACAGAATCACAAAGATTTTCTCTAGATAGACTGGCAGAGAGGTTAAATACCTACTTTCTAAAGACAACGTACCTTTGTCTAAATCCTGATTCTACAGGTACTGACTGGTTATTGGAAATATTAACTAAACTCAGGTCTCTAAGATGGAAAAACATTGATCTCAAGGAGCTTTGTAAGATTACAGAAGACAGGCAAACAAGAGAGAAAGATAGCAAAAGGAAGCAAGGGAGGCAGGGAGAGGGAGGAAAACATTTACTTAATGGAGAGCCTGGCGTAAGTTGAGAATCTGAGTGTAATTATCATTATTCTTACACAGCCTGCTAAGCATTAGGTTGGGAATTGGTTATACATTTTGTTTTAAACAAGCCTCCATCATTGTTCAGAGCAACATGAGAGATCAGGGGTTCTTCTTTCTAACCCATTTCATCATGTCAGTGCTTAGGCTTTTAAGAACAATTGTTCAGGGGCTGGGGAGATATAGCTCAGTAGAAAAAGTACTTGTCTGGCAAGCACAAAGTCCTGAGTTCAATCCTTGGTACCAGGAGAAAAAGAAAAAAAAAAAAAAAAAAAAAGAACAATTGTTTAAAGGAGGAGACAAAGAAGGAATAAAAGGAAATGAAAAACGAACAATAACAACAAAAGCCCTGTTTTACAAATCCAGACAGGGCACCAAGTGAAGTGGGTATGGAGGAATCCACAGCAAGAGAAGAAGCCCTTCTCCCTTTCCTCTTCCTGCTACTGATACCTGCTAACACAGGACGGATCAATGTCAGCCTCCAAAGCCAGAGCCAGGGCAAGGCTGGAGAGCATCACAGTGATAGTTACTGGAACTCTGGGTGGCTCTGTGGCTGAGAATGTGTAAAGCCCCTTGTTTTGGCATCCCACTTCAGCTTTTGAGATGTTTATATATAACATGACAGTCACTTGGTGGATTTCTGGCTGGAGAATTGGAGATATGATCTATAAGGAGGAAACATGGATGTTTCATAAACCTTGTTTCAAAGGCGTATTAACAAATGAAAAATAAAAGTAAAATCAAAGGCACCTCACTTTTTGACAGCCTGATGGACTTTGTGGGACTTTTCTCTTTGTCTCTATCCACCTTATCTGCCTCAAACTCATTTCCAAACTGCTTGTCCTCTGCCTGTCCATTTTGCTGTTGTTCTTTGCCTTTGAAAGTAAAAGAGCAGAGCAAGCTGAGGGAGGGTTCCAGAACAACCATAACTACTCTGCTACCATGGGCACTCTCTCATGAACTCCACCGGCTTTACCATGACTACTCTTTCTGAGACTTCAGAGATGATGTTAGCATGCCCCAAGCCCACAAACTAGAAAGCAGCACAACCAAAGAGTTGTATGTATGTGTATCTTTGGGCCAGCAAATTCTGCGATCTGGACCCTGACACCAGTATACACTGTCTCTTCACACAACAAGCAAGCTAATGTTTAATGAGTACTTGGCCCAATATTCTTGACCAGCAATGTCCCTATAGCAAATGTTACAGGTTCCTGTCCACCCATTTGACTCATGCAAAATATACCAAAAGCTTTGGTGGGTGTTCCCTACACAGCTTCTTCCTTCTTTGTCTCCTTGGGATTTCTCTGGAAGAAGAGTACTCAGCAGTTTTCCAAGGCAGATTATCAGTACTAAGTATTAATGCTCTAGAAGAGACTTTTTGTTATGGAGGTGCTGATATTTGTGGTAGAAGGGTGTCTGCTTTTTTGCTCCTTAGGAGGTGATATTTCTGTTAGCAAATGTGCTGGATAACATTTCTCAAAGGCGTCTGAGCATCACTGAGTCCTGATTATTACCCACAGCTATAGTCCACTCAGCAACACATCCTTTATTATCTTCTTATGATGACCCAAGCTTGCCAGGTTGGCATTTTCCCTGGAGCAGCCAAGCCAGGGATAGATAGGTATTCTGTGGCTACTGTTTGTCAAAAGTGATATACAGTAATATGGGCGAGATGTGTTCCTATATTCTACAATTCTATAAATATAGGTGTAAAAGTGAGACTTGACCATTCTTTGTTATAGCTGGGAGGCACTTACAGAAATCCAGTATAGGAATGACAGAGCCTGGCACAGGCCAGTCACCATGGGATGGGATGATAGGAAGGAGATGGAGTCAGGTATATTGGGAGAGCAGTGCTAAGAGGATGATCCAACAGGCCACACACAGCATAGGAGACAAAGAGAGAAGTCAAGGATATTACCTAAATTAGATGCTTTTACCCTCTCTGCGTTTGTCCCTCACTGAGTTAGGAAAACTAACTACAGAAGGATGTGTGTGAGACTGGAAAGAGTGGGGATTAGGGGTTTCTTTTTCAGCATGTAAATTTAAGAAGCCTATTAGTGATCCAGCCATGGATATAGAACAGAGAACTGGCATCAAACTGATTCTCAGGGAGTTGCCAAGGAAAGGGATAAACATTTGGAAGTCAAATCCATGTGAGTTAGTGAGTACCTCACATGAAGGAGTCTGATCTCTGCATAGTACAGCACAATGGAAGAGACAGACTTCAGTGAGTCATATAAGAAAGTCATCCTATACCATGATGAATGCTGGTGAAGAACAGGACTGTGCCCTCTTTGGGGGCCAGGATTAGGCAGGCCTTGCCCTAAAGAAGCTCAGAGTCTGAAAGGGGAGGTTCAGCTGCTAAAAGACAGCTAGAATATGAAGTGTGGTAACAAGAAGGGAGCAGACACTGGGAGGCGGTGACTACAGCTAGGGAGATAGTAGAAAGTCCCAGGAAAGAGAGGGCTTCTAATCTAAACCATAAGGGCAAGGCAGAATTTTGACTTTAAGGAGTTAAAAGCAGCATCTCCTTTTACTGAATGAAAGAACACAGTCAAGCACTCAGCAAGCAGAGCATAGGGTAAGAGTGAGGCCAAGCATGAGAAGGAAGTTTGAGGTAAAAACAGTGACTACCAAGAGTAAGAGCTCAGCCTTGTCCTGTGGATGTAGGGAGCTGTGGAAGCCAGGGCTAGCCACAGTGAGAACACAGTGCTCATAGTATGACAGAGCAAGAGATGGGTGTCAGTCAGAGCAGTTGGGCAGGCTTGGCAGGAATCAAGCAGAGGACTAGACAGCCAGCAAGACATTTGAGGACAAATACAACTTGACAAGAGGTACCAAAATGTTAAATGTGGGTAACATTTGACCTGTAATGTGACACAGAGGAGTGGAGGAGAGTTGCATACAGAAGGGGTAAGACATACATAGAAGAACCATCAGTGGAATGCTGTTTATAATAAAAAAAAGCCAGGAGACCACCACAAGTTCCATCAATAAAAAAGTGATTGAATAAACTGATACATCCATACAGCAGAATGCTCTTCAGTGATTAAAAAAGATGATGTATATCTGCATTCACTGGCATAAAAGGAGCCCACAAGTTCTTGTTGAGTAAAAAAGACAGGCTGTGAAATAGCATTTATTATGTAATGCAATTTATCAGAATGTTATCCTGAGCATCCTTAGAATATCATTCATTCATTCGTATACGTCTAGAGAGAACTTTGAAATTATAGCCATCAGAATGTTGGTGACAGGTTTCTTTAGAGGATAGTAGAGTATCTGGGTTTTTTGGTTTGTTTTTTAGTTTTAGTGCTTTTTTTGGGGGGGGGGGAGTGACAGCTTTCTCTGGATGATACGATCTGATAGAATGTGTTTGGGTGAGGTAGTTTCTTTTCTTATCTTATTTGGGCTGGAATGAACTTCTGTCATAAGCTTCTACTATCTTAAGCCTAAGACCATGCAGAATTTCAGAAGTCTTGACAGTTCTCAAGTGTTTACAAGGTAAACATGACCTCAGGTCTTGACTGGGATGAGATGTTGTTCTGAATTACTCATGCGCTGCATAGCAGTGGGTGGTCTGTAAACTTCTCCCTGAGAGAGAAAGTAAGGGGAAGGCTCTTGTCTTCTAGTGACTTCCTTCTCTCTTTCAGAGTCTTCCTGAGAGCTATCAACAAGTTCGCAGAAACAATGAACCAGAAGTTTCTGGAGCATATGAACTTTGAGTTCCAGGTGAGTCTGAGGTGCCTGGGTTGCCCTTGGAGCAGTCAGGGGTTGTTATGGCAACTTGATGCTTACTGATCCACCATATGCATCCCATAGGACATGGCAGCACAACAGTGTCCCTGGGATGTCTATGGAGAGGATGGCGGGGGAAAAGTTCTCAGGCCCTGAAACCAAGGTCCTGATTAATGAGTCTCCAACTGAGCTTCATATGCAAATGTGACTGCCTACTGGCTCTTGTGTTTATTTATTTTCATTAGAGCATGTACCACCTTTCAAAAATGCATCCCATTTTCTCAGTTTTCTCTTCACTGCAGCACAAAATACAATTTACAGTAAATCTCAGAGCACATCTTTTATGGTTTCCAATTCTTCCCAAAGTTATTTTTAGTGATCAACTACCTTTGAGCTTTTGAGATTTTTGGGCTCCTAAAAATAGGTCCCTGGGACAAAAAGTGACATACCCAGTCCAGATCCAAACCCATGCGGAACCAATATTCCAAAGCCCAGAGCAGGGGGATTCTACCAGGCTGCCTGTAGCTGGAGATACGAGAGAGAAGACCAGGGAAAGGTCCCCCAGAGTGGTCCCAAACCTCCTGGGTCTCTGGCCGAGCGGGACTGAAGTAGCACAAGTCTGGTACTACAGCCTGGTGAATGGCCCTTTCTGCTCACCCCTCGGAGGTGTTCTGATGCTGTCTGGGCTTTGGCTTGCCCCTAGCTAAGCCTCCTCAGGCCAGGCATGGACAGCATCCATGCTCAAGTGGCACATCTGTAGCATGCTGTCAACTGCACTTTTTTTTTTTTTACTTCAGCAGAGTTTTCCAGCCTTGGGTTTGCCAACCTGCTTTCTTGGGAAAATCATAAGACATTCCCAACCATTTCCTTTCCAATAGTTCATCGTCGAGGACACCTCTCTTGCCTGAGTCCTCCCAGAGAATTCTCCACCTATGCCACAGTCATTACTCGTTCATCGCCACTGGGCCTGTGGGAGTCTTTCCATAAGTCTTCTTGTCATTCAAAACCATCTTGCTTCTGTATTCATCTGTGTGTTTTGTTTCTCTCATGAGCATAATGAGAGCAATGACCTCATACCCAAGCTACCCTCTACTCTGTGCCTGGCACACTGTAGGCCTCCAAGGGGAGGTAACATCTGGGCTAAAACCTATAGCACCTATCCTACCAAGGACAGCAGCTTATAAGCCTTTGTAGGGCTGAAATATCATCTCTGAAGGAATTCCTTCCCACTATTTCTCATTAAAACCAGCTATTGATAACTGGTGAAAATAGTAGCTGCCAAACACTGATGGATTCTGCCTGCCACATCTCATGAGGAGCACTCTAAGGGCACCATTTCTTAATCCTCATACCTACCTTGCAAGTTAGCCAGCATGGTTAATAATTTGGTCCCTTTTAGGAAACAGGAATAAGACTCAGAGGCAATGAATAGGAAGCCCAAAGTCACATCGCATATCTGCCCAGTTGAGACTAGAAGTCAGTCAGCCATAAGTACATGCCCAGTACAGAGTCACTACCGCCTTGGGTTGATTTCCTGTCTATGTCTGGGTGATAGTATCTGTTGGTATGCTACATTTTTATCAGGGGCACAAAATGTGTCACACTTGTTGTTTTGAATTAGTAGAAATGTTAGATTTCCTTCCCCATCACCTCTAGGCTCCAGTGATGGATATCATCACAGAAGTGGGTAAAGCCACTGTTTTTTTTTTTTTTTGTGGGACCAGGGTTCGAACTCACGACCTCGCACTTGCCCAGCAGGCACTTGTGCCTCGGAGCTATCTCCCCAGCCCCAAAGCCACTGTTTTTGCAGAGTCAGTTTGGAACAACGTGCCTATGACTGATAGAAACAGTGATTGTGCAGTGAAAAGGCCAGCTTATTCATTCATCTTTTTATGTGGGTGTTGGCAATCATAGACTCAAACCAGCTTCCCTGATGTAGCTCTCCTCCATGGTCTCATGAGGTGCTTTCCAAGGGAAGTCAGCTTCAACCCTTAATGATATTCTTGTAGGTTTTATGACGTTTTCCTGTAAGAAAATATGTATCTGGGAGATGGCCAAAGAATGGAAGATCTACAATCCAAAGTCTGAGGTTATGAGCTGTATGACTATAGGCAAATTACTTTTCCTCTCTATGCTTCAATTTGTTCGCCATTAAATTAAAGATACTATTAGAAGCTATCTCATTGGGTGGTTGTGATGATTAATTCAAACAATTCATGTAAAAGACATAGAACATTACTGGGAACATAGAACATTGCTAGGAATACAGAATAATGCTGGGAACATAGTAATAGATAAGATCTCATTATAATAATTATTATTTTTATGGTAATTACAGCCATGAAGCTGGCCCCTGATGTGCCTGGGCTGGGGGACTCATGCCAGTCTTTGATAAACAGAACAGTGCAGATGATTCTTCTGGTGACTGCATTACCTGAGGCTGTCATACCCACAAGCTTCTACAAAACCAGAATATGGTCAACATTATCAAATAGTCTTTTTTTAATCAGGCTTCCATAGATAGTGAAAAGTCCCCAAGAGCAGGGTCATTTTTCAGCCTTATCTTTATTCTCTTACTTCTCTCCTCCCCATGTGAGAATGGATTTGTTCTCTGTCCCCTGCCTGGAACATGCCTTGTCTCCTTCATACGGTTTCATTAATTATGCATTTAGCATCAGCAGGAACAGCATCTATCACCCAGTGATACTGGCCTTGGCAGCTGCTGTCCAGAGGAGGCAGTCACAGGAGATTATCCCTAATATTTTTTCTGGAACTGTGGTTTGTGATTCAAAGGGCAGCAAGCAGAAAGCTCTGTGAGTGCTGCTGTGAGGGTGAGAAGATCTGAGAGTGACACAAATGTTGTCTTCTGCTTGGAGCTAAGATCATTTGCATTTCTGGACACATTCTGGATAGTAGGGCTTAGCATTCACATTCATGTGCATGGCCAGAGGAGACCAAGAAAAGATTCAGCATCCAACTCAGCGGGAGCTTTGCTGAGGGCTACTACAGGCTATTGCAACATGCTTTGAAGAATCTGGAAATAAATCAAAACAGTCTAGCTAGAGTTTGAATGTGGCCTCTGAAGTTCATGTGCACTATGCAACCATACTGGGAAGTGAAGAGGTGGGTGGGGCGTGAGTGCTCTGCAGCTAGTGGGCTATTGCCAGCAGTGAATCTCTTCATCATGGGCTTCTCAGCCTCCAGAACTGAAAACATAATCTCTGTTCTTTATAAACTACTGTCTTGGTTACTTTTCTCTCATTGCTAGGACAAAATAGCTGATGACCCAAATTAAGGAAGGAAAGGACATTTTAGCTCATATTTGTGAGAGATTTCAGCCCATAATAAGCTGGCTCCAAGGCAGTGTGGCATGGCAGAAGGATGGCAATTCATAGTGGTTGAAGACAGCAAAAGCAGCAAGCACAAAAAGAAAGGAGAGAAAAAACACTCTGTCCCTTATATTGTATGCAGACTACCTGCCGAGGATGAGTGTGACACACCCACAATCCTAGCATTGGACCATGAGTCAGTCATAAACTCTGGATGCTTACGCCATGACTACAAGAGGCTTTGGAGCACATCTAGACACAAACCTTAACAATTTCCTAGCTGTAATATTCGCTATAGCCACACAAAATGGACTAAGCAACTGGCCTACTCTCAAGGATCTTGGAGCCCTGAGAGAAGATGACAAAAATCTATCTTCTGTTATCCAAGATTGTGAAGAAAGTATTTAACCTTTGCTAGGTGTCTGCTTAGGACATTTCATACTTACCATAATCCTAAGGTAGGGATACTGCCACTGCACTGGTGAATAAACTGAGCTTCCCAGGCATCTTTTACTTCTCTGACTGCTGTTGGGCCTCTGAGACAAAGCCCCAGCCCTGTCTGCATAGCCCTGTCTCCACCACTTCCTACACTTTTCTGGTGCTTAGAGTAGGTGCCCTTGGATCCTGGAAGTTGCCTCTATTTTACTCCAGGACATCTTTCTGCCCTTGCTAGTTTTCACTAGCACTGGAATAGAAAGTTCTGAGGTGACTGACTACAGGATCAGGTTTTCCAAAAGATTGAATGGCTAGAGTGATGGGCTATACTGAGGCTCAAGGAAAAATGTTTTGTAGGCAGCCTTCTGATTGTTCCTGTCTTATGCCTCTGTGGGCATGGTCATCCTAAGCAGGTTTAGAGGCATCTTGGCATAAGCTTCTGGGCACCAGCCCAATTAAGGATCGTTTTTCGAGATGTACTAGAGAGCCTATGGAAAGAAAAGCTTCCAGCATATTCTCAGCCATTGCTGAAGAAGGAGGAGAAGGTTGGTACTTAAAATAGAAATGTAAGCTAGTGATAGTAAAATACTTACCAAGACCCAGGCTCAAAATTTTAAAAAGTGCTCAGGGTGAGGTGTTGCATATGTAACTCAGTATAGAGACCTAAGTTTCCATCTCCAGTACCACAAAGACAAGAAAAATCAGTGAGAAAGAAACATACCGGATGGATCAGAGATCAAAGCCTTCAGGAAGTCCATCTTGCCACAGCAGATGCACCATGGAGACTCATGCTAGGGTGTGTGCCCCAGTCAGAAAGATGGACTTGTGCCAGACGCCACTCCCCCAGCCCCACATGCAGCAGCTATAAGACCCCGAGCTATATCTGGACTGCTGTCCCTCATCCAAGCCTACACCTGGAAGTTCCCACCCCCAGGCCAACAGTACCCCAGAACAGGCATGGTGTCTAGGCCCTGTACCACAGAGGGGCTGAGGTAACACCATTTCAGTAACGCTGTGTGGCAGATCTTTTTTTAACTGGACTTTGAAAGAAATAATAATTAAAACCCATTGAAAGGGAATTTAGAAAAATGTAAAGCCTTGCTCTCTCTGCTGTGAAGACTCTAAAATGTCAAATGAACCAGTGGAAACTTAGCCAACAACCAAGGCTAAAGGAACCAAAGGGGAGAAGAAGAGTAATTGTATCAAAAGAGCAGGGTGTTTAAGAAGGCAACTCCTAGTGAGGAACCCATGAAACTACTAGAACAAACCATAGAGAAATGCTTTGTGACCTTAGACTAGGCAAGGAGTTTTAGACAAGGCCCCAAAAGCACAGGTGACAAAAGTAAAAATAGAAAAATAGGGATTACACTAAATTAAAAATCCCTGCACAGAAAAAAAAAAAAAAAGAATACAGAAACAACCCACAGAATGGAGGAAAATATTTGTCTACCATAGAGCTGATAAGGGGCTAAAATTCATAATGCATATGGAACTCAACCTAATAGCCAAACAAAGCAAACCCAGATAGACATTGCTCAGAAGAAGACGACTCACCAATACATAAAAAATGCTCAACAACAGCAATTACCAGGAAATGCAAATCAAAGTCACAGTGAGCCATCACATCTCTCCAGCTAGAATGGTCATCGTCCCAAGGATGAACACTGACAAGGGATGGACAGAGATGAAAACTCTCGCTCACTGTTGGTGGGAATGCAAATCACTATGGCCACACAGAAAGTATTACGGAGGCTTCTCAAACACTTAAAACTAAAACTACTGTATGCCTTTCAATCCCGCTACTAGGCACATCCTCAGAGGAAAGGAAATCCGTATATCAAAGAGACACCTACAAACACTATTCACAATAATGAAAATACGGATCAATCTAAGTGTCCATACCAGAGGAATGAGTAGAGACAATGGAAAATTTATCCGCAGTGAAATACCATTCAGCCCCAAAAAGACCAACATCTATATTTGTCATATGTTATGATAATATGGATAGTCCTGGGTGATATATATTAAGGCAAATAAGCCACATGCAGAAAGACAAATCCCTTATGAACTTGTCTCATTGCAGAAACTAAAAATGTCAATTTCATGGAAGGCAAGAGTAGAATGATAGTTACCATAAGCTGCGGAAGCTAGGAGGAAGGAGTGATGGAAAGAGGGGTGTACAAAATTGCCATAACTTTGGAGAAATATTTTCTGGCATCCAGTTGCACAGCACAGACTCTAGTCCCCAATAATTGTATGAATTCAAAGTAGCTACTGATAACCCAGTAAGTTAACCGGCCTGACAAAGGCAAGGTCTTGAGTTCAATCCCCAGTACTACAAAGAAAGAAAAAAGAAAAAAAAGTATTATTGAGAGGAGAGAGCTTTGTTTCACCACAAAGAGCTCATAAATGTTTGTGGTGATAGATATGTGAATTGTCGTGCTTTGATCATCATGTAAGGTATACCTATGTCAAGACTTCATACTTTACCATATAAATTTGTATAATGATTGTCAGCTACATACAAAACATTTTAAGGAAAGTCCAGAGTGAGATGAACCTGGATTCAAGCTCTATCTTTACCATTTTGAGCAAGTTAGTTGGTTTCTCTGAGCCTCAATTTTCTGAAATCTAAAATGAGAAGAAGAATACAAATTCATTCAGCAGACTTAATGAGAAAGCACACAGAATTCTTGGCTCATTAATGAACTCATTCAATAAATATTTCCAGAATATGTGCTAAGTCAGACATGAAGCTAGACATGGTATATAAAAGAGTGAATAAGAGAAGTATGTTGCTGCCCGTGTAATGCTTACATCCAGTAGAAGAGACAGAAAATAAATTGGTTTGTTTAAAAATATTATAAGTGCTGTGAAGAAAGGACAGTACAATGAGAGTGACTGGTGGCCAGATGTGTTAGAGTGGGTGAGTGGGAAGGGCTTTTACTGTTGGAGCTGATATTGCAAGACTGAGTGGGAATTTGTTGTCAGGATTTCCTCATTTACACTGCGCCCTTTAGTTACAATTATCTTCATTTTTCAGATTAGAAACACGGAGAATCACAGAGGTTGAGTAATACACTCATGGTGATTGAGCTGGTAATAGGATTGGAACTAAGGGAGGTATTCATACAGTCTGAAAACAAACAACCAAGAAAACAGCAACAGCAAAACCTTCCTAGACTCTGTAACTTGGCATTGACAACTGGAGGAATGCATACGAAGCGGACACTTTCTCATGCACTGAGATGTTTCAGTAGGATGTTGATTACAGTGCTATTGCTGGAGGAAAAGAGGTGAAACGATGCTAAGTGTGTATAAATAGGGGCTTTGTTAAAATTAAAGTACATTCTCATAACAGAACATTGTACAGCAATAAAGGAGGAAGAAGCAGACCTACAATTGCTAATAGAGAAGTGGAAACAGTGTATTTATAAGAAAAAAATGCAAGTATAACAGGTTATTTTAAAATGATGTGAGTGTATTTGTTAATGCTAAAAAATCCTGAAAAGGTACCCAAGAAATTGTCAACCTGCTATTCTGAAGAGTTAGGCAGAGTTCAAAATAGGTTGGGAAATAACTTCCTATTATCTAATCTTTTCTGTCATTTAAATTTTTTACTATGGGCATATTACTTTTATAATTTTTTGAGCATTGATTTCGAACTACTCAATTCTCATTATCTCCACTTGAAAAAGACCTCAGATGGCTACTTATCTAGTCCTTAGTGTTTGCATCTGTGAAATAAAGGAGGAGTCCTGGCCTATGGTAAACACAGGGTCCTTGACTCACTGCATTCTGAACCACAGTGCATGTAAATATTCCATGTGGCAGTGATGGTCTCATCAATGGTGGAGCTGCCAGCTCTGCTCTTGGGCATCAGCAACCCAGGATGAACTTCTTCACATTAGAGATGGAAGTCTCAATGGCAGAGTGATTTTCCTAGCTGCTTTCTCGGGCACCCTTGCCAAACAGTGCTGAAAGGGACCTAAAAGTGGGTCAGCTTTGTTCAGCATCGCTGTCCCCAACTGCTCCTTGCAGGCCCTCAGCTCCTTCCAACAAAGTAGCTAGGCTTTGTTACCAAAAACTATTGGAAAAAAAAAAAAAAAAGGCTAAAAGTGCTTTCGAACTGTCACTGTAATTCACATCCTTCACATACAACACCTTATATAGTCTTTGCTAAAGCCTTCTGCAATGAGTACCATGGGTCACCTCAATTTTGTAGGCAGGTTTGCAGAGACTTAACATCTTGATTGGAGTATACATCTCTCCAACCTGTGTCTTATGTCAATATCCTGATCACTGGGCGTGCCTTTTTGAGCACTCATCACGTTATGAATCCTTGACCTCCTCTATTTCACCTCTAGCTGGGGGAATGGGCTCCCGTATTCTAGTATAGAGTCCACACTGTATACCAACAGATCATCTACATGTGAAAATTATGAGAAAGCCCACATAGGATCTGAGCCTGCAGGGGTTCTAACTAAACAAGTGTCCGAATCACCTGCATACTTGTTTGCACACACAGTTCTGGGCCTCACCCACAGAGGCTATGAATCAGCAGGTCTGGGCAGGGGCCAGGGAATTTGCATTTCTAACAAGTTCCCAGGTGCTGCTGCTGCTGCCACCAGCTGGGAACACTGTTTGAAACCCCTGAACAAAGGGAAAGGAAACAGCAATATGTTCTGAGAGAGAAGGTCCTTCGGGCTGGTGCCCTGTGCCGGCAGATGACTTGGGGACTATTTCCAGAGAAGCTGCTGGTCCCTGCAAATCCCTTCTCCTTCACTGGCCTCTAATTTCAGGTCAGAAGCCAGCTCACCAGCTTTCCCGTTAAGGCAAGTTATCTTTCACAAAAGGAAACAAAGCATAAAGCAACAATGAAAAAAACCAACCCTAACCCACCACCCCCATCATTGTTTAGGTGACAATGGGGTCACCTAAACCCCATTGTCAGAGGTCAACACCTATAGAATACACCCCACTGGCCTCACCTTGGCCAGCATGTGAATGGCAGAGTCACTGCCAGTCAGAAACTTGCAGTGCACACAATTAAACTGGTTCTGCCTTTGTCTTCTGCCATCTTCATAAATTATTCACATTACCCAGCAGTTAATGTGTCTTTCCACTTCAGGCCCTCTCCATGACTGTTCTCTCCTTTCATTTACAGCTGTGGAACAACTATTTTCATCTGGCAGTGGCTTTTATCACGCAGGATTCTCTGCAGCTGGAGCAGTTCTCACATGCCAAGTACAACAAAATCCTGAATAAGTAAGTTGTGTTCTCGGACCTCATGAAGAGGGAGGGGGTTCATGAGATGCTCTGAGATGGAGCTTGAAGTGAACATTTTTGTTTCCTCTAGGTATGGGGACATGAGGCGGCTAATTGGCTTCTCCATCCGTGACATGTGGTACAAGCTTGGTGAGTAGTGAGAGGCATCTGCCTGTGCCCTGTTCTTTCCTGAAGACCGTCTGTCTGAAGGCCACAAGGCAGTCGGCACATTGTAACCTGGGTCTTCCATAAGTGCCTAATTTGATTCTGGAGAAGAGAGAACGTATACCCTAACTCTCTAAGCAGGTGTGAATCTGCTTCTACTCCTAAGGGTTTCCGTGTCAAATTGGCATTTATAAGAGAGAGCAATCCTGTGGTAGGAACACAGGTCCTCGTACATCAGAGCATGCTGGACTCAGATTTGTGGGCCGTTCTGTATCCTAGTCTTATGAGTTGTGATCCAGGAAGCACCCTCTAACCTCATAGGAGAGAATCATTCTCTGGAACATGAAAAGGTTTTTTGACCTGAATGGGATCTCAGAAGCTACCTTCACTGACCTGACCCACAGGTCTGCCTGAGCTGCAGGAATCATCTGGGCTTACCTGAATTATGGCTACCTATAAAAGAATGGATGGAACCAGGGAGACATTTATTGGAAAGTGGGATAAGGTCTGTGCCAAGAGAGCTTATTTAAATTTCACACCATCTCCCACAAGATACATACCTTCCCCCCACTTTTTATTGATCAGAAAGCTCAGAGAGAGAAAAACTTGTTTGAGATCAAATTGCCAAAAATCTCAGAGCATGGTTTTTGTTCCTCAAAGGCAGGAGTTATTCACTTTGCCCGTAGCCTGAAGTCTGCTCCATAAATATATGCTGGATATGGAGGTGGTTGATTGAGTGGATGAATGGATGTATAGATTGATGGGTAGGTTGGTGGATGGATGGATGAATGGATGGATGGATGGATGGATGGATAAGTGGATGGATGCATGGGTGGATGAGTGGGTGAATGGATGGATGATAGATGGGAGGATTGTTGAACAACAATAAAAATGAGGGCTTCCACTCTGATTTTTGGACTTTTTTCTTGACTCTCCACACCCAACTGCTTTTTCTCGGGCTTAGCTGTGGATGCTGTTTAAAAGAGGCATTTATAGTACCTATGCCATCCCTTCAACCTTCATTACAACTCTTGACTTTGTGTCCTGCTTCCCTCAGTTTCTCAGTATCTGCTGGGCCTCACCAGATTTTCCAAAAAGCAGTTTCTTGCCCCTCTCAACAAGGCATCTCCCCTGGAGGGACAGGGGAGCACAGAATACTCTTGTTCTATAGTTGTTGGCAAGATCATAATGCAACTCAGAGCACACAGTGGGGGATGGGAGGTTATGAGTTGGGTAGAGCAGAGGACCCAGGCCCCAAACACACTGCCCCTCCTCATCTGAGGCCTTGTCATATCATGTATAAGCTACCAGGTCTCAAGCAAGAAAAATGGTACCTTCTTATGAATTGTTTATGAGGGTAATGGGGATAAAAACCATGACCTGGGGAAGTATGGAGGCCACCACACCCACATTGGAGTTCTCCTTATTCTCACGCTGTGCTCATCACAATAAAATCTAATCCTGCTGTTCTGGCATCATCATGGAATCATAACCTGTGTCACTGAGGACCAAAGAGCAGAGCGCACGCAAGCGTTGTAAACAATTTAAGGGAGTATAATAGGTCAAATCCACAGAAATTCCATTAAGAAGGTACTGTCAGGATATTAGGGGGATACATTGTCATGGGGGATATATTGTGCACTGTAAGTTACTGAGTGATCACCCTGGCTTCTACCCTCTAAGATGCTTGTAAATTTATCCCTCATTGTGATGGCCAAAACCAAATCACCTGACATTGATAACAGCCCCTCTGGAAGGGTCTATCATCTCCGCCCTGTTTTTCTACAAAAGCATCTTTCTCAGTCTCTTTTTGTTTCTCCCCACTTTGGATAGGTACAGAGGTACATGGAATGTTTGTTTCATTTATTCTTGCTTTGGAATAAGAAAAAGAAGGCAAAGTATAAGCGTGGATTTACATAAGGGAAAAAAGCAGGGAAGCAGACTTGTGCCAGTGCAAAGGGACAGTCTCATCACTCTCCAGCTGATTGCTGTTCTGCTGAAATGCGAGCCTGTCATTGTCACACCTTGTAATTTTTCAAAAGATGTGAGGAAACTGGGTCTTTGAATAAATTTTCTAATTTATGAATATTAATGATAAGTAATTGAAAGTTTTCAAAACAGTGCATATGCCTAACCAACACATGGGGCCCAGATTCGATTGCTCACACGCTTTGCTTCACAACAGCAGAGACCAGCCAACATGGGGGTGGAGCTCCTTTCCAGCTCCCAGCCCAGGCTTTGCCAGAATTGCTAAGCAGGGAGCTGTGCTTTGTTTGTCTCCACATAGCCTGCTCTTTTCTGAATGTCCTTCATTGCACTGTTTTGCACACAGAAGATTTTATTTAGATATAGATTATGCTTTGGCAGCCACTCCTGCACTCCCAATTATGCTGATGAATGAAGACATTACCAAATAGTACACCTGCTTAGACTCACAGAACATCAGACCTGGAAGGGCCTGTTAGAGACCACATTGTCCAGCATTTTTTAAACATTTATTTTTAGCTAAAGGCCAAAAAAAAAACAAAAAAAACACTCTTGATAAGTAAATTGGATGAAAGTGAAGCTGCTCTAACTGAAGTGAGCTGGGAGTCCAGAGCCAATTTTATGGGCCGCTCCAAACTCCTGCATAGACACCTGATGGTTTTCTTGGGCGTGGAGCCCTGAAGCCCTGAAGCATTGAGGAGAATGGTTGCAAGCTAATGAGCTGCTCTAATCTTCCAGTTTAAAAATGAGAGACCTAAAACCCAAGGAAGAGATAGGGATCGCACAAGATTGTATAGTGGATTAAAGGTAGAAAAAGGTAAGCATGCTGGCCAGAGCACCAGTCCTGACACCGTACAGATTCCCTGCAACTTACAAATATCTGTAGAATAAATGCATGCAATTAAAAGACATCTGCCATGTTTTGGGGATTGCAAACCAGAGACACTAATTGTGATTGACCTGGTCAGAAAGGTGTGCATTCAAAGAACAAGCAATTGCTAAGCAGCCAGGCTCTAGCGACACAGAGCTAAGCCCTGCTAGAAGCCAGGGCACATTGTATGGCTGCCAGCATTCCCTTCAGGATGCTGCATTCCTGCAGCGTGGTCCTAAAGACCTGATCTCAAGAGGACGCTATTTCACTGGCCTTCCTTGGATAGCTGCTTGATGTTTCCCCCAAGCCTACATCCACTGAGGGATGCAGATACATAAGACTGTCCCATAATGGCATTTTGGAAGATGTTACTGGAAGAAGAAATCATGGACAGAGGTCAAATAAAAGATGTCCACTGTGGAAAATAGGAAATCCAGGCTGCTTCGCAATAATCCCCTACTCCTTCTTGGACAAACTTTTGAGAAAGAGGAAAGTGTATCAGTGTGAAGTAGGTTTCTTGGCACCAACAGGCTTCTCCTCCTTAGTGGTGCAGCTGCCTTCTCCTTGCCTCTCTCTTTGAGGAATGAGATAACAGAAAGCAGAGGAAGGGAACGGATGCTTCCTTCCCTGCAGCCCACCCTGTGCTCCGTGAGAGGCTGGTGCTAGAATGCTAATGGGATGAACTTAATCATCCGCATCAGGCCCAAGCACTGTATACATTAGGGCTCAGTGTACCACCTCGCTGGCAAATGATAGGTTCCAAAAGTGCAATTTGTAGGATATCTAAGATGGAGTAAAACTTGGCTGCTATCTGTGGCAGCCTTTGCTGATTGCCTATGCATTTGCCATTCTCTGCTTCCTCCTGCTGACTGAGCCCTGATTATTTCTCCTGGGATTGCAATCTGCTCACTTAACAATGTCTTGTAGGTGTAGGTCATGTGGCCCAAATCTGTCTCATGAGAATCACCAGAAACATACTTGTTGCAGATTTGGTAAAGTTCTTTTCTTTTTTTTTTTTTTTCCCAAAATTTGAGAAGTGGGAAGAGGGAGAGACAGGGAGGGAGAGTGATTCAAGGAGCATAGCACACCTCTCACTCATAGCCTTTCCCCTGTTTCATTCTGGAAAATAAGAAGAGACGTAGAGAGGGAATCGCTATGTCAAAGCCTTGAGGACAAAAGTCACATCCCGAGGACAGAGGAACAACTTGGAACTGACCATCTTTGAACTTCTTGTTGAGAAAGACAAAGCTTTGGGTTAGCCACGGTAGTACTAGCTCTGTTGCAAGCCCTACCTGGAATGCATCACTTAATCTAGCTTCCCTGAGTTTAAGAGTTAAATTCCCAAATGATGCCCTGAGAACCTAAAGCCATTCCTAAGGTCAATAACAAATCAGGATTTTAGTTGAAGCAAAAGGAATTTGTCTCAGAACCCCAATTTCAATGTTCTTATGAATAAATTTTTCCAAAGAATATCCAAAGGATGTGAAATAGGCAACTAACTGTGTTTTCCAGAGGCAACTGATAAAGAGTAAATCATACTGCACATTAGTTTTTAAAATTTTATTTTAATGTCAGAAGCAATCAGACAACATCATGATGATCATCAATATCATCATCACTTTCTCATCAGGAAAGACGAGAGCAACCCCATGATTATAAGAAAGCTAATTACAAGGCTTTCGTTCAAGCTGGGATGTGATTTAACTTTCTCTGGGGAGAATCTAGGCATGTATGTGTGTTCATGTGTGTGACCTCATGAGTGTAGATTGTTTTGGGAAAGAAGGCATGAATAGGAAAAGGGAACTCTTGGTGGAGACAAGGACAGTAAGTTGTTGAAGACCCAGCCACTAAAGGGTTAACTTCCTTTGTGTTTTTGGATTTGAGGACAATGCCAAATGTATTGTGCTTTTCCTCATAGGGTAGCATCCTAACACTGAGCTTCTGCTTGGCATGAAGCAATATACATTTTGCTAAAGTGCCTTCGCATGTAACCCTCCCATTTGCTTGGTTTAATACTGGACTGCTGTATTAACCATCATCATGGGAAAGAAAGACGCATTCTAGCAACATCTCTTAGCCACAGAAGTGGGGAGACTCTTCCCAGAAGACCTGTGCAAGTGCTTGGACTGTTTCTTGTTAAGCATGGTTCAGGAACCTGCTTGCTACTTAGCTCCAGGGAATGGTGGAGGTTGGGGGAGAACAGGGCATAGGTCATGCCCTGTGGTGATGGCCCTGCTATCCATTTGGCAGACTGGAAATATACTGATTAAAGTTAAGTGTGTAGTGGAGGTTTAGAAGTTCAGAGCCCATAATGATGTATTGTTAAAGGAAATGACTCCAGAATTAGGCACCAAAACATGGTTCCCATCAAATTGAAGAAAACCTGAGGAATAGAGAAGTATTTCAAGAAAGCAACTAGCCTGAGCAAATATAATATGTTTCTTGGGGCTGGGGGACAAGCTGCTAAGAAAACAGGAAGGGAGATCAGACATATATCCATTTCCTGAGTATTGTGGTAGGCCACGTACCAGCACCCCAAAGAGTCCTGTGTACAAATCCCCAGAACAAGTGGAACATGTTATCACATATGGCAGAGGAGACCTTTCAGGTGGGATTAAGAATCCTGAAGGTGTTGAGGGTATCTTGGATAATCCAAGTGGGTACAAGGCAATGGTAGCATCCATGTAGGTAAAAATGAGTGAGACAGTGAGAGTCAGAAGGAGTCAAAGAGAGTACATTGCTGCCTGAGGACAGTGGTGAGAAGCTACAAGCCAAGGAATGCAGAGCGCCCCCAGGAGCTCAAAAGGGGAAGGAAGCTGATCGACCTTCTGCCCCCTAGGAGGAACGCTGTCCTGCCTGTGCCTTTGGCGTTTGGCCCATTGCAATCCATTTCAGATGTCTGATCTCCAGGAATATAAGATAATTAGTCTTGTTTTAAGTCACTAAATTGGTGATGATTTATGACAGCAGTGACCGAAAAGCAATACCAGGACCTTCTAAATGCTAGGAGCTGGGATTAAAACTGAGTACACATGAGTCATCTAGCACCCTTACCTCATGGACTGGTGATCCTTGTGCTGAAAAGTTAAATATGAATTGCAGAACTCTTTATTTTAGGGTTGCAAGGATGAAATAGCTAGAGAAGAAAAGCTTGATGTGTCCAGAATGACTGTGATGGAATCCTGTCTTGCAAGTGAGCCACCAACCCTTCCCTCGAGGAAGAGCTGAGCAACCTAGGTGCTGAGGAATACTGTGAGGAGAGCCACCTGTCTAATTTTAAAAGAATATTTAAAAGGAACAGTGGAAGTAATTGTGGCAAGATAGGTGCTCCTTTAACAGCACTGTAAATTGAACATACTGTGGGTCAAAAGTGCATTGAAGACGCCTAAGCTGCCCAACATCCCAGCATGGCAGCTGAGTACATGGGGGGTGGGTGCCGAGTGGGAGCTGCACTTTGCTGCTGCCACCCAATGTCACATGAGAAAATCAGACCATATTATCACTAGCCTGGGAAAATATCCAGCATCAGGCACAGTCACTACAGGATGGAGATCACTTTTACACCAATGAAAAGTTAAGAATACTAAGTCAGGCTGTTGGAAATCCAGGACTATCTGTATTTTATTTAGCCCTACAACCAAAACCATTATCATCTCAGCCTAGAAGCAGTGTAAAACATTCTTGATGGTTTATGTAATGTAATTTATTTCTGAGACTCTGACGGATATCTTTTACACCTACAGTACATTTCCCCTTGGACCACCACACTTCAGTTGCTCAAAATATGTAGGTGGCTAGAGTGTCTTCCAGGCTGAGTGGCAAGGTTGCGGGGGATGCCTAAGGATCTACTTACAGTGGCAGATGTAGAGCGGGGTGCAGTGTGAGAGTGAGGTCAGGAAAAGGAGGGAAGAATATAGAAGGGCAATTGAAAGGCCCAGCAGAGGATGAGGGTGCACTGAGGAGCAGAGGGTAGGCAATGCAAGGATGGCAGCCAGAGGGCACCAGGCAAAATGGGCCTGTAGAGCTTGGCCCCAAGAACAAAGGAAGTCATACAAAGGTTGCAAGTGGTGGGGGGCTTTTTAGACATTTGTGAGGACAAAGAGAAGTGGAGGATCACGGATGTCCTGACCCTTCGCCCAGGTTGAATGGTTGGTGTAAGGGTGAACCAATAAACTGAGAAGCTTGCAAAATTCCTTAAAAACAGACTCAATGGAGTTGGATGCCTTTTTCACATTGTTTTCTCCAGAATCTGGTATAAGGCTGAGCACAAAATATACATCACCACATCATCATCATTATTAGCATCACTACTCACTGAACGTCCTCACAGGGCCAGATACTGGACAAAGCTCTTAGTTGAAGGTTCGTTCTTTTAAGTTGCTCAACAATTACCTCTACCAGGCAGGTATAATTATTATTCCCATTTCACAGATGGGATCATGGAGGCTCAAGGACACTAAGTGACAAACACATGGCCACACAGCCATGGAATAGCCCTATAGGACCTCAAGTACAGGGTCAGGTTCTGAGATTCTACAGTGCCATTTACCAGTGCCAGGAAGGAAGCTGACAAGGCATCTCTTGAAGGTGAAGAGAAAATTGATTACCTGACTCAGCACATTGCCAGGAGGGTGCTCTTCCAAGCCTGAGGCAGAAGAGCCGATATCTGTTCTTTTTTCTCTTTTTGAGCCAAATGAGTGATTTTTTTTCTCGTTTCTAATGACAAACTCTGCTTCATTTTAGGCTTTGGGAGGCTTCCTGGATTCTAAAATCTAAGAGATCATAACTTCCTCTTATCTTTGTTCTTTTCAGACTCTGTGCCAGGCTTTGATTTCTGGCTGTGTTGTTCAGGTTGCACTTGAGCTCATCACATAGCCCAGGCTGTCCTTGAACTCCCAGCAGCCCTTCTGCTGCTGCTTCCCAAGGGCTGGGATTACAGCACCTGCTGGCATGTGAGGCTTTATGCCAGGCTTTTGAGAGTCAGGGAATCTCAGCCCAAGCACCCCTTCTGTGTGACATCAACTTCACATGGCTAGCGACTTCCCCAGCTTCGTTGTTAGTCTGGCTTACAAGCCTTTCTTTACATCCATCCTCTGTTGGTCATCTTCTAGGTGCCCTCTGACCCTTATCACTCAACCTTGTGTACGCCCAAGAAAAGTGATGCAGGAGGCCCTTGCACAGCTCAGACATGTGGACTCCTTTTACACAGCTCAACTCTGCTCTGTGCTCTCATTACTGGCAGATCCTTTCCCCAAGCCTGTGTAATTCAGGATTTGGATTTATCCTGCTGCCTCTTTGGTACTTTAAAAGCCTCTCCTAATTGGTATCTGTTCCCGGTGAGAGTTGGCTTCCATTGTGTAAAAAAGACCCTCAAACCAATTGCCTTCTTTGCCTTTTTTTAGAATATAGCAGCAGGTGTGATCCTAGACAAGAATTTTTTTTCCAAGTGAGTTTGTATTCAACTAGCTACAACTCTCTCTCCCTCCCTCCCCCTTTGTCTCTCACTGTATCTGTATACACAAAGATATGCACACACATACATACACTTGGTTTATGTGAACACAATATCCAGTGTGCTGAGATTCCATTTTTTTGGACATAAAGGAATAAAATTGCTGCAGGGAACAATTTGAAGGCCATTGAGATCACACTGTATTTAGAAATCAGAATGTCTTTCTCTTCTTTCCCTAGTCTGCCAAATATCCCTTATACAGACTATAAAAATGCAGGTGAAAGTATCTAAGAGATCTCCAATCCATGGCATATCCCTCCTTTATTTTAAAGCATCTTAAATATATCCTTATCATGCCCAATGCCCTCCAGTATTCTAAAGGCCTTTGTTGCATAAGCAATTTCTGTATTCCGTCGTGGCTTATCTGACAGTTTCTCATTTATTTTCTACTTATTATTATACTCAACTTTGAATTTTAAAACCCCACCGTGGTTTGAAAAAGACTTAAAGGATCTTGAAGGACAAAATCAGAAACCTAGATTAGCAATTACTAGAAACTTGCCAGAAAGTAAGGGCTTTTTCCTTTTGGGACCAGCACAAAGACCTGTGATTCAAGTGTAATCCAAATGCATCATATAATGAAGCTGGAGCCCTGGAAAAGTGACTTTGCCTAACTTCACCATTGTCTTCTCACAAGTGAAGCCACTGCCAGGCTGGCACAGTTTAAGCCTGGGTTCCAATCTCCAACATTAAGTCTCATTTAGGCTGAATGAAAATTAATTTTCCTTCTGCCTTTTCTGTTGGTTCCCTTTTGATTTTCTTTAGTCAAAAGCACCTGCCCTGGTCACATACACACACACACCACCACCACCACCACCACCACCACCACCACTACTACTACTACTACTATTACTACTGCTACTACTACTTTCAGTGCTCGTAGGAGACATCTACCCTGGAAAAAGATCACAAATCTTTATCTGGACAATGGAGCAAAGCAGGTGAGCTTCCTAGGCTATGCAGCTAAGGAGGAGAAGGAGGTAGCTGCAGATGAAATATATAGAGGGTCAGTTTGGGTCGCTGGAATATGCCTGTCCCTGCTCCCTTGAGAATCTACAGTTCCTACTCCTCTCCCTCATCTCTGCTGCATGTATTCCGAAGTATCTGCTCAGTTCTGCTCAATGAGGCTGACTTCATGGTTCATGTTTGACCAAACATCAAAGTCACAGCCAACATTATATAGTATGTCACATACTAAGCACTGAGTCTGCTGCTCAGAAACTTAACAATTCATTTATTGTTGAAAATAACTCCATGATGTTAATGTAAATATCATTTGCATTCAAGTTATAGACGAGGATGTCGAGGCTTCAAGAGAAAAATATCATATAACTAGCAGTGGTTGAGTCAGTTTACAAACCCAAGTGGTCCAGGTCAGAACCGGTCCTCTTAACCACAAGCAACAGTGCTCCCTGCCACTGGTGCTGATTTGGTTTGATTCTGGCACATGGAGATGTAGTTTCACATGATTTTCTTAGCTGGCGGATGTTGCTTTTAAGAGGCACATGTCCAAGTCACATACCTGGCAAAAGTAAGACCTACCTGGAAAATGATCAGCCTTGAAAAACTAGAGATAAAAATAGCAGCCGCAAACCAGGCATGGTGGTGCACACCTATGATCTCAGTGCTGGGAAGGCTCAGAGAGGCGGATCACTGTGAGGCTGAGCTGCATAGCAAGTACCTGTGCCAAATAGAGATTTAAAAAATTTCAAAGTTGCCAGGTCCAATCATCCTGTTCTTGCCCTCCCCCCCTTACAGAGTAGCCACCAGGCCCAAGAACAGTGAGGGTAGAAGAGGCAAGGAGGAGATGAGCGGGACCAGCATTTTTTATTTCTAATCTTCAAGGCTGATTATTTCCTTGGCAGGTTTTAGTTCTGATCAAAGAAGGTAGTGTGGATAGGAGCTAGGCAGATTTACTTCCTCATCGAGAAAATGCTGAATTTTACCCTGTAGTATGTTTTGTGCTCATGGCTTCCAATGCAAAGACCAGAACGGATGTGGTTTCTACCTTCCTGCCCTTTTCCTGATGCTTTCCAGTGGAAAAAATAGATGGGAACTCAATGATTACATAGACGCTAAGGTCCCTCAGAGTTGGGTGAGGAAACAAAACAAGGACAGTACAGCAGCTGCCTGGCTGAGCTAGAGGCAAGCTGGGAGTGCCAGAGAGCCCCACCCCCACCAAGGAGTACGAGCTCAGCGTTGCAACGGGGGCACTGGGGAGCGGGCAGGGGGAACGTAGGCCCAGCCAAGGAGACTTCTGAGCACAGGCCTTGAAGAGGGGATAGAAAGTGGCTCTGTAGTGCTGGAGCAAGTCAGCATAGCTAGAAGGCCAAGAGTGGGGGAGGGGGCTCTAAGGGGCATCTTAAAATGAGGTACAGAGAAGAGCATACTGTGGCTCACCTGTCCATTGAGCCCTGTCTTCCCTCACTGTCCCACTGAACAGTGATGTCCTTTATAGCAAATGTTGTTTTCCTCATTTCTTGGTGGAAGCATGTTTTCAAACTCCAGATAAAGCTCAGGATGCAGACATAAAATCTGAATATCCCTATGCTGCACTGTCACAAAGGTTTTAATGAGGACTGCGTTTGCACAGGAGGTAATGCAGGTGAAACCCCTTGGCAGCAGTGAAGAGCTTTTCACAGGCCTGCAGCATTATCTGGTACAGTGGGCCCTGTTGAGGGTGATACATGAGCCTCTTGTTTTGGTAGCACAAGTATTCAAAGCAAGCCCGGTGTGTGGTAAACAACTATATAAGTATGAACCATTGTTCCTACTACTTCATACCTCCCTTTCATCCTGTCCTCAGCCTTTGTGAAACTGTTTAAAGGGCCTGGGCTTCTCTTCTCTTTCAGGCCAAAATAAAATCTGCTTCATCCCAGGCATGGTGGGCCCCATATTAGAGATGACACTTATCCCTGAGGCTGAGCTTCGGAAAGCCACCATACCGATCTTCTTCGACATGATGCTGTGTGAATATCAAAGGAGTGGGGATTTCAAAAAGGTAAAAAATGAGGCTGGAAACTCATGCCAGCATCCCTAATCCCCAGTCCATTTCTCCATAATGATATCCTTGTTCCATCTGCCTGAGCTTCATTCAGAGCCTGTGAGGCAGGACAGGGACATTTATTCACGTGCCCAGAATGATCTGGCAGATGGAATTTGGTCAGCGTTTTATCCTGCCTTCTGCCCGAGGCCAAGACGAAGACGCGTGTCCTTGCTGTATGTCTACTTGGGCCCTGTCTCAGGAGGATGTGCATCCTACTTCCATGCCTAATGGCTCCTTGAGGTCTGCTCCCAGGCTCCACCTCTCTATCCATATCTGAAGATTCATCTTGTTCAACAGCTTCAAAGGTGTACCTTCCCTAGCACAAGCCAGCCTAGAGGCCACCATGCATCCAAGTGTGCAGCACATGCCATTGGAGGCACATTCCTCAGGAGGGACCAGAACATGTGTAATGGGGAAACAGGAAGCTTCCCCTGTGCTTCGATAAAAACTTCTGTAAAATGTGAAGCTTGTTGGCCAAGCATGTTCATTGGGAATCTGGCCTCTTGAAGAACGAGGATCTCTGCCTAACCCAAATAATCCAAACACTTTAGCAGGAAAGAATGCACCCACTTGCACAGTGGGTGTGTGGCACCGTCCACTCACCTCCCTGATTTAGGAAGAGGGTCTCTGTGGCCCTGTAAGGTTGCCTAAGCACATGCCTCAAGTCTTGCCTCCCTGCTGTCTGCCCTGACTTCTCACCTAGTTTTCCCACTAAGTGCCCTGGCCCTTTCTTTCTACCCTAGTGCTTCTGCATGTGCCTCCATGTCATGCCCAAGGAATTTTCCATAAAACACATCCTGCCTTAAAGAGCAGAAGATTCCAAACCGATCTCAGAGGCACTGCCCCTGCTCATTGATTCTGTAGTCCCTGCCTACTGAAGTCCAAATGCTCTATCCATGTTTGAGGTCCACTCAGTTCTGGCTTTCTTTTGAAGTTGTTGGCCATTGTTCTACCCTTGCCCCATTAGCCCTATGCTTCAGTCATCCCCACAGCTTGCCTGAGTGCCTTTGCCCCTGTGGGGACTTTCTTCCTGTTATTTCTGTGTTTTTGTAGCCCTGCCTGCCAACAACTTCTAACCTCCCACTGATCCTGCAGAACCTACTCCATGTGCAAGGCCCTTTAAGAAAGTTTTATTTATTTATTTATTTATTTATTTATTTATTTATTTTGTCTACTTGAGACAGGGTCTCACTATACAGTTCAGGCTGGCCTTGAGCTCACTTTTGTAGCCCAGGCTGGTCTCGAACTCGCACCGATCCTCCTGACTCAGCCTCCCGAGTGCTGGGATTACAGGCATGCGCCACCATGCCCGTCAACCCTTTAAGAAAGTTTAGCCTCCTGTTCCTGCCATTTTATGACAGCTGCGCCACACTGCCTTATGTCCATCTCTGTGCATTTGTGTGCCTTCCTCAAAGTCACCTAATAAGGATGATGACAATGCCTGTCATTAACTGGGTATTTACTGTGTTTCAAATACTATCATTACTTTCTGTATATCAGTTTGTATAGTCATTTTTATTACAATACTATACAGTAGACAACATTATATCCCCATCATGAAAATAGATAAACATGAGAGGAAATTGCTTGTCCAAAGTCAAACGTTTAGAAAGCAGCAGAACAGAGACAGCAGCACACAAGTCCTTCCCATTGCCAAATCTGCACTGTAATCACATTGTCCAACTAGCAATTCAGTCACAGTCAATGTAAGCTACAGGAATGAAAGCCAATGAGTAGCACCATGTTTTCTCAAATGTGATCCAAAGGCACTAATTCAGTAAAATGCTCTGGAGAGAAGATTTCCAGTTAAATATTTTATACTCCACTGTCCACTGGCTTGGAGATTTCCAGTGTATACTAAAGAAGTCAAGAACTTGGATTTTCCATGGCAAGCAGACAAGTTTAATTTCCCAGATTTATTCTTTAAGAAACACTGTTGGATCCACCATTCTTCCAATCTCACTTTGAAAGAAGTTGCTCTAAGAGGAATCAGGGACTAGCTTTCCAAGATGGTATCTCTGTGAGGAAATGTTCCTTTCTCCTTTGATATTACCAGAAGCTCTCTAGTCCCATAAAGGTCAGTGCGCAGCTTCATCCTTTGTGAAGAACTTTAAAAGAAGTCAGACTGAGGAGCTCAGATGGAGAAAGAGATGATCCGACCAACTGGGCCAGGAGAATGGGAAGTCAAGACCTGGGCTATGTGTCAGGATCTTAAGGGTGAGCATAGAATGTAACACCTGGAAGCCCCTGACAGCTGAAAAAATCAGATAAAAGACTACTTTCCCTCAGATGAATGTCTAGGTTGGCAAATGTTGTAGAAAATTCCTAGAAACAGGTGTGCAAAGGAAACATCTATATACAACATCCTAAACAGAAAAAGTACCCGGTCATTGTTGAGATTGATTGGTGTTGTCTTTCTGAAACATCTTGATCCTTGTTCTCCCTCTTAAATCAGGTCTTGTATCATCACTGCTGCCTTTTCTATCTCAGTCAGCTACAAACTCAGGAAGAAGAGCTCTTGTTCCCTAAACCAATATTTCCATGGAGCTGGGCTCCTATTAGAAAATATTCTAGTAAATGAAGGGAATGAAAATAGTCAAGACCCCCTAAAGAGAGGCTATAGAAATACCTATGAAAGACCTGATACAAATGTGATGACTCCTAAGTTATGGCTAGAAGAGATAAGAGAAGACTTCCTCGGGGTGTCAGGGTACTTGGAGCTCAGCCCTTTTCCTTAATTCAGCTTCTTATTATTCACATTGGCTTCTACAGAACCTATGTCTGCAGAAACAATCTATAGAAATTCCCTAATAAACATCTACCTGGAAAGGACGAGGTGAGGAGTATATGAATTAATGTAGTTGTGAAGCCGTGAGTAAAAATGAATTGACCTGAAAGAGTGAAGCCATATCCTAAACTCTTCACAGGGACCATGTTGGGGTTGCAGCTTGTCACAGTGACATAGCAGCATACTGCCAAGAAAGGCTTCTGTTGGGCCTTTGGCTCTCCTTTTGCTCAAGTTCCTCCATCTCTGAAACCCAAGACAAAGGTTTCATGTTGGGGATCCTACCCACGCTCCTTGGCTATCGTAAAGATTCCATGGGATCAGGATGCTTTTGATGGCAGCAGAGGGACAAGAAAATGATCACTGGTAACAGTTAGGGAGCATCCATCATGGGCCAAGCACAGTGGTTTCCCATTAACTCCTTATGGTGCCACTTTAAAAGTAGGTGAGATCTTTAAATTTGCATTTAATAAGTGGGAACAGAAAGCATCTGAAGACTTATTAACCTCCCTGTGGTCACATGGCTAGGAGGACATGGCAAAGGAAGAATCAGCCAAGTCTCTTCAGTGCCAAAGCCTGGGTCAGAGCCACTCCTGGGCACAGCACCTGTGCTGGTGGCACCCTTGGCTCTCTAGCCACCCTGGAGGGCTCAGGCACTGCATGGCATCATGTGACAGCTCCTTCTCTGGCACCCTGCAATTTCCCTCTTGGCAGGCTTTTTTGTGACCCTGAGACAAGTGCTTATTTACCCCATCTACTTCTTTGCTCCAAAGAAAAGTTCATCTCGTGAGGAGGAATGGTGCCAGCATTCCCTGTGAACCACTCCGACAACAAAAAATGCTAGCTTTCTTCTCTAAAGCTGTTTGCTAGAAGCATCCTGCAGTAATAACAGTAACATTAGCAGTGATAATATGGTGAGCGGCTCAGTGCACCCTTCCGCTCATCTATTTCTCTAGGGCTTTACATGTAAAATCCCCTTCTACTCCCTGTCCTTCAAAGCTATAGGTATTACTGTGATACATATTGCATTGAGAAGGGTGGGCAAATGACAGCCTGAAGGAACCATCCTGCCACCTGTTCTGTAAATGGTTCCACTGAAATTCAGCCGAGCCAATTTGTTTATGTATCATCTGTGCCTGTTTTTGTGTGGCAGTCAAGTAACTGGTGACCGAGACTGCCTTGTCCACAAAAGCAAAAACAGGCACTAAACTGATAGAAATATTTGCCAATCATGACCCTAAGGGTTACCAAGACCACCTCCCTTGCCCAACAGGGTGAAGCGGAAGGGCAAGGAACTCACTGCAGACAGCCAAATCGCAGGGGCTGTCCTTACAGTCCCTTAGCTCTGTGACTTTCTTCTCGACTCAGCACAGACAACATCCTTAAGCATGGTAGCTTGGAAACCTTGACCTTGAACTGTAATTAACATAAATAAAATACATGACGGGCTGCATCCTATGAGGGACATGATCCATTTGCAGCCCAGATCCTGATGAGATAGCTACCCACCCAGAGCTCTGTCTCTATTTCCTTCCTTTTATTCTTTCTGGAGAGACTCGGCTTCAGCTGAACTATACTGCTTGTTTTTTTCCACCTTTCCAGTTCCATGCCTTTGCTCACACAGTTCCCTCCACCTAGCATGTCCTTCCTTTTCATATCTATCAGAACCCTACTCATCTTTCCAGTCCTGGCTGTCTCTTGCATTCAGTCTTCCTCAACTGTGGGAACTCTCAGATCATTCCTTCACGTGTATGCTGTGTCAGCCTTTCTGTTCCTTCTTTTACTCTTAGTAAGGGACCAGTGGCATCACGGATGAGAGGCAGACCTGAGGGACAATGAGCCTGGTGCCTGCATTTTATCATCTCATGATTCCAGCTCCACAGTGCACCATCATTTATGCGGTGGAAGGAAGCCTGCCCAGTGGTCTCCACCGTTCATCTGAGACTCTAGACAGGCCACTTAAATTCTCAGAGCCTCTGCTTCCTCATCTGTAATAGTAGTCAATGTTTATTGAAGACCATGCCAAGCAAGGCCTGGATGTTTTTCACAGATTATCACATTCAAAGATGATCCTAGTCCTCCCAGCCTTCTAGGATAATATGATGATCAAGTAGGGAGAGATTGAAATGAGATCCAGGTCCCCAAAGCCCTGCCGCTTTGATCTCAATGACCTTTGTCAATAACTCCTGCCTCCACCCCAAGTGCCAATTTCTTTATTAATAGTAAGAGGGGAGAGGAGGGTGGCGTGATTTGGATGGACTCTTTAGGGTGTAGGATCCAAATAGTATAAGCCAATTTGAACCACATGCATACAGAAAAGACTTAGGACCACTCTTCAAAATATGCTAAATAAGCAATGACCCCTTCCCATCCCAGGGAAAAATGTTGATATTGACCCTGTGGTCACAAAACATTCCTGGGTTTTGATGCAGCAGGATGTGGTGGGTTTCTTGCTTCCTAGTCACTATTCTGACCTCTGGCCATTATCCTGATTCTCTGGCACTTGCTTCATGTCTTCTTGTAGATACAGGAAACAAAATTCCAGTTTAAACTCCAGTTCATATCAGTTGACATGTGTGTGCACCTATGTACAGAAGGTCATAAATGAGAGAACTTTACATGTGGCCAAATCCAGGCACTGTAAAACACCATTAGCTCAGTTTCTCCATCATCGCTTTCTCTCTGCTCCCCTTTGTATTGATGTCATTCCCCAGAACCCTCTTTCGTTGCGGTCATCTCCAGCACCTGCAGAGTTACAGCCTCCCATCGTGCAGCTCCACAGAAAGACTCCCTTTCTAAGAGTTCAGCAGTACCTCAGCCTCGCCTCTCACTGCATTGGCCCAAGATGCCCTTTTCATCCCAGGGCATAGGAAATGCATATGCAGATTAAGAGCAGGGCCTCTGTCTGGTGTCCCCAGTTGGGAGTGGAGGAGCATATTCACCCCACCAAAGCCCCACGGACCGACATTAGGGCTAGTGTGATCACCAAACTGTGGAGAAAGGTGTACCAGGCAGGCAGAAACCATCGCCTCAGGGGCAGTCCTCCCCAAGGATGGCTGTGTCCCTGCAAATGTTGGGCATGCGCCTTTCCCTTTTCACCTTCCTCAAAAATTTTTACTTGAACTCAAAAATAAGGTCAAATGACATGGTCTGTTATAGTCCGTAAGTCAGTCTGTCTCCGTGCCTGTCTGTCTGCCTGTCTGTCTGTCTGTCTGTCTGTCTGTCTGTCTGTCTCTCTCTCTCTCTCTCTCTCCCCAGCTCTGCTCCAGCAATCACTGCCTATATCTCTCCTGAAATACGGAAGTGCATCCTGTGTCCTCCTTCTTCCAAGCTCTCAGCACTAACCCTGAGATAATGAGACACCCTCTAAAGCTCTGGTTAGAAGAAGGAACTGGCTGATGCTGATGCACAGTCTTCTCATGCCATGATTCTTCGTTTTCATCTCCTACCTTGTCAGTTTGAAAATGAAATCATCCTGAAGTTGGACCATGAGGTGGAAGGGGGCCGGGGAGATGAGCAGTACATGCAGCTCCTGGAATCAATGTAAGTTCTGTGCCTGGTGCACAACCCCCACCCCCACCCCTGCAGCACCCACCTTGCCCTGGAGACCATTGCAGAGGTGCCTGGGTACTGGAGAAGCTCCATTTTGGGGAAGAAACCTCACTTTTCTCTCTGAAGGGGCTATTTCTTTGATATTGGTGAAATGGGCCAGATAAAATTTATAAGTAACTTTCCTGTGTTTGAAAGGAGTAAATAATCTGCCAATGCCCAAGTATCCACTTGATGTCTTAGCTGTGGGGTAATTATTGCTAATCTTCCTGTTAGATTTTTGCCAGAGACTGCCTATAACCAGTATTTATAGGTGACATGCATTGAATAGGACTGTGCTAAGTGCTCTCCGAGTAATGCCTGTGCTCAGATTGATTCTTTTGGATCCTGGTTTCACAGAGAATGCTCCTGAGGCTCAGAGACGTGAGCTCTTCGTCCACAAAAGGTTAGAAAAGCTAGTGGAGAGGACAAGCTGGGACCTGAACCAGTCTTTGTGGCATTCCAATGGCCAAGACCATTTGTAGTCAAGATAGGGTTTTCTGCTAACATCTTCACTGAGATAAAATTCACATGCCATACAATCTAGCTAAAGTGTACAATTCATTGACTTTTTAATGTGTGTGTATTCACATAGCTGTTCAGACGTCATGACGACCAATATGAGAACATTCTCGTTACCCCCAGATGAAACTGTACCCTTGGCCACACCCCTCCCCACACGCAGCACCCCATCTCTCCAGCCTCACACAGCCATCTCTCTGCTTCCATCTCTGTAGATTTGCATGCTCTGCTTTTGGTAAATACATGGAGCCTTCCAATACACGGCCCTTTGTGGACAACTTCCTTCAAATCACATGATGTTTTCATGGTTTATCCATGTAGTATGCACCAGGCCTTTAATTTTATTTATTTGTGTTTAAGTTTTAAAATAGTATACATTTTCAATACACGACTAATACATTCGTTTTTAAAAATTGAAATATATATGTAATTACATAATTATTTTATAGCTATACATAATGATAAATATTATATAATCTTAATTCTTTTTACTTCCCCCTCCCCTCTTCCTCCATTCCTAAAGACCGATTTTCATTTTTTTTAAAGTCATGATGTTAGACCAGCTTTATATTTATTTTATTTTATTTATTTTTCTCTGTATTTAGGACAAGGTCTACAGGGTCTATAGGGTCTCACTATGTCAATAAGACTCACAGTAATTCTCCTGTTTTCAGCCTCCCAAGTGCTGGGATTACAGGCGTGCGCCAGCACACCCAGCCTCCACTGCTGTCTCAGCAGGCCCCACAGGCGGGCCTGGAACAGCACACCAGGGATCAAACCCAGCCGCTGAGCTCTGCCTAAGTAGCACTATCAGGCTGGCCCCTATTTTATCTTTATATCATGATATACTTCAATTCCTCTCTTTTTCCATTCTCCTTCCCTTCAGCTCTTCTTCCCTTCCATATTTACAAAAGCTTTGTTTCCATTTTATCTGTCTTTTCCCTTCCTTCCTTCCTTTCTCCTCCTTCCTCCCAAGTTCCACTCCTTTTGAAGAATCTCTTCCTACTTCACAGTATCTGTTATACTTTTTGATCCTTAGTAACATTTTCAGCTCCTCACAGCAGACAACTTTGCAGCATTTGCATGTGAATCCACTTTATTTCACTTAACAGCATGGTCTCAGGATGCATCCATTTACCTAGGAATGTCTCAAGCTCACCCTTTCTGTGGCTGAGCAGTCCTCAACTAGATAAAAAATATCACTTCTTCTTTATCCTTTCATTGGGGATAGATGGAACTATTGAAGACATAGGTGTAGGCAAGATTTCATGAACAAAACCCATCACATAGGAAACATTACAAAGAATTGACAACTAGAATCTTATATTGTTGAAAAGCCTTTAACAGCAAAAGAAATCAACAACACAATGAAAAGGCAACCCAGAGTGGAAAAAAATTTAGCCAATTACTCCGCAGACAAAGGAATAATATTTAGAACATGGAAAGAACTGAAAAAAAACCAGCCCTCCCAAATTTAAAGACCTGATTTAAAAAATGGGCATCTAAGATGAATACATAATTCTGAAATGAAGAAATACAAATAGAGAATAAATATATGAAAATATATTCACAACTGATCATTCAAGTGATGCAAATTAAAACAACACTGAGATTCCATCTCACCACAGAAAGAATGGCTATCATCAAGAAATCAACCAATAATGAATGCTGGCGGGGATGTGGGGAAAGGGCACCCTTGTCCACTGGTGGGAATATAAATTGCTGCTTCTACTGTGGAACTAGTGTGAAGATTCCTCAAAAAACTTGGACTAGAGGTTCCACTCAACCCAGCTACTTCCCTTCTTGGTATCTTCCCAAAATAATTAAAAGCATCATATCACAGCAATATATTCACACTTGTGTTTATAACAGTACAGTTTATAATAGCTATCTCTTGGAAGGAAACGCTTCAATTTTATTGCCAAATAATAGCCCACTATCTGTTTACTAATATTGTCTGTTCAGTACTTGGTTGTTGAATAGATTGTTTCAGCAGATTTTGCTGTAAGCATATACACATACACAAAGGTATGCGTAGATTTATGTTTACATTTTTCTTGGTTATATACCTAAGAATCCAGTGCTGTCATATGACAGCATAAATATAGAGTCATGCAACATTTTGAAAACCACCAGATTATTATTCTAAAGTAGCACCAACATACACATCCCCACTGGTAATATAGGCAGGCACTGGTTTTCCCACACCCTTATTAACACTTGTTAATATCTGTCTAATTGATTGTAGCCATCCTAGGGCGTGGGAAGTGATAGCCCATGGTGGTTTTGATTTGCATTTCCATGATGGTTAATGATGTTGAGCATCTTTTCATGTGCTTATTGGCCATTTGTGTATCTTTGGAGAAAGACTTTGGACTTTAATCCTAGCACCCCTGCTTTGGAGCTGCATGACTTCAGGCAAATCACACAACTTCTCTGGGCCTCAGTATCCCCGTTTCAGAGTGGTAATAATAAGCCCCCATGGTTATTTTGAAGACTGGGTAATTATAAAGCATCTGGTACACAGCAGGTACGTGCTTAATGAATGCACTTCAGTTCCTCGGCCTAACTCCCAGTTTCTGTCTTTGGTAGCCTGGTAATTGCCCCCCTGCCCAGAAAAGGATTCCTCTGAAGGGCTAGGAATGTGGCTAGGCACCCCAAATTTTCCCCTAACTGATTATTTTTTGAAATTGCAATACGTTCTGATAGAACTCTGATTTAGGATAATTTTGTCCAATCTTTTCTCAGTGTTTAATAACAAGAGTAAAAGACTCTTCTCTGAGCCTCACAGAGAGCTCCCCACCCTGCCAAGGACATCAGAGCCCAGTGGGCAGAATGGAGTCCAGGCACTGCAGTGTCAGCTGGCCCTGGCCCTGGCCCTTCCTATCTCTGAGCGTCGGCCTTGTAGATCTCTAAAATGCAAGCTATATGCCCTGGAAGGAGAACCCACTGTCTGCCTCTCCAGTGAATATTGGAACTGGTCGTCCATGGGCAGAAACAATATTTTGCCAGAGTTAGTGTTTAAAGTTCTAAAAAGGAAAATCTAAATATTGACCAGAAGTGGAACCATGGAAGGCACTAGCGATTTCCATTTTTATAAGCACATGGGGCTCTGTGGTAGTCTTCAGACTATCAGCAGGGTTTTTAAATCCTTCCTCAGTGATTATTTATAAAAGGAGTTCTTAGAGGTCAAGGGAATTGAAGGCGGCTCATTATTTTCCTCCAAAGATAGAGTTGTGAATGCTCTTTAACACAAAATTAATGAAGCCCAACCCGAGAGTCAGCTTTTTCAGAATGCCCAACAGGCCCAAGTTCCTGCTCCTCTCTTTGACCTCTCTGAGTCTCAGTTTCCTTATCTGTAAAACTTTTGTTGGAACTAGAAGAGGAAATCTGTAAAATGTTGAGCATCACATCATTCTTCTTCTTTCTCTTAGTTTTGATTTATGGAAATAGTTTCTGACACCTAACAAGTTTGTTATTTACCAGGAAGTTTTGTACTTGTTGGAAGCCAAGATCCTACCCACATTTTTCCCCCCTGGCCCAGTCTTCCCAACTCCTCCTGTCCTTCCTCCCACCTCCTCAGACCTGCACACCCTCAGAGCTCTCCACAGAGCCCTCTCCTATGCATCCACATTTGGTTTAAATTGTGAGTCTTATAATGGGTAGAATAATAAGACACACCTCTGACTGCTTGTGCTGGGTGCCTGAGACTATTTCTACAAGTTGTAAGGGAACTGGAAGGCTGGAGAAAACTAAGTATGTTTGGGACTTGAGTCCTACCTAAATGCGTTCCGTAGGAAGAGGAGCTGTTGCATAAGAGCTACTATGCATGTAATTTTCAAAGGAGCAAATGAAAGTCCAGGTCTGTCCCCACTGACAGAAGGCAGAGCGAATTCCTCTCCTTGAAGGCCCCCTTGCTGGCTGCACTGCACTTCCAGGAAGGGATGGGCTCCCCTCCCTGTACCCCAAGGCCATCCATAGCAGAGGCAGTGGCAAAATGTTTGCTCCCCTCCTTCCTCTGAACAAGAAATTAGCTGCATTACACCACAGTTCCCCCAGCTCTTACTCACTGTCACTTCCATCTTCTGTGGGACTCAAAAGAAAGAAACATCTATGTAACCTTGAGAAAAACCAACCCCATGGGCCTTGTAATAATTTACTGGCTATAATATTGCCTACTTGAAGACATTTTATAAGTATTAAAGAGGGTAATCAATGAAATGGGTTAGCACAGTGTGTAGAGCCAGGGAGTACCCAGTATACAGCAGTACCATTACATATTATGGCAAATTGTTTTCTCTTTGCATGTTCTCCCTTCCCAGGCTAGACTGGGATCTACATGGAGGGCAAGGCCTTCACAGTCTCTGAGTTCTTACTTTCTACAACACTACATGCGGAAGGGAGGGATGATTGATGGATGGATAATGGATGAGGGATTTCTAATTAATTGGCCCATTATTCTCATCAGTTCTAGACTGTATGAGCAGCTTTCTTGTCTTATGCCTAAGAATAGGGAAACTAAAAAAGCCAAGCTTCTCATGTGTGGTCCATGGACCCAGCTGATCAGCATTTCCAAGAGCAAGGTAGCAAGGTGGAAGCTCAGGCTCTAGCCCAGATCTGGTGAGTCAGAATCTAGGTCAGCAAGGCTCAGGTGATTTCCTTATACACTAACTCAGGATGAAGCCAGGGGTTCTTAATCCTGGCAGGTCATTGGAGAATCCTGGAGAGGCTAAAAAATTAGCGCTGCTTGTGACCCACCAAACATTCCAAGGTCAGTAACCCAGGATTGGGCAAGGGGCTTTGCCAGAGCTTGCCATTTAAACATGAAGCTAGGCTGTGAACCCCTGCTCTGGCTCAGGTCACACCTCATGTGCCTTTTTGCCTGGGAAGTTGTGAGCCACAGCAGACATTGTGAAGTCACGGCCTGTCAGTGGGGTGGAAGGCAACCTTGGAGTGGCTGTCCCAGAAGGAGCCAGGCACAGCTGTGACTGAGCCAGACGAGCCTAAATCATAGGGATGTTTGTGTCTCTCATTGACAATAGGGGAACAGGTGTTTCTCTCAGGGCCAAGATTGATTTGTCTGATCCCAACCACAGTCTGCAGAGTCGCCTCCTTACAGCCTGGCATGGCTTCTGGGATGCAGTGACTTCAGAAGTCCTTGCTTTCCTCATCTTTGCCCTCCTAAGAGTTTATGGGACTTCAGCTACCACAGGCAGGTGGCTAGAACAAATTAGATAGCCTGAGTGGTGCTTGTCAGCCGAGAGAAACTAGAAATGTGCTGCAGGGTGCCAGGGAGAAAACTCCCCGAGGGCAACAGTGATGGTTTGATGCCCAAGGTCATCACTTCAACTTAACCTTAGACTAAGGGTTAAGGCCTTAAGGAGTTGGGGAGGCCTTTCAACGTTTCTGAGCCTTGATTTCCTCCTGTGTAAAGTGATGGAGCACCTGCCTGTCAGAACTCCAGTGAAGCTTTCCAGGGGGGGGGGGGAATGGTTAGAACATTACAAGGTGTGGTGCTGAATAAATGATTAATAAAAAGTCACCGTTGATCAGAATTTTCAGCTGCGCTTCTCTTCCCTCATTAGCCTGCAGGCCACCTAAGGGTAGACATGGTTCTTTTCACGTTGATGTCTTGCTCCAAGACCATACTCTGCCCTATATAATACCTAAGAACTAGTAGGCACCTTTAAAATGTCAGTTTTTAAAGTTTTACTTAAAAACTTGAGTGTTAATGTTATAATGAATGTTTTCATTATTTCAAATAACATACCCATATTTAGGCAGAAAAATGTAGACTTTCTGCCTCTAGGCCCCTATCAACTGTAATTAAGCATTTCATATTTATCCTTCCTGACCATGCCACAGGCCCACATGCGCATATGTAGTGATTGGTAATTTAGACATGGATGCTGCCAATAGTAACTAACTCCCACTCCATGACCTTGAGCAAGTTGACCTCTCCATGCCTTAATTTTCTCATTTACAAGAGTCCTACTTCATTAGACTATGATGTGAGATTAAATGAATTAATGTTATAAGGTGTCATAAATAACACATTAACACATAAGTTACATTTTTAAAATGGACTTAAGGGCTGGGGAGATAGCCTGGCAGTCTAAGTACCTGCCTGGCAAATGCAAGGACCCAGGTTCAATCGCCAGCACCACAAGCTGCACTGGCCTCATGCCATGCTGAAAATGCATGCCTGTAATCCCAGCAGAGCTGGGGAGGCTGAGACAGGAGGATCACTACAAGTCCAACATGCATATTGAGAACCTGTACCAAATAATATATAAATAAAAAGGCACAAAAAACCCTCTACATATAAAAAAAGAAATGACTTAAGTATCTCATTAACTGTATATTTTATAGAACTTTTCATGTCAAAATATATTTATCCTTCTAATACTTTATAATGGCTTCAGGCAATTACATTTTATGGAAATATCTTAATTTAACCACTTTATAATTGATAGACACTTTTGCTTATTTCAGCTATTTCATTATTAGATCTAATTTATAAGTATTATAAATATATCCTGCCATACTTTTCAGAATATTTCTATAGGAGAGCTATTCTGAAATAGAATCACTGGGTCAAATTGTGTATTTAAAATATTGATAAATGTTGTGCAAATTGCTACACAGAAAAAGTTGTCCTAATGTACTCATAGTACAAGTATTTGAAAGTAGCCACTTCCCCCCATTAGTATGGCTACAGCAGTTTTTCAATTTTCATTTTTTTCCTATTGTGATAGTAAAAAATTAACTGCCTCATTACGTGAGTAAGTACTGGTAGGGACAATACGATGAGGAGCCAACTCACAAATCAGGGGAGGTTGGATTTGCTGGATTGCTAGGCTTGTGCTCTCCCCTGGTCCTGTATCTCTAGGGCTTTGACCTCACTCCCTTGCCTCTGTCCACAGCCTGATGGAGTGTGCTGCACAGCATCCAACGATTGCCAAGTCTGTGGAGAACTTTGTCAGCCTGGTCAAAGGACTCCTGGAGAAGCTGCTGGATTACCGGGGCGTGATGACCGATGAGAGCAAAGACAACCGCATGAGCTGCACTGTGAACCTGCTGGTGTGTGTATGGGGTGGAGCCTGTCTGCACAGTCCCAAGGGGACCAGAGCCCTGGGAGCAGCTTAGCTGGAGGTCTCACTACTTGACAGGGAAGTGTTGCCAATAACATTGCACTTCGGACAGGTGTGAGCTCAAGTCCCTGTGCTGCCATTGCTAGCTCTGTGGCTCATAAGGGAAGTTTCCTCATAAAGGAAGAAGGAATTATGAGTCTCCTCTTTAACACTTCGTACTTCCCCAGGAGCCAAGCTGGCTGTGCAGTTGGTTAAGGGAAGGAGTTTGATGGTGTGAAGCCCAGGTTTCATCCATTCTTTGGTGATCAGTGAGATGGCCTAGCCGTGGGGATGCTCTGAGGTCTTAGGTGCTTCTCCATTCCTTGGAGAAGATGCCAGCCTGTAGCTCATTAGTTTGTATGGTGCTTCCCACAGTTCAGTGCTCAACGTGTGTTAGTTGCCTTCCCCTTACAGAATGAAGCAGCACTACTAACCAGAATGTACAGAAAACCACTAGGCACCAGGTTAACCACAGCAGATAATGCCAAATAAAAGTTTGTAACCCCTGAATTATATGAGCTCACACCTGAATGTCAGCTCCTGAGTGTCTCCCTTGGGATTACATGACTCAGTCAGAGATGGTGCTATGGTGCATCCTGCCTACCTTAAAATGACTTAAATGAAGAAAACTAGCCAAAGCCCATGTAGGCTCTACCCTATCACCCCCTGCCATTCTCAGTGGTCCAGTAAATGATATCCTGTTCCTGAGTTCTGCTACGTCCCTTCTTCCTTACATGGACTTTTTTTTTTTTTTAAATAGCTAACATATTGCCATTGATTTTCCCAAATGCTAAGGGGAGTTTAAAACTCCTGACTTCAGCAGAAAGGAATTCAGTGCCAATAACTCCGCCAGCCCCGATTTACATAAAGAGCAGGAAGAGGGGGAGATTTCCAGGAACTGAGCCATTTCTCTAAAGGAGAGCCAGAAGCTGGGTGAAGAAATTGACCTTTAGTAGTCAGAGTAGTATCAGAGAAAATGCTAGTGACAGGCAATTCTATAGACATCAGGCCTACTACTTTTTGGTGTCAGAGAGGAGGTTTCAGTGGTGGACGGCAGTGGAGATATCTGAGGTCCTATGAAATCCCCACACTGTGTGCCCTGAAATGTGTTACCTGCCCCACTCTGAGCTGCACCTGAGGGTCTTGGATTAAACTCAGGTTTGCCTTTGACGTGGCTCTCAGATTGCATCAGGACTTCCTGACTGAGTGGATAAGGATATGTTTCAAAACATCACAGAATTTGGCTCTCTATTGGTGAAGTCAGGGTATCTCCAATCTAAATAGGCCTTGCAAAACAAACAAACAAACAAACAAAAACTAGGCCTTGCTCTGGAATCTGGACCTAGCTCCCTAGGCATGGCCAAGTTTAAATGTCCTGCTTGTGGAATCCTTTTCTCACTCCTGAAAGTTCTGTGCTATCAGGAGTTGCCATCTATTATTATGATGGAGGAGCTACCCCTCACTTTCCAGCTCCATTCTCTAAGACTCTATGGCCCAAGCTTATGGATACTCAGCTGGACCTTTCAAAGTGGACTTGGTCAAAGTAGACCAGCAGACAGCTCAACTGCATCCTCTGTGTGTGGTGGCTGAGACACTTCCTCCATCCCTTTATAGTCAGGAAAGTGACTCACACCCCCAAGGAAGCTGCTGGATGCTTCCAGCAAAGTAAATCTCTTGCTCCTGTCTCAGGGTGTCTGAGTAGTAAACGGCCAGCCACCTTTTTCTTATTTCCATCATGTCATCCTCTTCCCCTGCAGCTCCCCAAAGAAAAACACTTATCACTGTTTTTCCTCCCCTAACTAGAATTTCTACAAAGATAACAACCGGGAAGAGATGTACATAAGGTAAGACTGTATTTTCTAAAAGTCAGACCTGCCGTAATACTCCCTCTGCTTGATATCCATCGATGGCTCCCTGCTGCCTTAAGCATAGAATTTAAACTTTTCTTCTTGGCACTGAGGGCCTCTGTGTTCTGATTCCTCTAACTTCCCAGACTCTTTCTATTCAGTCTCATAAATCCACTTGGAATTTCCCATCCTCTGTGGTGTTCTGCTGTACCATTGTCTTGAAACATAAATATTGTGTGGGTTGCAGTGTGAGTTGCATTTGCATTTCTTGTGCTAATGTGCGAAGCCCTGGTTCATCCAAGCCCATGATAAAGGCCACTGAATAGTCTGCTTTTGTGAAGGAAAAAATATCCAGTTGTATAATGCCTACTTCTTTCTAGGCATTTTTTATTTATTGGAACACATTTTGTTATTTTTTACTCATTATAAAAATAATATATACTTTGTACCAAAACAAAAAACTCATGAAATGTAGATAGGTAAACAAAACAATGAAATAAATTACCATAACCTATTCTTAATTCTAGACCTTTTTATGCCTCTATATACATCGAATTCTACCATACATTACCTTTTGCAAAAATGAAATTGTATTACCCATAATTCATTTTTCACTCCTTTTCACCTGACAAGAATTCTGTGTCAGCTAATAATATTTCAACATAATTTCTAATAAAACTAAAGAATTTGCTTTGTGGAATATGCCAGTCCTCCATTGTTGGGCATTTAACTTCTTTCTTGCTTTGTTCTACAATACACAACAACAGACTCCTTAGACATAAACTTCTGCATACATACTCCTGAAAATAATCAGCTGGAAAATTAAGCAAGCCAGAATTTACAAGAATTGGCTTGTTTCATCAAAAGATAGAGACTGCAAGGCCTACATCTGACAGTACTGCAGATATTCTTAAATACTTAGATAAACAGTATTCCAGAAGCAGAAAATAATTATTTGGGAAAAAATTTCCATAGGTTTTCCTTAGCTTTGGTTATTTATAGCATCGTTAGACATGATATGTTGTTTTACCACACATCTGTGGTGAAGGAAGGATCTGGGATCTTTACCTTGTGATGCTGGATAGACCATTATCTTGGGAAGATTATTCTAGGAGTTGGTTGAAGTTTTCCTTTCTGTGTAGTGTTTCCATTCTACCTTCTGTTTTGAGGATTAAATGAGATACTAAAGATAAAATGCCTGGCATATGGTTCCTCCGCTCCAACCTCTTGCCTATCTTTCCTATTTTAGAAGCACAGATGGTGAATCCCAGCTTCCCACAAGCTTAGAGATTTGGGGCCTATAGTAATCTAGGAAAGCCATATTTGCCCAAACCAGACATTGCAAGCATAAGTGTAGTCTGAAAACCTGTTCTATTTGGCAGGCACAGTATTTTAAAACATTTTTACATTTGGTTGCCAAATTTTTTAATTTAGCGACAAAAATCAACATCTCCTCCTAAAGAAACTCAGAGGGTATGGTAACACCAAGCACTCATCGCATTTTGACAGTCACCATCAGAATGATAGTGGTGGTGGTAACCATTTTGACACGGAGAGATTGTCCCTATTCCCTGCCCACCTTACTCAAGCCCTTGTAGGTATCTGACTCAGTGTCCTGGAGCAGACTCATCAGGGTGTCTCCTTAGTGGCTTTTTAGGGGGATGATCAGATTAACAAAAGAAAGAAGGCATGTTGGCCAATGCAGGAGTTGACAGTTATAGACAAGCTCGCCCTGGGGGTTGCCTCACCAGGGTTTGGGGCCCAGCCACTAAGAAGTCTAGGACATGAAAGATGGGCAGAAAGAAAGTAGAATGAAGTCCTGTATGCACCCACGGGTGTTTCTAAATTACACACCCTATGTGGAGGTTGAGAGCAGTTTCACTGATAACTCTTTTCGGTAGAACATTGTCTTAGGCTGGGAAGGAGAATGAAACAAACATTCCAATCCCATCAAGGCAGAAACCTGCTTCTTCCTGTTTTGATTCTGGACATTCTAATGTAGGTCTGGGTTTTCTCATTGCAAGAGTAGTGCTGGGAAGATAAGTTGATACAATATATGACACCCACTTTCTCCCTCTGGGCAGATTAGGCTCAGGCCTGATGCTTAGGCATAGTTCCAGTTACAGGAAAGAATTTCTGCAGAGCTGATGCCAACTGTCCCTGGCCACATAAAATATGACTCATGAGCCAAATGTTGACTATCTGACCTGAGGATAGAGACTATCAAGGATTTTCAGGACAAGAAAAGCCACCTAATGTCTAGTGGCTATTTGGTTACTAGTGGCCAGGATACTCTAAGCAACCTTTGGTTCACCCTGGACCAGTTGAAGTAGATGGTTGCTGAACTAAGCCCTATGATTTGGCTTTAGGGTTTAGTCTGAAAGAAGCAGATAGGAATGGAATCATCAAATAAATAGCTATAGAAATGCAGTTGTGATAAATATTTTTAAGGACATCTCTACAGAGTGAGAACTGGATTTATCTAGGTGAGAAGTAAAGGGGATTCCAGAAAGTGGGTCAGGGAGAAGCCCTGCCACCATGGGGCATCATGTCTTCCCTCAGAGAAACTCAAGCCTGTTACCCTCACCAGTTTGCCAAGAGTTGGGTTTAAGGAAATTATCTCAATGACAGGCAAGTCACCATAGCATTGACTCCTTGGCTCTGGAGTCTGTCTGCAGCCAAGGCAGAGTGACTGCTTGGTAGAACCTTGTTCAGCATGATAATAGATAACACTGCCATTGCATGTTGCCAGCTCCAGGCTAATCCCTTTCAGTGTATAACATTTATAGGCAGCAATCGTAGTGCCACTTAGGGAGCTTGACCCTTTATATACTGAGCAAGTCTACAACCAGGTTCCAAGGCTGTTGCCATTTTGCAGATGAGCCAACTAAGGTACAGGGCAGAGAACTCACTGCTTGCTCACACCAACTATGGATCAGTTATCTGACAATTTACCCAACCTCTTTTTGCTTCTGTTCCTTTTCTCAAGACCCTTTCCACTGAATTGTCACCCAAGAGCTCAAAAGTAGAAGGCACTTTGCAATGGGACGGGGAATGTGAATGTGATTATAGTTGAATAGTGCATTTTTCCTGGTGACAGCTCAAATGGTTCATCTGAATAACCATTCTCCAGCCATGGTGTTCCCTGCCTGCCCCACTCCTGTGGTACACTGAGGTGGTAATTGAGGCTGGACATGGTGGTGCACACCTATAATCCCAGCACTTGGGAGGCTGAAAAATAGGAGAATCACTAGGAGTCAGATATATGTAGTGAAACCCTGTAGACTCTGTACTAAATCTGTACTGAATACATGAGAAAGAGAGAGAGAGACAGAGACAGAGAGAGACAGAGAGAGGAAGGAAGGAAGGAAGGAAGGAAGGAAGGAGGGAAGGAAGGAGGGAAAGAAAGAAAGATCTATAGTCGTGGGACTTACTCTTGCTCCTGGAATCACCTAGTGATTGAGTACAGCTCACACCTAGCTTTCCCATCATCAGCAGATAACTTCTGACAACCTCCCCATCTCACCTTCCCTAGTTTCTCTCCCTTGTCCTATTGCATTGGCCAGACTCTCCAGTACCAAGCTAAATGCTGCCTCGGTGGGTCCCTAATAGCTGTAGGCCATTTTTTCTCCCTCTAAAAACTGGTAATCCTTAGTGGATCCATTTCACAAGATTGCCATGAGAATTAAATGACCTAGAATAATCATGGGAAACCCTTTAGAGCTTCCAGTGACCCAAGCAGCTGGTGGCAGCATGAGTGCCATGGTTCACTACCAATGATCAAAGCCACTCAAAGCACTTAACGTAGTTCCTGGCACATACTAAGTGCTCAACAAATGCTAGATGGTGTCATTATCACCCATGCAGAGGGCTCCTTTGTGACCTGGAGAAATGCCCAGTTGTTCTGTCCAGCATCACTGCAACTCATAGCTCAGTATACTTTGCCCAAAACAGGTACCTGTATAAACTGCGGGATCTTCACCTGGACTGTGACAACTACACAGAGGCTGCCTACACGCTTCTACTTCACACCTGGCTTCTTAAGGTAATGGCCCTTTGGGAGGAGGAGACCCCCAGTGATCCCCTGGGGGTCCTCACAGTGTGCTAAAGAGTTGACAAAAGAAAACTAGGAAACACCAGAGAAATTAGTTTTGTTTTGCTCAGTGGACTCAGAACCTGACTTGCCTGGATGTTTTTCTGCTCGACTTCACATAATCACATGAGGTTTTGGGTGACCTTTACATTGAGCAAAAATAAACCCTGAGATATGATTTGCAACGTTACACAGAATCCAAACTGTTATCAACAATTAATCATTAGCATGCCCAGTGAGCTGCCTTCCTTCTCTTGAAGACTTTGCTATAGCTAGACAAAGCCTGAATGATCTCTTTGGCTTTTGAAGGGCTGGGACCATGTCTTAACCAAGATTTAGAGAAAATCCCTACTGACTATACACAGCAAGCCAAGAGAAAGACAACACAGCAAAAATCTGTACACATTTCCCAAATGGAAATTGGAGACTAATGTCTGCCCACAAAAACCTAGTGTCACAAAGACACGACCCCAGCAGAGGGTGTTTGCAGAGCTTTGTCTACTCTTTATCAGTGCATTTCTAATATCCCTGACTCACTTGATTGTTCTGGGGCATTGGAGGTGCTGGAGGTCAACCTCCAGATTCTGGGCACTGGTGCCCCATGAGGGCAGTCTCCTCAGTCTTAAAAGCTCCAAAACTGGCTGAGTTTGGGCAAGGAGGATAAAAAGAAATGGCCAAGAGAAGGTGGTTCCTCCCTTTCATCCTGGGAAGACGTCCACCATTGGCAGCCTTGTGGCCCCCTGTGATTCTGAATCCTCTCTTCACAGTGGTCAGATGAGCAGTGTGCGTCGCAGGTCATGCAGACAGCCAATCAGCACCCCCAGACCCACCGGCAGCTGAAAGAGTCACTCTATGAGACCATCATAGGCTACTTCGACAAAGGAAAGGTAAGTTGACCCTGCCCCTTCTCTCTCCGTGAGGATCCCAGTCTCTGAGAGGACAGTTCTCTCCCATATTCTACATGCAATCTGTCCTCACGTCTGGCCAGCTGTCTCACCAAAGGTTATATCTGATCACTTCTTACCTGGATTCCACTATGGATCCTAAGCAATTTCACTGCTTCCCCTATTGCTCCAACAGATTATCTTTTAGATAGAAAATATGACGGTCACAAAACACATATTGAAGCATGTTCTTTGTCTATTTATAGTCAGCTCAATGACTCCACCATTCTACCTAAGTCACACCATCCTTCCCATGATTCATGAGGCCTCCTGTGAGCTGTGTCTTGGCTGACTCTCATCTCCTCTGTTTCCTCTTTTTCTCATATCTCTATGCCAAGCTCTTTCTAACCTCAGGGCCTTTGCACTTGCTTTTCCAGATTGCAGCATGTCTCTTCTATAACTTTCCTGCAGAGGAGAGAGCTAGACCCTCTCACTGACTAGGATTTTGTTCAAATACTATATCATAAAAGATCACCAGACCACCTTCAAACAAGGCAGCAGCACCCCTGCCCTAAGTCACCTCTCGTGCTCCTTCAGAGCTCTGGTCACTGTAAGACACCAGCCTGCTACTTTTGCTTTCACTATTTATGGTCTGGCCCCCACTGGAGAAGACCATGGGAGTGAAGACTTGGTCTTCCTGCTGATGAATGCCCAGCAGGTTAAATAGAACCTGACATCCAGAGAGACCAATGCATATATTCTGGATAAATGGAAGGCAACCTTGATCTTTAAGCATAAAGGTTTTTTTGGTTGGCGACTGTACAGACCAGCTGCTGCACCTAGAACATGTGCAGGAGAGCATTGTTCATCTGAGAAGAGAGTGGCATGTCAGTGAAGGGGTAGGCTCTGGTGCTAGATATCTGGATTTCATGCCTTGCTTCTCTACTACCCACTCTTAGGTTGGCTTCTTGAGACTCCAATTCCCCATCCACCATAGTGAGAAACTACTAGCACCTACCATCTGGGTGTAGGGTAAAAGTGAACTGAGAGGGGCTGGGGTGATAGCTCGGTGGTCTAAGCTCCTGCCTGGTAAGCACAAGGACCTGAGTTTGAGCCCCAGTACCACATGCCTTAATGGCTCTGGAATCCCATGTGAGCTATACCAGACCCCAAAACTCAGCCTGGGGGCACATACCTATAATCCCAGCACTGGGGAGGCAGAGATAGGAGGATCACTATGAGTTTGAGTCACATATGGAGACCCTGTATCCAATAAGAATATTATTTAAAAAAATGAAATGAGAGGGCCTGGCAGGATGGCTCAGTGGACTAAAGCGCCTGCTTGGGAAAGCTTGGGTGGCTGTAGGGACCACGGTTCGATCCCCGGCACCACATGCTGCGCCAGCCCTGCCCTCGGGATGGGCTGAGCCGGCCATAAAAATGAGTGAATAAACAGACAAAGGTTCTGAAACAAGAAAAAAAAAAAATTAAAAAAAAATGAAATGAGAAATTATGTATGCTGCACCTAGCATAGGAATCAGTACATGGTAATATCTCAATAAATTTTAATTATCATTACCTGAGGCCTTTACTTTCTCTACTGAACCTTTTTCAAGGCTCCAGCTTATTTACGCCCTTGCCTTCCCACTGAACTGCAAGATCCTGGCCGTTCTTCAGGACGCCACTTACCACTTAACTGTGCCTATCCTTTCCCTGTTGTTCGTCACATCTGTCTTAGTCTGGTCTCCCCCACCTTCCCTGTAAAGATAATATGAGGTAATGTCTGCACAAAGACTTATAAATTCCCCAGGGCTGAGCAGTTGGAAAAGACTATTTTTATAATTTACAATTCTAAGCCTCTTGAGGGCAGAGGCTCTATTGTCCCTTGCTGGCCTGGCCATCAAACCAGAGCTTCCTCTCTGTTAGTTTGCTGGTTCAGTCAGGTACAGTGTGAGAGCCCCAGAAGGACCTGTAGAGCTTTGTGTTAAATTTTTCCCACTCTGCTCAGCAAGGAACTCAAAGGCATGAGGCCCAAGCTCCAAGAGCTACTATCTATTCACCAGTCATTATCCTGTGCATGTTACTTCTAGGTATTATGCAGTCATAGGGGAAGAAGGCAAAGGATCTGGGTGGTACCATCGTACTTTGGGAGCAGAGAACAGGCAGAAGATGGGTATAGGTCACCCTGAAAGCCACTGCGATGGAATCTTCTAGAATGGAGCCAGATCTGTAGCACTCTCTTGTTCTCTTTCTCCACATTTCTTCAGGCAGTCATTGCTGTACACACACAGCTTTCTTCTCCACAACCCATTTGGCACCACCCATGGATGCCAGTGCTTCCTTCAGAACCCAACACTTACATCCATGATGCCCATTCTTCCCCCACAGCTACTATGACAACAATGATCTGCCTCTGAGCTGCCACTGCCCACATCAGTGCCCATGATTATGCTCAGAACCCAGCAGAAAAGAAGTAAACGTGAAACATGTATGAGGCTCAGAAAACCCCAAGCCTGTTGGAGCTCCCAGGGGCCCTGAAAGAATTCCCAGGCATCTGACTTCCTCCTGCTATGGCCCCTTCCCTGGTCTTTTAGTGATCTCTTGACACAGAGGAGAGTACTGTGTCTCCCTTAGTATGGTGGGAAGCTGGCAAAGGCCTGCACTTGAGCCAAACAGTCCCCTAGCTGCACCTCACCACAGCCTTCTTGTCCAGGGCGAAGCCTACTGTCTTGGGTCCTCCTGGCACATAAAGCATGTTTATGCTTCTCACTAAGCTTCCTCAGGTTTACAGCCTCTGCTCCTCCACTCGGCACTTGGTTTTATTTATTTTAATGTTTGCATGCAGAGAGAGCACTTTGGTTACAAAGCTCACGCTGCATTTTGGCAACCTCTCTCTCCTTCCCCTGATCTCCATTTAGGATTATCCTCTATTTCAAATCCAGCATGAGAGGTGATGAAGATCCCTTGAAATTGCCAGAACTCCAGCCCATCCTGCCTCCCCTGCCTGTCTGAGGAGGCTCCTGACCCCTGAGTCTAAGAGTGTGGGATGGTCTTGGTTTCTGGCCTGAAACAGAATATAAAACAAATATTGCCTGTATCCTGGGTTGATTTTTTTCAGAATTTTATTTAAAGATGACAAAAGCCCACTGCAAAACAAGTATAAAAATTAAAAAAAACTATTTGAGTATTACCACCTCTGTGCTGCCCCCACTTACTTCCACAACCAGATCATTAAGAAACTCTGGGAGTGCTCAGTGAGAAAGATCCCAGTGCTCAGCATCAAGAGCTGAGATCTGGTCCCAGTTTTGTCCCTAGCCTCTCCGATCTCAGGCTACTCATTGATTTCTCTCTGGACCATTTCTCTTTGGAAGATGAGATGAACGTCTCTCTGCCCATCCTACACACAGGAAAAGCTGCGAGGAGCAAAGATTTCCCAATTTAAGTAACAGAATCACACCCAGGGGGCTTGCGTCCTAGCCCTGATTCTACCTGGGGCAGGTGGTTTCACCCCTCTGAACCTACTTCCCCCTGGGATACAAGGATGCTGTTAGTTACTGCCCAGAATGGTTGGGAAGAATCAGAGAGCGTGTGAACAAAGCATTTAGCCTACTCCATTATTTATCAAGACTCTGGGATGAGGACCTAGGGAAAGGTCATCCTCCTAGGAAGCCCCAGGCTCTCTCTGCATAGAAGGTGGGTCTGGGTCAGAATGTGACTTCCTCAGTCCCAGGAGGTACAACCAGCTAGAATTCCTTCCTCAGCAAAGGCTCTGGAAAGCTGGCAGGATTCCCCTAACCCCTTTTCTATGACCTTTCTGTAGATGTGGGAAGAGGCCATTAGTCTATGCAAGGAGTTGGCAGAACAATATGAGATGGAGATCTTCGACTACGAGCTGCTCAGCCAGAACCTGGTAAGGGTCCCAGGAGGAGACTGCCCCCTGCAAGCTAGGGTCTTTGGCCCTTGTTCTCCACAGAGGATGTGGATTGGAAGGAAGGAGAGGAGGCAGGGTTAGGAAACCAGAAAAAGAGTGCAGTAGGGCCTATACCAGGCCGTGCTGAGCATCTCCCCTCTTGTTGCCTGGTCGAACCACTTGGTACTTGTGCAGTGCTACTGCTGCTGCTTCTCATTGCTACTGCATCCACAGTAAACACTGTGCTACATTTGCACCCCAAATCACTAAACCAATTAAATAAAAAGCACAAAATTATGCTTTTTGATGAACAGATAAATCACATTCAAATGATCACCATCTGGCTTCTCCCATTAGCATCTTCATGCTCCAGACTTGATGAGGAGTGGAGTTAGGGGGCCACTTGGGCTGCAGACACCAGGCTTTGGCAAGCAGTTGGCATCTGCAGGAGAAAAGCAGAGCTTTGGGCCGCTCCCCCAGCCCTACAACCCCACATACTTGGCTACCTCAGTTGCATGACCCTAAGGCACCTTCTCAACTCACTGAGAGGAGCAAGTCCAGAGATTTCCAGGAAACTATAAAACAAGGGTGAGAATATGAAGAGAGGACTGACAGCTTTTTGGAGCAGGGAAATGCTGTGATCCTGTTAAAGTGGCTGAGTCGCTAGCTGTTTTCACTGTGCAAGAAATGATGCGCAAGTACAGGTGTTTGCGCCTTGAGACACTTCATATCTGCCCCCCATATATATATTTCCATGTCTGTTTGTGGGCTCACAACTATATGCGCCTGCAATCATGTGCACTCATGTACAAACGCATACTGTGCGCAGGTGCTGAGCCAGCACACAATCATGCACACAACAGTATATGCACGCATCCCTGCGCAGTGCTATCACATGGGCACCCATCTATATTTGCCTAGATCTTCCCTAATGCATCAAGGTGAATGTGCTTTATCTTGTGAGATATGCCATTACCTGTATGTGTGTGTGAGTGTGCACACACACACATGTGCATGCACACACACAAACACACACACATGATTTTATTATGATTTCGTTAGACTAAGAGTAATGTAAGGTGCCATAATGTATAAAGTAAGATACACACACTGAACAACTACTATGAAGACAACAATACGCATTGTGTCAATTGTAGCTGTCTTACTAACGTCTTTTGAAACTGTCTCAGTGATATTTCTTATTAAAAGTAATAAAAATAAAGTAAGATACAAATTCTTTTCATACATGTGAAAATAAGAAAAATGCATACCTTTCAGAATTGGTGAAATGTATTAGGGTTGTGCACGCTGAAACATGTCTGCATCCAGACATATGTATCTATTTGTATATCATCACAAACACACACCTGAGTGTGCACGTATTTGGGGCACCATGCCTGTGGGAGGGCCTGGGTTTAGGTCTACGCTCACTGACTTCACTGAAGTCCCATTTCTTTAGCTATAAACTGGGATGTTCACGGGATTGTTAGAAACATGATGTGAGTATGAGCTACTACGGGGAGAGTAACTACAGTACCCGGAGTACTGTGAATGTAGCTGTTATGGTTATGATTACAGACGGACCCACAGAAATGCTCTGCTATGTATTTGCCACATTGGTTTTGCTCTAACAATAATGTCTTCATGGGCTCTTTAAGTTGAATACGCCTCAGATGCACATCTGTGTTATCATAAGCTATGTTTTCTGCTTTCAGAACCAGCAGGCAAAATTCTATGAAAACATCATGAAAATCCTCAGGCCCAAACCAGATTACTTTGCTGTTGGATACTATGGCCAGGGATTTCCCTCCTTTCTGCGGGTGAGTTTGGGGTGATGCAGACATCAGACTGGGGTCTTGGGCCTGGCCATCTCAGCTGTTCCTCTGTGATTTGAAGATCTGCTAGTGTCCTGAAGGGCACAGCTCAGGAGCTGAGCTCTGTTCTATTGGGGTGCAGCCACCAGCCCTAATAGATGCCGTACCTGCTGTGTCTCTCTGCACAATGACTACAGCTGTCTCAAGAGGTGGTGAGCACCCCACTACCAGAATAAAGAAATCTGAGAGCCAGAAATGTGTCTGCTCTCCAGGAGTTAGGACAGAACAGTGGTTCTCAGACCATCATCCATAGAAGCCCTTGCTTTCTTAAGTTATTAAAGATGCTAAAGGATTTATATGTTTATAGACTATTTCTATGTACTTATAGCACATGAAAAAAATTAAATCTAAGAAAGGGGGAGTTTATTTAAAAATAATAAGAAGCATATCACGTTTGTATGTTATATTTTAGGAAAAAAATATATATACATCCCAGTTTTTAAAAAAAAATCAGTGAAAATGAAATTGCTTTACATTTCTGCAGATCTCTTTAATATCTGTCTTAGGAAACACAACCAGGCCCCAAATCTGTAATTGCACAGTCTGTTGCCATCATAATCTGCAGCCTCTGAGTTGTGCTACCACATACTCATGAGAGCAGGCGAGTTAAAAGGCCAATAACAGTATTATTATGAAAATAATTTTGGTCTTGAGTCCCTCAAAAGGTCTTGGAGACCCCTAGGGAGCATTATCGCTGCTCTAGTGCCTTCTCCATCCGCTTGCAGGGCATTAGATTAAGTCACCTATAGGCTTCTTTCCAGTCTAGTCTATGACTCAATTCTAGGGTCAGGAGGACAGGAAAGTGGTAGCAAACCTGATCCCTGATTTACTCTACAGTTGAGATAAATCACTTATCTCTAACAATGAATGTGGAATCATGATGGGCTGATGAGGTGAACACTGTGGGCACCTGTCAGGGTGGCCAGGGAGGTCCTCTTGGAGGGGGTGATTCCCCAAACCTTGCTGCATGGTGGAGTCCCCTGGGGATGTTGATAATGCATATTCCTGGGCTTAACTTGTATTAGTCCATTTTAGCAGGTCTGGAGCAAGGCCTGGGAATCTGAACTTTGAAATCTCCTCGGGTCCTCTGATGATCAACCAGGGCTGGAAGTGCGTAGGGATAAGTGACAGGCATGGGCTTGGACAGAAGAACTTAGGGGCTATTCAAGGTGGCACAGATGGTGCTCACATGGCCCATAATAGGTTTTCTCAGCCTCAACCTCAGCCTCAGCCTCATCCTGATTGATATTTTGGGCCTGATAATGTTCTGTTGCAGGGACCATCCCAAGAATTATAGGGATAAATAGCAGTGTCCCAGCACCCAGTTGTACTCCTACCCTCTGTGGACAACCAAAGAATGCTCTTGGACATTCCAAAATATTCCTGATTGAGAACTGCTGGTGTAAAAGAGGCAGATGTGGTCAGGAAGGGTAAAGAGTATGTTCTGGGGTCTCAGAAGAGGAGCCCTGGAATGTAGGACCTGGATGGTGGTCCCTGCCAGCCCACAGAGCCACCCTACGTGGCCTGTAAAGGCAGGTGGGAGATTTTATTCCTATGTCATATAGTGGGTGTGGCCAGGCATGGTGGCACATGCCTGTAATCCCAGCACTTGGGAGGGTGAGGCAGGAAGATTGGTGGGAGTTTAAGACCAGCCTGGAATACATAAGTAAGCTCAAGGCCAGCCTGAACTGCTTAGCGACAAGACCCTGTCTTAAAAAGGCAAAAGTAAATTAATTAATTAATTAATTAAAATATGTACATATACATATATTGTGTGTGTGTGTGTGTGTGTGTGTGTGTGTGTGTGTGTGACATGCATGAGTGTAGAAAAAGGAATTATTTGTAAACTGAATGGGAGATGGTTTAAGGATAATGTTCTCAGCATCCATGGTCTTCCCTACCTTTTGAACCAATCTATGTAAAGTGGTATGCCCAGCAGGTCCATGGGTGGAGCCATTTTTCTTCCTCTGGTAGGAAACTGAGAGAAGAGGGCCAAACCGGAAGTCACCACAGCTCCACACTCCTTTCAGAAGACCTCTGGCTTTGCTAGGTCCCCATCACCAACCCTGGGGCCTGGCATTTCTCACAGGTGTCATTTCCCCACAGAACAAAGTGTTCATCTACCGTGGGAAGGAGTACGAGCGGAGGGAAGACTTCCAGATACAGCTAATGAGCCAGTTCCCCAATGCGGAGAAGATGAACACCACCTCTGCCCCTGGTGATGATGTGAAGAATGCCCCAGGCCAGTGTATCCTTGGAGAGTGACCCAGCCTGGGACCAGGCAGGAGCAGCCCTGCAGGGACTTTAGCCCTGAGAGCTCAGAGCCCCTACCAGAATGAATGTGGTGTGCCAGGCTTAGTGCCCAGTGTGGCATCCAGAGCACCCAGTGCAGTCCAGGCTGCCCTCCACACCCATGGCTTCAGTCCCTGGGGACTCAACCACTGGAAATTGAAAACATTTGGCGGGGGGGCAAATAGGTCTGTACTGTACATACTTTTCTTCTTGCATTATTCTCTAAACAATATACCATGACAATTTATGTAGCTTTTGTACTGCATGTGGTATTATAGGTCTTCTAGAAATGGCTTAATGTATAACAGAAGGTTGCAAACACTACGCCATGTGATGTAAGGAACTTGAGTATCCATGGAATTGAATATTCTTCAAGGGTCCCAGAAGCAGACAGTAGTAGCCAGGCATGGTGGCTCACGCCTGTAATCCCAGCACTTGGAAGGCTGAGGCAGGAGGATCAGTGTGAGTTCGAGACCAGCTGGAGCTACAAAAGTGAGCTCAAGGCCAGCCTGAACTGCATAATGAGACCCTGTCTCAAAAAGGCAAGAAAAAAAAAAAAAAAAAAGAAGCAGACAGTAGTAAATATCTTGGTTTGACTGTTTGCTCCAACCATCATGAATAAATTCTCTTCTTCATTCATGCATCTTCATAATGAATATACTCAGGCCCTGACTCTGCTGTGCAAGGTAATGATGACAACATGGTCCTACCTTCAGGGAGCATAGAAGGCAGCAAGTAAAAGAGACACTGAGCCACTAATTGTAGTACTAAATATTTATTTATAAAAGATAGGAGCCATGCCAAGAGGAAGCTGTGCGGGGCATCATGGTTGGGAGGCCAGGGAAGGCTTCCTGGAGGGAGCTGATGGTGAGGTAAACAGCCAGTCAAAGCTCAGCAGGAGACAGGAGAGGGCAGATGGCACAGAGGGAGAGGAGGCACTGCTGCACCAAGGCCCTTAGCAGAGAGCGCAGTGGGGTCCAATCACTGAGTCAAACTCACACTGCTATTGTATTAAAGCCAGAGTCTTGAGCAAGCCTGCAAGGCTGTCCATGAGCTGCCTCTTGCCTGTTCCAGCGGGGTCTCCTGCAACTCTTTTTTTCCTGAGTTCATGTTCCTATGGCCCACACCATCATCTTTTCTGTCCTTATGCAGGCACAATTGTCCCCACCTCTGTGCCTTCACCTCCTCTATTTCCCCCAGCTTCTCACGCAGCTGGCCCCTACTTACCTGTCAGATCCTAGAAGGGGCTTTCATTGGTCACTTTGTCTATCATGACCTTTTCTAGACCCTTTGTGACCTCATTTTTTCAAACCCCATTTCTTTTGCTTATAGTACTGACCTCAAAGTGTCATAATCCTGTGTGCTTTTTATAGGTATATGAATGTAAAAGATAATGTCGGCCCAAGAGGAAAGACATTTGTTCTGTCTTGTTTCCTACACTAAGCCTCCTTCTCCCAGGATGTCTGGCACAGAACCCAAGCTCAGGAAATGTTTGCTGATTAATAGAAAGAAAAAGAAAACAAGAGAGAAAGCAAAGAGAGGCAGACCAGCGGAGAGGAGGGAGAGAGGTAGGGAGGTACTGGTACACACAGACTGCATGGGGCAGGCAGAGTTGCTGGGAGGTGTGGGAGGCGTGAGCTGCAGGCTGTGATGGGCACAGCGTTCATAGGGCCAGGAGCAGGGACGCTGGGCAGGGGCAGAGGGCAGCAGGAACGGAGGTAGCAAGCAAGCTGTGCCGGAGAAGCCCAACTGCTGAGCCAGGGAGCCCTTAACCCCAGCAGGCCCCCTGCACTGCACACTTTACCAGAGAACAAGGTACCGCCACTAAAATGGGTTGACAGGTTGCATTGTTAGACTGCTAAATTTGCTGAACTTTAATCCAACTATCATTCCCTTGGGTGATAAAAATTCATCTGTAACCTTTTCATTATGTTTGCCTGCTTTTGTGCCTGCCCTACCATGGTTATTTGTATGAGGAAACACAACCGGTGGTAGAGTTGGCAGGTGACAAATGCGGGTTTGGTTACAGGCAAGACACAAGATTAGTACTAAGGCCCTGCTTACAGGGACCTGGTGCTGAACGGCTGGGTGGCTTTTTATTTGGCTTGGAAGAGAGACCGTGTACTTCTGGTCCGTATCATATTTAGGGCCCTGAGCTTCCATCAGTGCAGAGGTGGCCAAGAAAACAGTGAGGGCAGACATTTGCTAAATGTTCTTTTCATGACACTGAGTGGATCATAACAGCTATTTTTTTAGACCCCATAAAATGCTGTAAGCCGGTTGTTAGTTTTTTCTATTCACTGAGAAGGAACATGTGAGGCAGTGTGACAAAGTAATCTGCCTAAGATTATAAAGCTAATTAGTGATGGACTTGGTATTTGAATCCCAAGATCTATCTCAAAACCTGTTTTCTAGTTTACTGGTTAGAAAACTTGACTGTTTACTGTGTCTTCGGCATTTTGCACACATTGCTTTTCTACTTTCTTCATCATAGCTCCAGCAGGGTTACTTGAGTAGTATTGCTTTCTGTATTTTGCTAACACAAAACTGAAGCCCAAATAAGTTAAGCCCAAAGTCATAGCTAGGAGGCAGTGAAGCTAGAATTTGAACTCAGGCCTACTTTTTAATTAAAATCATGCAATCTCCATACCGTGTTCTCTTGCCTTTGTTCGTTAAAAAGTTGGCAAGCAGTATGGGGAAGTAACAAACCTTGTGTCCTCTCCTTTAAGTATCCAATAGGAGGACATAAGAACTGTAGATCAGCTTGTGAACAGCTGTTGTGACCACCACGCCATGCACAGACTTAATCACTGGCAGGAGAGTTCCAGCCACATGCACTCCTGGGGCCTGATGTCACGGGGACATGTCTGGATTTTCCTTTTGTATTAAGCTAATTGATAAGATCGATAAATGATATACCTGGAATCTTCTCTAAGAGTCTGGCAACCTTTCTGTAAAGGAGAATATTTTAGTCTGTGAGTGCCACACCCACTGTCATTAGTACTCAACTCTGCTGTTGTACCTGGAGAGTAGCCATTGCCAAGGTATAAATGGATGGGCATGGCTATGTTCCAACAAAACTTTACTTATAGACACTGAAATTTTGAATTTTATATATTATTTTTACATGTCACAAATTATTTTTTCTCAGCTATTTGAAAATATGAAAACTATTCTTAGCTTTGGGCCACAGAAAAATAAGCAATGAGCAGGACTGGACCTACCACACTACGCCAGCTCTTGTAGCTTCATCCAGAATGATTTCCTTCCCCAGGCAGGCTGTGGGCCTCCGAGTGTAAGAAAGAGAATGGTTTTCTTGAAGTTCATAAGCATGCTCCCATTAAGGCTGATTCATCTAGGTTAAGTAGTCTCTTCTCTCCAAAAGATGCATCATTCCATTTGAAAATACTCTTCAGAGGTGAAAATGTTAAGTTCACAATCGGTTTGCATATGATACATTCATCAAAGAGAGCCAATTTAATTTAATTTACAATTTTGCTTTTTGCTTTTTTGCTTTTGCCATTTCTTTCCTTTTTTTGAGTTTCAATGTTTTTATTGTTTAAATTTAACAATGGTTATATTACATATTTTCATCATCAGATCAGTTTAGATTAATACATATAGGTATATAAGATAGATCAAACAATTAAGCATTAACCTTTCTAAATCAACATTACTTTTTTTTTCTTTTCCCCTTTCTTTTCTTTGAAAGTTGACATATTGCACATTGTCCTCACAATCATTGTATACCTCCCTATTGATGTTGCTTAGAAAAAAAAAAGGGAAAAGAATATACTTCTCTTTGGACTAAGAGGAAGCAGATATATATATATATATATATATA
>PVJA010000076.1:156807-248334 GCA_004027025.1 Myocastor coypus | reverse complement strand
CAATATGCAATATGTCAACTTTCAAAGAAAAAAAGGGGGAAAAGAAAAAAAAAAAAGTAATGTGGATTTAGAAAGGTTAATGTTTAGTTGTTTGATCAATCTTATATACCTATATGTATTAATCTAAACTGATCCGATGATGAAAATATGTAATATAACCATTGTTAAATTTAAACAATAAAAGAATTGAAAAAAAAAGATAAAAAAAAATAATAATAAAAAATAAAAAAGGCTGAAAAAAAAAAAGAAAGTTCAATGCGAGATTATTGTAGATTATTGTATAATTTTTAAAATGTATTTGATACAGGGTCTCACTACACAGCTCAGACACAGTGATCTTCCTATTTTCAGCCTCCCCATTGCTGGGATTACAGGTGTGCACCACCACTCCTTGTCTTTGTGGATGGCTCAGCCCAATCTGGGGGTAGGGCTAGCACAGCATGTGGTGTAGGGGTTTGAACTCTGGTCCCTGTGCTTGCCTAAGCAGGTGCTTAGTCTGCTGAGCTATCTCACCAGCCCTATTGTGTAATTTTAAATTATTTCTCTTAAGAAAATCTTAATTCCAGTTATCCTAGAATTATAGTTAGAGTAAGGATGTATCTTTTTTTTTTTTTTTTTTTTCCTCCAGTACCAGAGATCAAACTCAGGATCTTGCTCCTGCCAGGCAGGCTCTTAGGCCAATCTCGCTGGTGTTTATCATGTCCTTTAGATAAGAAAGAATGTAACTGTCCTGTGAAAGTTTTCAGTATGAGAATTTTCCTAATTTTAACATGGAACACTTTTGTACCCTAAAGTGTTACTATTACAAATCTCTGTAGAAGATAAAGAATATGCTGAAGGTATATTCTTTTTGGGGAGTAGAGGTGTCTGTTTATGGGGCTGAATATGCCTCTCTGCCCCATGGTGTGGGTCTTATACCTATGATCAATAAAGGACATCATTATGATATGCATATTTAACCTGAAGAAAACAACACTTAGGTAATGACAATCTAGTGTTGAACCTCAGCATTGATATGTCTTCATAAAGATGTAGTTGATGTGTTACTAGAGATAGTATAATGATAAGAGGTCACCAATGATGGTCTTTTTTCTCAGACTTCATTAGCATTTACCTACATCAGTAGTGGCAGGTTGAGTGTTATCATTGAGAGCTCAAAGAGGCTTGCCATTACTAACCTAGCTGGGCACTAGATCCTTTAAGCTTTAGTTTTACATAACAACCTTGTTGTTTTTTATTACTCTTCCTTTTATTTACAGGATGTAAACTTCTGGTCAATGTAGTTACATCTCTTGCCTTTTGGAGGTTATACTCAGCCACCCTTCTTCCTCCTTTTCCCACCCTTTATTTTTATGATCTCATTATGGATTTTAGTCCTTGACTTATTGCTTTTCGATATTTACACTTTCTCTGAGAATGGTTTCATTCTTTTGGCTTCAGTTATACTTCTGATGCTAGTAATTTAACATCTCTCTCTCCATTTATGATCTTTGCCCTAAATTTTATCCGTTTAGTCACTACATTTTTTATTCAGATATAACTTTGTGCATGGTGCGAAGGATACAGCACTAGTAAGGTAGTTCTTGCTTTCAAAGGTACTGACAAATGTGCAGAAAGCAATTTGAAATCCGGCTTAAAAAACTTAGTGCCAAGGAGCACTAAGAAGGGGCTGCTTGACCTGGACTTGAAGGAGAAATTGGAGGAAAACTCTCTTCACCACAAGCCTGAGCAAATATAAAGGCCTCTAGGGTTTTAGATATAGTAGTTTGAGCAGTAGTTGGTGTTTCACATGATTGAGCTTTAAGGTCCACAGGGGGAGTGTGGAAGATGAGATCAGCATTCTGACAAAGGTGCTGAACTTCCCCGAAGGTGTTTTCAATACTAAACTAATAGCTCACTCTTGCAGCTTCACCTATCACTGGGACAGCTATTCTTTTGCATCATACTCTGAGATGTCATCTTCAGGTTTGCTTCAGCATTTGTGACCAGTACTCAGGTAGTGTCACATTTCAAAACAATCTTCATTCCTCTGCACAGTTTTCTGTGTTGACTGTCAAAATACTAACCAGTTCAAAACTGGATTAAATATTTCCTTTTTTAAAAATCTCTTCTGGGAGCCGGGCGCGGTGGCGCACGCCTGTAATCCCAGCACTCGGGAGGCTGAGGCAGGAGGATCAGTGTGAGTTCGAGACCAGCCTGGGCTACAAAAGTGAGCTCAAGGCCAGCCTGAACTGCATAGTGAGACCCTGTCTCAAAAAGACAAAAAAAAAAAAAAAATCTCTTTTGGAAGTTAATATTTAAAATTCTCATTATATTGAGAATGCAGTATTATTATTTCATTGCTCACCTGAGCAAGATGGTGATGCTTTATTTCTTACAAGAAAGATTGCTGGGGCTGGGGTATAGCTCAGTGGTGCAGCAGCTGCCTGGCAAGTGTGAGATCATGGTTTGAATCCCACTAGCAAGAAGTAAAGGAGGTAATGTTTTCTGGGGTCACTAGTTTAAGCTCATAATCCTTTAACAAACATGCCAACCTCATACCTCCTTACTGCCATTGAAAACCACAAAATTGGAGAGTTCAGAGACAAGTTACGGTAAACATATTGTTCTGCTTGAGTTTTTATTTTGAGCAGACCATCTATTTTACTGAACAAGCCTTTTTAAAGGACAAGGGCCAATCCATGTGTCCCAGTCCTGTCTTTCTTGCTGCAGTTCTAACCTGTTGCTCTGGCCAGGTTGCTGTGTCCATGAGAGGATATATGCCCCCGACTCGAGATGGCCTGTGCAGGAGTCCTGGTTCCAGCACTCCAGCAGTTTTCTTAATTTAAAAATGAGGATTCTGATAGTACTTCCCGGGTTAGAGGTCAGCATTGTGTTCATGTGTGTAGCCTGTGCCTGGCATGTGTGAGCATGCAGCGCATGTCGGCTGTGAAGTTCCCTCTGGCTTTGTGATGCAGTTGTCACACTGCTCCTGCATCTTCAACCACTGAGTGCTCTCCGTGTCCTGCATTGTTGCCTGTGATTTTCCTGCTGTTTCAGGTTCAGCTTGGTTGACTTTCCTGATTAGATTTTTATAATGCTATCAGTTTACATTGACTTCTGATCTCTGTAGATCCTCTTATGCCCTTTTCATAGTCATAGTTTGGTTTTTATGTCATATTCTGCCTTTAATGATATTTCTTTTGAAATACCACATATAGTTAAAAGTATTGGTGAAATTACCACAATCAGATACAGAAGAGTTTAATCTTTTCCCCAAAGGTGCACGCGCGCACACACACACACACACACACACACACACACAATTATGTATAATTTCTTTTTAAACTGGGACTGAAATCCACAACTTCCTCCATGTCACAGAAGCACTGTACCACCAAGCTACATGTTACTGGTGTTTGTTTGAAAACAAGGTTCTAGAGTGTGCACCCTGCTTTTATGTCTACAACTTTAGTTCCTAAATGTAGTATCTGGTTCATACTGGTTTACTTCCCCCTCTGTAGTTTAGCTTAGTAATGAATATTCAGCAAATCCATAGATGCTTAGATGCTTGAATTTTACAAAGCAAAGCCTAGAGCAAGTTAAATTTGAACATATTGAGAAGCAGGTGCATTGGATACCACTATAGTCTCAGTTATATGGGAACCTGAGGCATGGGGGTCATGAGTTTGTTATTAGCCCTAGCAACAGTGAAATGCTGTTTCCGCAGCACAACACAACACAAAACACAACCACAAAGAGGCTGCTGTATTATTTAACTTTGGTCTTTCAGGGTCTTATTTAGGTGGAAGTTTTCAAATGAAACTATTCCCTTATAACTCATTAAAGTGGTTTTGGGGGGTTTTCCAGGGCTAATAAAACTCACTTGTTGTCTTTGGAAAACAAAGAATATGTTCCTTTCTTTCTGTTGTTATTATCATTTGTATTTACGGTTTCTAATTTTCTTTTAGCTATTTAAATTCTTATGTGAAGCAAATTCTGATAGGTACTTAACTACATTTGACTGTTACACTATTACTAAGTTTATTTATAGACCTTTGCCTTCTTTGTGTTTAAGATATTAAGCAGGCCAGTTAATTATTAATTAGTTATAAAATATAAGACATAGAATCTTGTTTTTTTCAGTCAGTGTTAATTTTCTTTGGGTCAGTTTTGCTCTCCTCTCTGAGTGTTTCTTTTAGTAATTGTCCCTAAAATCAGAGGTCAATGCAAGTAAAATGATTTATTCTTGAATAAGCAAATGTGGCATGGTTTTCTCAGCTTTTACTTTTAGTTATTATGGAGTATGTGGACTTCTCCGAAAGGAGAAGATACTTTTAAGATATACATCCCATTCAGTAGACTTTGCTTCCTGAAGTGAACTGAATTTAATCATGTGTGTCTTTTTCTCCCTTCCCCCAACAGCTTCCATGCCTATGGCTGTTCTAAATTTGGGCAAAATATATCCATTTCAGAGAGGCTTTTTCTGTAAAGACAACAGCATCCAGTATCCGTACCATGACAGTACCGTCACATCCACTATCCTCACCATAGTGGGGCTGGGCTTACCCATTTCCTCTGTAAGTAAATTAATAAGTAGGTAGTGATGGGTGTGTTGTGGTGGAGTTGGGTGGGGGTAAATCCCAGTCCTGTCTTCACCAGTGTTACCGTGGTGAATGGTTATTGGAGAAATATACTGTTTTAATGCTTGGATAGTTTTCCAGTTAAAGATAGTTGTTACCCAAAACAATTTGATGTCGTCATCCTGAAGAATTATAGATTGATGATTTTAAAATGAAAGGGTTCATATAATCATTTGGATACAATTCCTTTTCCTGCACGAGTGGAGAAACTTAAACCCATATATATTTTTTATTAATTTACTGGTACATTTTACCATACCATTAACATAATGATGGCATTAATCATAGGGAATTTGTACCTGTATATGATACATATTTTACTCCTTCTCCTCCCCTCCCTTTAACTCCTCTTCCCCTCTCTATTTCCAAAAGCTTTGTTTCTATTTCTTTTTTTTCCAATTTTTCTTCTCTATTTCTTCCTTTCTCCCTCCCTAGTTTCCCTTCCCATTTGAACATTTACTTCCCATTTCATGATATCCATTACACATTTTAGACCTTGACATTTGATCCAAGTCCAGCAAACTCTATTACATCAGAGCTAAAAGTAAGATTGTACTTGCTTTTACCATACCATTAACTGGAAATTGAGGTCAAGAAAAAAGAGATAGACTTAATTTTTAAATTTGAGAAAATAAGCTCAGTGGAAAGATTACAAAGACATATATGCAAAATCTCAAGTACACTGAAACTGTGTCATAGTTTTCAGAGTTGTGCTGTTGATTTGTGAGTGTGCGCTAGAACTGAACCCAGTGACTGAGCTATATCTTATCTCTTAAAAGTGTTTTTGGGGACAGGGTATTTCTAAGTTGTTCAGGCCGGCTTGGAAGTTTCAATCTCCCTTAGCCTCAAGTAGTAAATAACACTTGGTTGTTTTTTAGATTGTTCATCAGTTTGTAGGATAATTTTGGATTTCACTATTTCAGATAACTGGAAACTTTCATTCTAAGTTAAGAGTCATAAACTGGGTTAAAGCTGCCACTTGAGATATTGTCTCTTGGCCCAGCTCCCTGCCCGTCTCCTCTTTTAATGTGGTCTGGAAATAGAAGGGAAGGAGCAAGGCAAAGGTTTGCTTTCTTGAATGTTCTGGAGGGGGGTAGCAAATCAGACCTTATTTTTTTAATTTATTTTTTATTTTTTTTGTCTTTTTGAGACAGAGTCTCTCTATGCAGTTCAGGCTGGCTTTCAGCTCATTTTTGTAGCCCAGGCTGGTCTTGAACTCGCACTGATCCTCCTGCCTCAGCCTCATAACTGCTGGGATTACAGGCATGCACCACCATGCCCGGCTCTCCTTATTTCTTTCTTGACCACCTACCTTTTGTCATTTGACTTACTTAAGTATTTGACTTACATAATTTTAGTGTCTCAGTAAATTGAACAGCCTTATTCCACAATCAGACTGGCTGCCTTTTATTTCCTGCTTTTCCTCCAAATTGGCTAAGAATAAAAACCTGAGTACTTGATTTTCCAGACTGTCTGTTCTTTTTACAATTTTTTTTTTTTTTTTTTTTGAGGCGTTAGGTTTTCCCCCAATGTTTATCTGTGCAATATTCTGAAGGTGAAAAGGACTCGGATTTTATATTCAAAGATGTACAAGTATTTCTATATACTGAAGTGCTAATTTGATTATTTTTATAGGAGTGAAAGGGAAGAAACAATTGGGACATGGTATAAGGACTGACACAGTTTTCCTAAGAAGTCAGTTTCTTCCATAACTGTAGCAACATATATTTTTTCCTCAGTCAGTCTTAATGTAGCACTGCCACTTTGACAGTGTTCCTGTACCTGTACAAAGTATTTGTTATAGCTGTTATTTTGAACAACTGTGGCCAGATGTTATAGTCTTTTAAATACTGTTCCTTTTTTATGGGGGGATAATTGCATGAGGCTGAAAAAGTTACTGCTAGCAGGGATATAGCTTGGTCCTTGGGCAAGGATAGAATGGCAGATTCTTGTGTTCTGTATCCTTAAGTCAGTCTTCTGTTAGCCTGATTTGAAAATTCTTTTTATTTCTGTTTTTATTCTTCTCTTTAAAAAAAACCCAAAAACCTAGAGTTCATTTTTAAAGTTACTTATAGTTAATTGATTTAGTAGCTGTGTTTTAAAGTTTAGTTATAAAAGAATATTCATTTATGAATTGAATAAATCTTAAAAGTAGAAAAAAATAATTGTAAGAAAAATAGTAAAATTTTGTTACAGCTTTTTGTTTGTTTACTTGTCTTTTTGAGACAGGGTCTTGCTCTGCAGTTCAGGCTGGCCTTGAGCTCACTTTTGTAGCCCAGGCTGGTCTCAAACTCACACCGACCCTCCTGTCTCAGCTTCCCAAGTGCTAGAATTACAAACATGTGCCAGCACACCCGGCGCACTTGCAGCCTTCAGTGTGGCAGTTTTTACAGCATTATGAGCATAGTACAAATTCAGTTGTGTACCTTCTTTACTTATCTTTATAGTAGATATTTTTAAAGTATTTATCAAAATAAATATCAGAATAACTATGCAGTTTAAATGAAGAGTAATAAGGCTAAATTATATTTTTAAAAATGTAGTGGAAAAGGACTTAATATAAACCCTGACTTCTTGGATTTGTTGGAGAGAACTGACCTAGAAAAATATTTTGGTGCAAATTTATTTATATTAAAAAGCAGTAGGGCTGGGTGTGGTGGCTCACGCCTGTAATCCCAGCACTTGGGAGGCTGAGGCAGGAGGATTGGTGCGAGTTCGAGACCAGCCTGGGCTACAAAAGGGAACTCAAGGCCAGCCTCAACTGCATAGCGAGACCCTATCTCAAAAAGACAATAAATACATACATACATACATACATACATACATACATACATACATACAAAATAAAAAATAAAAAGCAGTAGGGGGTACCCGGCAGGATGGCTCAGTGGTCTAAAGCGCCTGCTTAGGAAAACTTAGGCAGTTCGATCCCCGACACCACATGCTGTACCTGCTCTGCCCTCAGGGCAGGCTGAGCCGGCCATAAAAATAAATAAATAAACAAACAACAAAAGTTCTAAAACAAGAAAATAAAATTAAAAATTCTAAAAAAAATTAAATAAATAAATAAGCAGTAGGGGCTGGGAGGTAGCTCCATGGCACAAGTGCCTGCTTGCCAAGTGCAAGTGAGTTCGAACCCTGGTCCAACCAAAAAAAAAAAAAAAAAAAAGCAGTAATAGTATTGGGCAAGTTTCTGAGCCTTATTCGTGCTGATGGCCTGTGGACTAATATGAAAGGATTCTTGCAAACTCCTAGGGTAATATTTTATATAGTTGAAATTGTTTTAATAGTTTATAACATCGGATAAAGACTTTTCTAGAAAAAGGTGTTTTTTTTTTTTTTTTTTTTTTGTCTTTTTGAGACAGGATCTTGCTATGCAGTTCAGGCTGGCTTTGGGCTCACTTTTGTAGCCCAGACTGGTCTCAAACTTGTACCCATGCTCCTGCCTCAGCCTTCCAAGTGCTAGTATTACAGGTGTGCGCCACCACACCTGGCTAGAAAAAGGTTTATGTTGGATGTAATTTTATTGCACATACTTTATGATTTGATGGCAAATAGTAAGGTTTTTAATGACTAAAAAATTTATATTTTAAAAGTAGTGATTTGCTTTTACAATCTGAGATTCATAATCCACTCTGTGCTGTTTCTTTGTTAGCTACCAAAAATGTGCTAAATTACAAAGACAATAGATTTCTGCCATTATTTAGACTAAACTTTTCTTTTTGCAATGTAAGGATTCACTTTGGGTTTGACCCTTGCCCCACACCTCCAATCCTAGCAAATCCATCTAAGGTTGTAGCTGCTTTCTGTGGGTCTGTCTTCTCCCTTAGCATTTCCCTATGCATTTACTTTTGTAAATTTTTGTATATCTAGAGAAAGGTAAAAATTTGAATCTTTGTGCAGACTTTTGGAGTAATAGTAGCAATAAAGTTAACTTAAATCTCAAGTTTGCAGGTTACAATGAGCAAGTGTACTACTGTTCTAGAGTTTAAAATGTATAGTTTGGAATACATGGTTCTTAAAGCTCAGACTGGTTGTTTTAAGCTGATGAGTGCTGACTCTGTAGTTGTTTTTTTTAGGTCATGATTATTCCAAGGTGTCATCTTTCAGTAAAAATGTTCTACCTAAAATAATAGAGCTAGTGATTTTTTGTGACCATTGTATGCAGCTTCTAAGGACATGTTTTATTGTTGATGGTGACCTAAACTGCATCATTACAAACCAGGAATACATGTGGAAAAAAGCTTAATTTCTTCATGTATTTTATAGGTCAGTGAAAATACATGACTGGTCCTGGGAACAGTGGGTTGAGGGTATAAATAGCAAGTTGTCAGTGGGAGGGAAAACCAAGACATATAAAAAAAGATCTTGTAGCCGGGTGTGGTGGCTCACGCCTGTAATCCTAGCACTGGGGAGGCTGAGGCAGGAGGATTGGTGGGAGTTCGAGACCAGCCTGGGCTACAAAAGTGAGCTCAAGGCCAGCCTCAACCACATAGCGAGACCCTGTCTCAAAAAGACAAAAAAAAAAAAAAAAAGATCTTAGATAAAGAAGTTATTAAAAAACACTGGACAAGCCAGGTGTGGTGGCACACACCTGTAATCTCAGCACTTGGGAGACTGAGGCAAGAGGATCGATGTGAGTTCAAGACCAGCCTGGGCTACAAAAGTGAGCTCCAAGCCAGCCTGAACTGTATAGTGAGACTCTGTCTCAAAAAGACAACAAACAAACAAAAGCACTGAACAGTTGCCTTGTCATATTAGCAAAAATAAGAACTTTCCCCAGTTTGTCATTCATGGCAAACTGTACTGTTACACACAAAGCAGGCAGGGGTATGCATTGTTATTAAAAAGAATATCATCAGTCTTGACATGAGTGCATGTGTGAAAAATGTTCAGTTTCATGCTAAAATGTACCATATTTTCTTTTTTAAAAAATTATTTTATCTTATTTTATTCTTGTTTCAGAACTTTTGTTTGTTTATTTATTTTTATGGCCGGCTCAGCCTGTCCTGAAAGCAGGGCTGGTGCAGCATGTGGTGTCAGGGATCGAACCGTGGTCCCTGCAGGTGCCCAAAATTTCCTAAGCCGGTGCTTTAGACCACTGAGCCATCCTGCCAGGCCCCACCATATTTTCAAGTCATCTCTTAATATCAGATTATCAAGTTTTGAGGAAAAAATAAATGGGACACTGTATTGAATTTTTTCCTCACTAGATATATTTAAAATATAGGGGAAATGTGTAGTAGAATTGAAGAAGTACAGTTTTAGGAAATTTGGCATTTTAGATTGAAAAACATTTTATTTTCTTATCTACTTACTTGTATGTGGAACTGCCTCCCCCTGACCCCCCCCCCCCCCCCCCCCCCCCCCCCCCCCCCCCCCCCCCCCCCCCCCCCCCCCCCGAACTGGGATTGAACTCAGGCCCTTGTGCTTGCTAGGCAAGCACTTATTCTACTGAGCTATCCCCTGGGACTGCCTTTTATATTTACACCATTATGGAAAATAATTCTTTTGTAAGTTCTTATGAGTAATGGTTCTAATTCTTGTTCTTTATATAAACTGTCCAAAGATGAAGTAATAGCAAATATTTTTTTTTGTTTAAAACTGCTTTATATGGTACCTTTGGAAGAGGTAGAATTAAATACTTTTTTGGCATAAAAAAGTATAGGATGCTCAGATTTGGTATATTTAAGTATTTGATATACATCTAGTTTATAGGACCACTTGAAAGTACTTTGATAAATTTTACTTATATTGGTGAAATCAGTGGAAGAAAAGTATAATTATTGAATGTACATTGTTAATAATGAAAAGAGAAGCTCTGTTAGTTTTATGTCAACCATGCTTACTTGTGAGGATTTTCCAAATCTCACCAGTAAAACTTTTTGTGTTAAATAAATTAGTAGTCTTAGAACACATTCGTGGCACCCTGCTGTTGAGGTTGAGGGTAAGTACGGTTGTTGTGCTGAGTTCACCTCCCCTAAATTTTCACTTTTCTACTGCGTGTATTTTGGCAAATCTGCAGGATTGGAATTGGTTACATATGGCTCTTAGATGGAAATTCTTTTTTTAAGAAGCCCTAAAAATATCAGCTAAGTAACCATCATCAATGAATTAGGTGTAGTAAGACAACTGAAATGATAACTATCATCAGGAATTAAATCTTGTCATCTAAACTTAGAGTTGTATTTCATCCCTCCTCATATTTTCAAGCAAAAATGTCATGATTTTTTTGTTGATTGTTCATTTGGCTAAATTGCCAGACGTATTTTTGACAATCGGATTTAAATGCTTAATTAAAAAAAAATTTTTTTCTGTCTTTTTGAGACAGGGTCTTGCTATGCAGTTCAGACTGGCCTTGAGCTTACTTTTGTAATCCAGGCTGGTCTCAAACCCACACGGATCCTCTTCCCAAGTGCTGGGATTACGGGCATGCGCCACTACACCCAGCTCCATGCTTATTTTTTTTAAAAAATACATGTATTTATTTATCTATTTATTTTGTACCAGGATTGAAGTCAGGACTGTGTGCTCGCCAGGCACGTACTTATGTCTCTGAGCTATCTCTCTGCAACATGAAAATATATAATTTATCTTTTTTTCCATTGATTCTAACTTATATATACAACAGACTTAAACTTTTTCTAATGTTTTATCCCAGAATACACAAGATGTTAACTCAATGAGGTGTTTTTATGTTGTATACCAGAGTTTCAAGACAGTATCAGTATGATTATTTTGAGAATGTCTTGTTACATGTTAGATAAAAGTGAAAGAAAGGCGTGTGTGTTAATACTTTGTCACTTTGTTTTCCTTTCTTATGCATGCTACTTTGAAAACTCTAGGTGAGGATGTTATGTACAATATTTTATCTTTTTTAGGTCCTAAGAAATTGGTAAACTTGTGACAGAGAACTTTTTTTTTGTAATTAAAAATCTGCACTTTGGGTGTGGCATTGAATTTTAAAGTACAGCACTCAAAACATGAACCATTAAGGATAACTGATAAGTTGGACGTCATTAGAAATTAAAATTTTGTTTGGTAGAAGATACTGCTGAGAGAATGAAAACAAGCCACAGACTGGGAGAAAGCTGTTTTTCTTTTTTTTTTCAAATGGCTGGCTCAGCCTGCCCTGGGGGTAGAGCTGGCACCATGCTGCCAGGGCCCTGCAGTTGTCTAAGCAGGAGCTTTAGGCTGCTAAACCATCTCACTGGCCCTAGGAGAAAGTTTTATTACCCTTTTTTTTTTTCATTTATGTATTTGGAACAGGGTATCACTACAAAGTTCAGACTCATAGTGATACTCCTGTTTTCAGCCTCCCCAGTGCTAGGATTGTAGGTGTGCACCACCATGCCCAGACTTGGTGGCAGCTGAGCACGCCTTGGGGCTGAAGCCGGGGCTAGTGCCCCATGCAGGACTGGCCATCCAACTATAACATACTTCTAAAAGTGTTTTTTTTTGTTTTGTTTTTCTAAAAGTGTTTAAAAGAGGGCCCGGCGGGATGGCTCAGTGGTCTAAAGTGCCTGCTTGGGAAAGCTTGGGCAGCTTCAGGGACCGCGGTTCGATCCCCGGCACCACATGCTGCGCCAGCCCTGCCCTCGGGACAGGCTGAGTCGGCCATAAAAATGAGTGAATAAACAAACAAAGGTTCTGAAACAAGAAAAAAAAATAAAATAAAAATAAAAGTGTTTAAAAGAACTTTTAAAATGCAACAGTAAGAAAACACAGTTAAAAATGGGCAGAAGATATAAGCAGACAGATGCTTCATCAAATAAGATATATAAATGGCAAGAATATGACAAGTGCTCAAATCATGGCATTAGGACTTACAGATTAAAACAACAGAGATACTACTATCCACGCATTAGACTAGTGAAGACTAAACATCAGCAGCACCAAGTGCTGGTGCAAGTATAGACCAACAGGCAGAAATCGATGTTCTTGCTGGTGTAGACCTAAAATAGCATAGCCACTTTTGAAGGCACCCTGGCAGTTTCTTATGACAATTAAGGTAGCCTGGACTATATGACCCAGAACTGTTCTCCTAGGTATTAGCTCTAGTGTGTTGGAAAACTTGAGTTCACATAAAAACTCCAAATGAGTACATGTTTGTAGCATCTTCTCCACACCTACCCAACTGGTTCTAACCAAAGAGAAGAAGTATAAGAATAGATAATTTATTAAATAGAATAAATAACTTATTTGGGGGCCAGGGAAATAGCTCAGTGGCATATGCATTTGCCTGGCAAGCACCAGGTCCTGAGTTTGATCCCTGGTACAGGAACAGGAGGGATATATATGTATATATTTAGCATAGTTTTCAGTGTTTATAATATAAAAACTATAAAAATCAGACTCTTACGTCATCCATTGGTCTTATAATTAAAAATATGTATGACATTTAGTGCATTTTATGTAAGGAACTATTATTATTTAAGATTATGCAACCAGCATTCATTTGTTTAGTGCTGAGGAATGGAGCTAGGGCTTCCAGCTTCCTACGCAAGTGTTCTACCTCTGAGCTAAATCTCCAGTCCTCCAACCTTTAATAAATTTAAAACTTTTTGAATGCCTGAAAAAATAAATGACTGAATCTGGAAACATTCATAGATAGTAAAGATTTTGTCCAAATGTAAGTCTGCATTCCGTTATTTAAAACTCTTAGAGCCAGCACTTACTGAATTTCTTAAAAGTTAGATGATTCACGTGCCTCAAAACATCCCTTAACGAGGTTTAGGACAGTGTCTCATAATGAGATTTTAGTATTTTTGGTGAACTATCACTAGTTATGGTAAATTGGATAATGCTTATGGCCACTTCATTTATTCAGATTAAGTTCGACACAAAGTAATTTCAAGATGGGCTTTATGGCCAGATGTTATTTTTTAAAAATTGAATTTTGAGGTATTTGGGTCCCAAAATAAGGGATTAAAGGCCTTTTAATGAAAGCAGGTTTGAAATTGTTTTATTACGTAGCCCTATTTGTGGTACTATTAGCAATTTTTGAAAACTTCACATTTAGTCTTTGTTGAGGAGCAGAACTGTGATTTTTAGATCAGTTTATGAAATTGCCTCTTTTGCCAGTGTGGTGGCTCATGCTTGTAGCCCCAGCAGTGGAAGGCTGAGGCAGGAGAACTGCTGTAAGTTCAAGGCTAGCCTGAGTAATACAGTGAGTTGAACGCTAGCTTTGGTTGTGCAGCAAAACTTTGTCTTGAAAACAAGAAATTGGGGGCTGGAGAGATAGCTCAGGAGAAAAAGCTTTTGCCTGGCAAGCTCAAGGGCCTGAGTTCAATCCCAGTTCTGCCAAGAAAAAAAAAAAAAGAAAGCAAGAAATTACCTCTTTTGTGTTCAGAGTGCAAGGGTGGCAATGGAAGTGATAAGAGTGCAAGGGTGGCAATGGAAGCAATAAGAAATAAAATTGCACAGGACAGTATATTGCTTTTGAATATATGTTACTTGGTAATTGTGAAAACATAAGCAAAAATAGTGCTGTCGGAGAGAGAAGCCATTCATGAATCCCTGAAGTTTTTCCCCTGTAGTGACAAACAGCTTGTGTTGGAGTTCTCTGGAGTGCTGCTCGGTGTTCTTTTGTAAGTATACATGTGTAAGAAAACAAAACAAAACAAAAAACTCTCTTAATGGTTTTTGCTTTTTTTTTTTTTTTTTTTTTTTCTTTAAATTTATTTATTATTTTTTTCTTGTTTCAGAACCCTTGTTTGTTTATTCACTCATTTTCATGGCCGGCTCAGCCCGCCCCGAGGGCAGGGCTGGCACAGCATGTGGTGCCAGGGATCGAACCTCGTCCCTGAAGCTGCCGAAGCTTCCCCAAGCAGGTGCTTTAGACTGCTGAGCCATCCCGCCAGGCCCCTGCTTTTATTTTTAAAATGACAGTAGGATAAGGTCTTAAGAATAGCAGGGGTTATTATTTTTTTTCTTTTTTCTTCCTTATTGCTATATCCTGAACCTGTGCCCATAACATGACAAGAAGTGAATTCCAAGCCAGGCATGGTGGCACACACCTGTAATCCCAGCACTTGGGAGGCTGAAGCAGGAGGATTGGTGCGAGTCTGAGACCAGCCTGGGCTACAAAAGTGAGCGCAAGGCCAGCCTGAACTGCGTATTGAGACCCTGTCTCAAAAAGACAAAAAAAAAAAAAAAATAAATAAAGTGGAATTCCACTTGATTGATTGATTGATTGACTGAGCTGGTCTTGCTATATTGTCCAGAGTAGTCTGTAACTCCTGGGCTCAAGTGATCTTCTGCTTTAGCTCCTGGAATACCAGGGACTGTGAGTGTGCTCCTCCATGCTTGGCCGATGTTTTGTTTCTAGAGGATTTTGTTCTAGGAGCCTTCATTTTCTGCTCATAGCATTAGAGCAACTCATTCAGAAGGAGGGTCCCACTTGGTGCCTCTGGTGAGGGGCTAGGTAGGGGCTGGCAGTGAAGAATTGTTTAATCAGATGGCTTCTTCATGGCTTAGCTGGTCATCTTGGCTTAGAGGGTGGAGTGAGGGAATAGATCTTGCTGCTTCTAGGTGGATGATCAGTAGGAGGCCAGTGGCAGGGCAGCAGTGATTCACTGATTTTTCTCAGTAGATTATATGGGAATTTTGAAGCACACTGTATACTAGTGTGTTTAGTTAAAATGCGTATGTGATGAAGTAAATACATTGTTTTTGAACATTAGTCTCACATATCTAACAGCATCCTTTTAGAAATTGTCAGAATTGGAGAGGAGCAAGTGAGATTTCTGTAAAATTAATTTCTCTATGATGTGAGGAGGTAGTATGTTTTTGTTAATATTAGCAGTAGAGTATCCTTTTCTAGCAAGGACAGTAGTCCTAATCTGATAAAACCATGGAAGTAAGGAGTTGGAAAGAATACCTGGATACAACCACCATGCCCCTTTAAAAAACTGTTGCTATTCCCCTTGAAAATGTAATTGGATGCTCATTGCTGGGTTTGGAATTTTTGCCTGCGTATATAAAAAGAAGGTTTATTGAGTGTTCAGTATGAAGCATTATCCTAGATACGATACGGGTCCAACAGCTAAGTCCCTGAGGTTGGTAGGCATTTCTCTTTTATCCCTATAAGTGGCCACATTGGGATTTAAACTGTACCAAGTCTACCTTCCTCTCTCATATTGCTTTGTGATAGTTCCTCAGGATCTTTAGGGTGGATTACTCTTGTTTGGGTGAACTTTGAATGTCCCATAAGATCTTTTGTTTTGGTTTTCTTTCGTCACTTATGAGTTATGATAAATATGAGTCTAGTCAATAAAGCTTAGTTTAGGGCATAATAGTTGGTAATTTGGGTTGATATGATAAGGCATACACAGGGACTTGCCTGTCTAGGTTAGCTGGACGTTTCTGACTCTTGATCTAGAGACTTTAAGAATGAAGATGTGAATTTGAATTTCGTTTCTTAGCTTCGCTCCTGATGTTCCATAACATATAAACCACTGAATCAGTTCATGTGTGTTTACTTATGAACCGGATGGTTTTTCTAGGCCATGACAGGAGGGTTTGTTTCATCAGTTCAGAAAGCACATCGATCATAGTCTGTCCTTACAAAGAAACCACTTTGTGGTATTGGATTTTGAGAAAGGCACTGGTCTGTTCACCTTTTATATGCTTTGTCATCATCATCATTGCTGTTTTTTTCTCCTCCTCCTCTGTCCTCCACTTCTTTTTCTTCTCATCTCTCCTCTTCCACTTTTTCTTTCTTCTGCATGACCAACTGCATTTTATTACTTTTAAGCCTCTATTGAAAATTAGTTGGTTGCTGTATTTGTATGGTTTTATTTCTCTACTTTCCTTTCTGCTCTTTCATTCACTCATTCATTCCTTCATTCGTTAAGGTACTAGAGATTGAACCAAGGGACTTTACACTGAGCTTCTTCCCTAGTCTTTTTTATTTTGAGACATGGTCTCACTGCATTTCTCAGGTGGAGCTTGAATTTGTAATCCTCCTGCCTCAGTCTCTTACAGTGCCGGGACTACAGGAGTGCATCACTATACCTGCTCAGCTTCATTGATTTTTTGTCTGGCCTTACATTAATACCACTTATAGCTGTATAGTGGGTGGTAAAAAATACATCAAGTAACTTAAAATTGGTCAAAAGAAAATAAAAGAATAGCATTGCTTTTCTCAAAGAAATTCAGGGAAAGTGACTCTTCCAATTATAGGATTCTTTTTCAAAATTAATTTTGGTTGTGTAGTTCCCATGACTTTCCACATAAAGTATAACTATGCTTATGTTTACATGAATGGTCTTTCAAGAATTTTGGTAAGAATTGCCTTAAACCTATAAATCCACCTGAGGAGAATTGACCTTTACCTTGTTAAATCTCTAGTCCATGGAGGTAGTGTGTCCTTATGTAGGTGTTTTTTTTTTTTTTTTTAAATCAATATTTTATATTTTCTAGCATAAAGATCTTATATGCCTAAATATTTCAGTATTTTGCACTATTATAAATGGTATGATGCCTTAAGCTAATGTCAGTCTCCACTTGTTTATTGCTAGTGCATAGAAATAGGATTCTTTTTGTCATAGTTTACTTTATATCTTGTGCTCTTAGGTTAATTTTTTTTTTTTTTTTTTTTTTTTTTTTTTTTTTTTTTTTTTTTTTTTTTTTTTTTTTTTTTTTTTTTTTTTTTTTTTTTTTTTTTTTTTTTTTTTTTTTTTTTTTTTTTTTTTTTTTTTTTTTTTTTTTTTTTTTTTTTTTGTGGTACCAGGGATGGAACTCAGGATCTTGCACTTGCCGGGCAAGCACTTGTTCCACTGAGCTATCTCTCCAGCCCCAAATTATCTCGTGCTCTTAGTGTACTCACTAGTTTTAGGATTTTATCATAGTTTCTTTGGGATTTTGTATACTGTCCTGGTTTTAATTCCATTTCCGGCTTTTGTGCGGCATGCGTGTGCGCATGCGCGAACATACACACACACACACACACACACACACACACACACACACACACACACACACACACACACACGCACGCTCTTACATGTTTTTGGGGACAGGGTCTCGCTAAATATTTAGGTTGGCCTTGATTAATGTTTTTTCTGTCTCAGCCCGACAAGCTGGGTTCTGGGATTATACACGCACAACATCGTGGCTGGCCTCTGGTGACCTGGTTTTTTGTTTTGGTTTTGTCAGTGCCCTCTTTTTCCCTGACCTTTAAATGTGGAGTGCTGAAGAGGTCCGCACTTGGACCCGCCTTTCTCCTGTGCTTTCCCTTCCTCCTTGGTTAGTAACCTCGCATGGCACCAGTGCTCTAGTTCCCCTGTGTATGCTAATTTCTGTCTTCAGACTGGTTTTCCCTGGCTTTCAGATTCTGTGGCCACTGCCTCTCCTGTGTACCACCCCAGGGTGAGGCTGTTGGATCTGCCCAGCTCTGTGTCCCATCTCCAGTCTTCTACCACACAGTGCACTTTTAATTTTATGGTGTGCTGGGATCCATGGGACACTTCTGTAATACCAGCTACTCAGGAGACTGAGGCAGGAGGGTTGCAAGTTTGGGTAACTTAGATCTTCTCTAAAATTTAAGAAAGGGGGCTGGGGAGATCACTCAGTAGAATAAGCACTTGCCTGGCAAGCACAAGGTCCTGAGTTCAATCCCCAGTTCCACAAAAATAAAATAAAATTTAAGAAAGGGCTACGGATATAGCTTAGTGTTAAAGAGTATATGCTCAGAGTGTGGGAAGCCATGGGTTCAATCCTCATTATCACAAAATAATGTTCTGGTTGCTCGAGTGGAAAACCTTTGGGTGGTCATTGCTGACTCCTTTTCTTACATTACAGCTAATCAGTTTATGTGCAAGTCCTGTTGACTTTGTTTCATTTAAATACTAAATTTGGCCACTGTATAACTTGTGCAAGGCTTGTCCCCCCTCTTCTAAATAAGGTCTTATACTGAGTCAGAACTCAGTTAATAATAATCAGTTCATAACAATATTATTATTATTATTATTATTGTTATTATTTGAGACATAGTTTGACTTTGTGGTTCATGCTGGCTTTGAACTCACTATATAGCCTAAGCTGGGCTTGAATTTAGTAGTCCTGCCTCAGTGCCACAAGTGGTGGGACTGTAGTCGTGTGCCACCACTCCCCATACTCAAGCTAATTATTATTATTATTTTTTAGAGGTAGAAAATAGTGTACTTTGTTTTTATTCTTTTGTATTATCAGTATTTCAGTTAGTGCCATAAATTACTTATTTTGATTTTATTCAATAAATAATTTCTTAGTGTCTGGTGTATGTAGTAGGCTGCAAATACCACATTGGGCATGAAAGTCATGGCCTTTATTTCAACAAGGACACCATTGTTATTATCAGTAGGAGAGTTCCTGGTATGGAACCAGTCCTTGGGATAGCTTTAGCTTTTTTTTTTTTTTTTCTTTTTCATTACTTTTAATAAAAAATAACAGTATAGTTTCAAAACACTCTAGTAGTACATTCACAATAATTGACATATTGCATATTGTTGTCCTTCTGGTAGTTATACAGAGCACAGGTTGTAGACATGATAAATTTTCTAATTTACATTGGTAAGGAAAGAAAACAAGAAAAAATTTCTTCTCTTTGAAGTGAGAGGAAGTACTTGCATACATAGTTCAGTGTTCCATAATTGCATTGGGTCACTGGTGAAACTGGCCATGTTGAAGGCTGTTGATTTAAGCCTCTTACAGCTCACCATACTAAACTAGCTCTGCATTTTATGCCTCACAATTAAGATTTTCATCTGGGTGATCAAGGGCAAATTAAAGCAAGACCTGTATAACAAAATACTCATTTTTTGTACCTTCCAGGGTCAAATTCCCTCAGGATCAAGCTAATTATTGAGCCAAGTGCAATGATTGCTTCATTATTAAATGTGGTATTTAAAGGGAGGACGAGCTTGCTTTCTCTAGTTGAGTTATAATAAGCTTTCATAAAGAAATGTCCTTCAATTTTTAAAAAATTTTTTATTTATCTATGTATCTATCTATCTATCTATCTATTTATTTTTCTTGTTTCAGAACCTTTGTTTGTTTATTCATTCATTTTTATGGCCGGCTCAGCCCGCCCCGAGGGCAGGGCTGGCACAGCATGTGGTGCCGGGGATTGAACCGCAGTCCCTGCAGCCGCCCAAGCTTTCCCAAGCAGGCGCTTTAGACCACTGAGCCATCCCGCCAGGCCCTGTCCTTCAATTTTGATCAAAACATTTTAAGTTTTTTAATTTATAAGGCTTCTATAATGGTGTTCCTTAGCCTTTTGGTCTGTATTCAGAATTGAGCCTAAATGTACTTAATATTAATCTGTTTCAAAGATCTTTCAGATTAGAGTTTATAAATAGGAAGTTTTTTGTAGTACCAGGAATTGAACTCAGGCCTTCACACTTGCCATCATATTCACCCAGGTGCTTTGCATTGAGCTATATCACTGGCCCAGGAAACAGTTTAATTGTCAGTGTATATTGGTTATATCGTGTCCTGTACATCTGAACGTCTCTTCAGGTAAAAGTAATACCAATGAAGTATCTTTGAGGCAAATACTGCATATCGCACGAGCATGTGCTATGCACAGGGAAGGTGCTCCACATTGTCAGTGATAAAGGAATGTAGTGCTTCAGGTAAACCTCCTTTCAGTTATATGGTACTCATGGTTGGGCTTGTCTTCTCTTGGTGCTTTTCTTACCCTCAGTTCAGGGGGTTGAACCCAGGTCCTTTTGCACTGAGTTATGTGAGCCTATTTTTTATTTTGAGACATGGTCTCATTAAGTTGCCCAGTTTGGGCTTGAACTTGTATCCTTCAGCTCCTGCATTGCAGGGTCGATAGGCATATGCTGTTGTACGCAGCTTTTTTACTATGTGATTCAGCATGAGACTTTCCTAACTCCCCCCCCCCCTTTTGAAACAGGATCTCACTGTATATTGCAGCTGGCCTTGAACTCATAGTGATCCTCCTGCCTCAGCCTCCTTGAGTACTGGAATTACAGGCATGCACCATCATACCTGGCTTGCTAGTGGTTTTTTTTTTTTTTTTTTTTTTGTCTTTTTGAGACAGGATCTTGTTATGCAGTTCAGGCTGGCCTTGAGCTCACTTTTATAGCTCAGGCTGGTCTCGAACTCGAAATCCTCCTGCCTTAGCCTCACGAGTGCTGGGATTACAGGAGTGCACCACCACGCCCGGCATTTGCTAGTGTTTTTTGACAACTGTAATTCTTTGCTTCTTTTTTAGAATATCTTCTGTGGTGCTGTAGATTGAACTCAGAGTTTCCAGTCACTGAGCTTTTCCACCAGTTTGTTTGCTGGTGCTAGAACTTGTATGGAGGGCCTTGTGCTTAGCACATGCTGTGTTGTGGAGCTACACTTCCAGTTCCATGTTGTCTTTTCATAATTGACTGTTTTTTAGCTTGAAGTTTTCTCCATTGGTAAATAAACCAAGGTAGACTTTGAAATGACCTAGTAGAGAAGGTAGACTAAATACATATACACACAGGGGCTGGCAAGATAGCTCAGCAGTCTAAGGCGCCTGTTTGGGCAGGCTGAGGCAGCCACAGGGAGCGTGGTTTGATTCCTGGCACCATATGCTATGCCAGCTCCACCCTAAATAAATAAAGTTAAAAAACAAATATATACACACACACACATTACATGCCTGTTAGCTCAAGGGTACAGTCAGGTGGCAGAGAGAACAGCTGACTGTTACATGTAGCCTTACTGCTGTGTTCTCTAGGCTTCTTACTTCACCCACATCATTCGTTCTGGTTCATGCATTGAGACAAGATGGCAGCTGAGTGTTTCACAAATAGACATTGTCTTCTCTGTTCCTTGGGTCTTTTGGTTGGCTGATGGGGTTCTTTTATCTTCCAGGCCACCAAGGTAGTTTCTTATCTTGCAGCAAATCTCAAGGCCCCAGCATCAGTGCATCTGAATTTGTCAGACTGTTGCATGCTGTTTTTAGCCCCGAGACAGTGTGGGCTCTGGAGCTGCATGTTACTCTTAGGTATCTGATATATTTTATGAAATGGTACTCAATAGGAAAGAATGGAATACTGATCCATCCTACAGTCTACAACAGTGATGGTGACCTTTTTAGAATTTCCATTAATAGCAGTCTGCTGTGGCATGTGTGCCAGAGGTTTGCCGCCACTGGTACAGAAGAACCTTAAAACATCACCTTGTGAGGGCATTTGTGTCATTTTGAGTAATACTAGCAGGGTTCCTTCCATACACATGTAGAGCTCTTAGCCATATTTTCTCAGTTTTGCTGAACACCTGTCACCTATCTTTATAATGAAAACGCTTCATTAGTGTTCCTATTTTGGCTCTAAAAGTTACATTGTGCAAGAATAAATTAACACTATTATAACCATGTTCTTAGGTTTCGTTTCCCGTCTCTCATCTCGGATAGGGAAGCGCTCTTGTGGAGGAAGGTTTGTGGAGGCGATGAGTTGCACTCATACTGCACGCTCTTTTGAGCCTTTATGCATATTGTTTGGTAGAAGTAGGAAGCTGTGCTTACTTGTGGATGAGCCTATCATGCAGAGATTTTGAGGACTAAACAGAATGTGACTGGCCATGTGGGAAAGATGAAATGCAGGATGTGGGAATGTTCAGTGATACAGCTGCCTTGGAAAATGACTTGGTAGTTTCTTAAAAAGTTAAACACAAAATTACTATATGAGCTAGTAATTCCACTTGTAGGTATCTGCCCATTAGAAATGAAAATATATTTGCACAAAGACTTGTATGTGGATGCTCAAACTAGTGTTAGTCATACTAGCCCCAGCCTGGAAACAACCCAGGTGTCCATTAGCCTGTGAATAGACAGATACAGTGTGCTGGTGTGTACAAGAGGATGTGCTGGCAGCAGAAAGGAAGCCAGTGGGTGCCGCAGCACGTGTGTACCTCGGCATGTACTAAGTGATACAAGCCACAGAGGCAACCCCAGATATTGTACGATTCCATTTATGTGAAGTGTCCAGAAAAGGCTTTCTGTGTAGAGGCAGAAAACCTGTGGGACTGAGTGCACATGGGCTCAAGGATGTTTTTAGGGTAACTAAAGTCTTCTAAAACTATTACACTGATGGCTGTATGGCTTTATAGGTTTATAAGTATCTGTCACTTAAAGAAGTATGTCTTTAGATGAATTTTATGGTATGTAAACTGTGCCTTTAAATTGTTTAAAAGTAGAGTGGGAGAGGGGAAGAAAAGTGAATTTTGCCAGCTAATATTAAAAGAAAAACTCATAAGTGTGGTCACAAGACATTATGAGGAAGGATTTAAAATGCATTACAACTGCTTTAGAGATGCACTCTTTTAAGGAAAAGAAAAAGGATGTCTGATCTAAAACAACAAAAGAACAAATGCCACCTTTTACCTTTGCCTCGAAATGTGCGGTAGACATCAAAGATAACATTAGGTACACTTTTTTCTGGTAGAGTAAGTCAGTGCTCTAGTGTAAGCCTTTTGGAGTAGTCAGTCAGAATTCATGCTGTTCATGTACGAGCTTTCTGTCCCTGACCAAACATCTAATGACTAAAGTGGCTTCAAAGAGGAAGGATTTATTTTGGCTCCTGTCTCAAGGTTTCATTGAGTGGTTGGCCAGCTTAGTTGCTTTTAGGCCTGTGACAAGGAAGAACATCGAGCTGAGAGGGTGAGGTGGAGCAGAAGGGCTCACCACGAGCCTCCAGGAAGCAGGATGACAGAGAGATGGTCCCTGGACATAAGCCCCACCATGGGCCCCAGGTCCAGACTACCACAGTCCATCTCCCCTTTCTATCACCAGTGACAATTCTATCAAATTAGGTGGCATCAGTGATGAAATTTGAGCCCTCATGGTTTAGTCATTTTCTGAAGCTGCAAATCTGGACATTGGAAGCTTCAGGGGGACATTTTAGATGTAAACCATAACAGTTGATCTTTTAATTATGTGTCAGAATTATTTTAAGGAAATACTTAGAAATGGAAACAAATTTTTATGTGGGAATGTTCACTGAAGCATTGATACAATAATGAAAAATTAAAATCCTATAGGTTTACTCTCCAAGTAAAAATGGTTAACAGTTTAACAGTTGTATCCCTCTTTGCTGCAAGTACATAGTAGTTTAAGTAAATAGTTCAAAGATATCTTATTGAGAAGGAATCAAGAGCAGTGAGGCTGCTGACAATGGAAATCCAGCGCTGCCTTCTCCACCTCACCCTTGGCATCGGCCCACTGCTTCTAGCTGTAGACCTGCTTTGCCCTAGCCTCCTTGGATGAGCGCAGGGGTGTTCTTCAGCTTAGCTGACCCCAGCCCTTTTTAAAGTTATTCTCTTTTGTCCAGGTTGGGCTGGAGTTCACACTCCTGCCTTGGCCTTCCAGATTATAGTTGTGTGCCAACAGCCCCAGCTCATTTTGAACCGTTAAGTGAGTCATTGAACAACTTGTGGCAGGTTTAGATAGTGAAAATGACATGGCATTGGATGATTGCATCAGCTTTTGGTTGTGACAGAATACCTGAGATAACTTGGGGGGAGGAAGACTTATTTTGTTATGTACTTCCAGCCCATGGTAACTGGGCTGCAGTGTGTTCATTCTGTGAGGAGGTAGCATCATGGTAACTTTTGTGGCAAAGCTAGGCCTATCACCTCCTAGTTTAGGAAGTAAGAGACAGAGAGACCCATGAGACACACTCTGGAAGGGTGTCTCCCAGTAACATGACACCTGCCACTATCGCCCACATCCCAGTGGGTCTGCCACCCCTTGGTCTACCAGTTGGGGACCCAGTCTGCAACACATGGGCTTTGGGGAACACTTAAGATCCAGTTCGTAATAATACTGTATCTCCTAGAGTGGGGAAGGAGGACAAATACTGTTTGGTTAGTTGGTTTGTTGGTTGGTTGGTTATTTATTTATGGTACTGGGGAATGAACCTAGGACCTCATGCAAGCTAGGCACATACCCAACCACTGAGCTGTATGCCCAGCTGTGGTATTACCAATTTAGAAGTGCTGCAGAGGCTTTTTGTGACCCCTCATAGCTTTCAAGAGACGAGTATATGTTTGTGGTAAATGGATGCTTGGTTCTTTTTTCTTTCTAAAGACTGTCACAGTCTGGGTTCTACCCTTTCTCCCATATCAGAACTTCTTTTAAGAAGACTGGCAGTTGAAAACACATTATACATGGTCATTTGCCTTTGGCTTTTGAGATCCTTTGTGTCCCCAAATCTGTATCACTCTCCTGGACCCCTTTAGCAGAGGTCCAGATCCTGATAACCACCAACTGATTGAATACAACCACTTAGAATCTCACCAGTTTTTCTTTGTTCTTGAACTCTCTAAAAGTTCTTTTTTTATGTGTTTATTCTTTGCTATAATTACATGCTGGGTGTTATTTAGGCTTGTATTCCTGGTGGTATCTAGCAGAATTCTCTATACAATGGATTCACTTAGTATTTATCCACTTAAGTATTTCTGTCTTATGCAATTTTTCTGTTTTCCCTTCTTATCCTAAAAAAACCTCTGAGCTTTTTTTCCCTAATTTTTTGAATAACTTATAAATTGTAGAATAAAAACAATTCTTAATTTTTTTTTGTGGGCCTGGGGATTGAAAATTCTTAGTATTAATGGGCATATATAGGTTAATATTTTTTAGTATATTTGGGTTAATATGCACTTTCTTTTGAGTAGAGGCAAAAGCCTAAAGAGTTTTGGACACTAATCATATTTGTGAATTTAATTCTTATATTAAATATCTTATTCCAAGAGGAAGCGATGCTTACTGAAAAATGTAGCCAATTCAGAAATAAACTATGTAAGACAGTAAAGTTTCCATTATTTTATGTAGAATTCTTACAAATAAAATGCATTATAGAAAAAGTGATTGGTTCTTTGTGAGCATAAGTGTGTTTATTTGGATAGTGTGACTACTATCTGAGCAGTATGGCTGTTAGTTGAAGCTCACGTGTGCAGTCACGGTGTAGTGCAGGCTGCAGCTGAAATCCCACTTCTGTGGATTTCTGTCTGCCCTGGTGCTGAGAAGCACCAGGAGGTGGTGCGCATCTTCCGAAGCTATGCTACGGTTAGAGTTATGTGCATTGAGGACTTGGATTTGTCAGTCTATTGCTCTGGGTGCAGGTGGTCGGGGAAATGGAGGAGAGTCCAAGTGCACATGACAGTTAAGTGCACATGACCTAGTAGTAAAGGTCGGAGTCCCCTCCAGTGTTTCTTTGGGGTGTGCCTGTGTGCCTGTGTGCACATGTGTAGCATTTAGTAGAATTGTGGTGTTGGATGGAGAATTGAGAGGGTTGACAGCTGTTAGCAAATTGGCTAACATAAATAAACTTCAGTTCACATGCCTTTCTTTTTGGCTCTTGTAATTTGATATTTGGTATTTGTGATACATTCACTCAGGTAGAGTGGCAGAGGCTAGCTAGTTGTTCAGCTTTTAGGGTGTTAGTTTAGTTAATGAGAACTGTAAGAAGTAGTCATCCAGTCTTGGTGCTTCTTGGAGAGATCATTCTTGGGCCTACAGTGAGTGTGTTAGCTTGGTTAGGGTTCATTGCCCAGTGTGCGACAACTAAGGGAACAGCCTTTCAAACCTCATTGTGAGGGGTCCTGCTAAACTGCATTGTTTAGAACAAATCAGCATTTTGACTCAGCAGTGGCCAGGTTCAGTGAAGTAGCAGAAAACTAAATTCATAAAACATGTTTAGGCAAAAGTTAGGCGTTTCAGGAGGTGAGTGTGAGATGTGATCTTTACTGAAAACCCTGATGATGCAAGGAGAGGGCTGTGATAGGTGGTTTTATGTTGGCACCTGTTGTCCATCTTTATATAAGACACCTGATTTGAGTTTACACTCCTGCAGCAGCTCTAAACCTGAGGGACTCTGATAAGCTTAGCTGTGACTATGGTCTGTCCAAATGTGGTAGTGATATATGGATGTGCTGGAGTGTCAGAACATTGTTTGCTTTTTGGAAGCAAAGCGCCGGACAAATTGTTGTGAGAATGGTGTGGAAACCCTGTTTGGATCTGACAGCTTGGATCTGAAAGCAATTTCCCCCAAGTCCATTTAGTCTATTGGTAGAAACAAGGGATGGAGATATTTTGTTAATTTGGTTAATGGAGGACTTGGAAGCTTTGTTTCCTCTTGAAAAAACACTTTAAACTGTAACCCTTCCAATTTCTGTTGCATGCATTGCTGCATTTCCTTTTTACATGTGCTCTTATTTTCATGCCAAATGCATTTTTAAACAGTCTCTGAGATATTATTGCCATTAACCAGTTTTGACAATTTTAATGATATTTTTATTTATTCCCTTTTGCTAGCTGGATTGCCTTTTGCAATTCTTTCTTCAAGGCATAACCCCTTCCAACGAGGAATATTCTGTAATGATCAGTCCATCGAGTACCCTTACAAAGAAGACACCATACCCTATGCGTTATTAGGTGGAATAATGATTCCTTTCACTATTATCGTTGTAAGTTAATTCCACTTTTTTGAAGTTTGTAACTTCTGAGCAGTTGGCTTAACTTTGTTTTTAGTCCATTAATGATTAAATGTATAATCCTCCAAAATGTGTTTTTTTTTTTTTTTTAAAAACCTTGAATTGAAGGTTTGTTTTATCAGGATAATCTCAACTGTTTTAAGTCAGGCCAAAAAATAGCAATGTATTATTAGAAAAGTGTTTTTTGGATATGTGTAGATTTTGTTAATGTGTTTCATGTCACTGCAATTATTAATGCTCTACTTCGCTATTGTTTCAGTGATCAGGTGATTGTCAGATGTTATAGTACTATGTTTTGTATCATTACCTACTGAGTTGGTCAGTGAGTTCTAGAAAAGAAGGCCTCTACCACTAAAACTTCAATTTGTATTACATTAGAATTTTTAGATAATGCCATTGATGGGAGAGAGAAGCTGCAGTTTTATTCACATGGCAAAGAACATAAAAGACTTCTGCTACTGAAGGCAAGATTGAGTCTTTTGAGCACAGTTGTAGCTGTTGTCTTCTGCAAGTTCAGATGCTTTTTTTAAAATTATGGTCAGCTCAGTCTGCCCTAGGGATGGGGCTGGTGTAGCACCTGGTGCCTGGGATTGAACTGAGGTCCCTGCAGTTGCCTAAGTTTTCCTAAGCAGGCGCTTTAGACTGCTGAACCATCTTGCTGGCCTCTGCAATTTCAGATGGAAATTCTTAAGAGAATGTGACTCTAGGGAGAATTTAGGTTAAACTAGATTTTTTAAAAAAGCGTACTTTTTAACTTTTGAGACAGTGTCTTGCTGTATAGCTCACACTGGCGTGGAACTGGCCATGAGCCTCCTGTCTCAGCCTCCTAATCGCTGGGATTACAAATGTGTACCACCATGCAGGGCTAAACTAGATGATTTTTGTAATCATTTTTATTCAGAAATTCTGTGACTTTGTCAGTATTGTGCTCTATAGCTTACAGCTTTAGAGATTGGATTTATGTTAATTAAATTACTAATAGGGAGATAATACGGCTTTACTCAAGAAAAAGTTCAGCAAGATGACAGCATACAGTTATCTTGTCTGTCTGGGGAGTTTATTTTTTTAAATCTTAATTTAGAAATATGCCTTAATGGTCACAGCATCTTACTAGCAGTGAAAGTTAACTCACATTTTGTGATGCACAACGAATAAAAGAAAACCTCTATAATGTAAATGTTTGTTTCATGAACCTATGAACTTCTCGAAAGCCAAAGTCTGGTGCCATTTCCAGCTTGCCTTCCTCATGCCTGGTGAGTAGAGCCTGGCATGTCCTCAGTGCTTCTTCCTGCAGCAATGGTTGCATGAGTGAAACTTGTACTAATTATGACCTTAGTGAACCATACAACATTGTTGAGTTTTTTTTTTTTAAGAATTTTTCATTTTTTATTTATTATTTTTATTCATTTCAGAACCTTTGTTTATTGACTCATTTTTATGGCTGGCTCAGCCCACCCCGAGGGCAGGGCTAGCACAGCATGTGGTGCCGGGGATCGAACCGTGGTCCCTGAAGCTGCCCAAGCTTCCCCAAGCAGGCGCTTTAGACCACTGAGCCATCCTGCCGGGCCCCAACATTGTTGAGTTTTAAGAAATCAGGGTTTCTTTAACCAGCCAAATCTTTGAGGTGAGGTTTTTTTGGTTTTGTTTTTTGGTGCTGGAGTTCCAGTGCAGTGTCCAAATTTACTGGGCTGGTGCTGTCCCACTAAACTAATCCCCAGTTCCTTTTTTTTTGAGGTACTGGGGTTCAAATTCATAACCTTGCCCTTGCCAGGCAGGCACTTGTGCCACAGAGCTATCTCCTCGGCCCCATCCCCAGTTCTTAACATTGAGTCTTTGCTACTATTGCAAAGCAAGCAGCATGACTCGGGAGGGCTTGGGCTCCTTTCTGCTGATCTTCTGCCTCCACAGGCCACTCGCCAGAGGCCACTCATCAGCTGGTGGGCCCAGGAAGACCTCCTACCACCTCAGGAGCTGGGTGCTAGCTGGGTAGTGGTAGTAGGGTTATAGGACTGGACTACTGTACTCTGTAGTTTTTTTTTTTTTTCTTTTAATACATATTTCTGAAAGATTGTGAGCTATTTTAATATGAAAATTTTAGCTAACTCTCTTAGTGGCAGGTATCTGGTTTCAGGCAAGATTCAAGTACAATATTCAAGTAAGCCATGCTAAAAATATACCTGTCTCTCAATTTCACTTTTCTGTCAGAAATTTTTGGTGTTTATTTTTAGAGATAGGCTCTCACTCTGTAGCTCAAACTGGCCTAGACCTCATGATCCTTCTGCCTTAGCCTCCTGGCATTACAGACATGTATCACCCTTTATCACAGAAAACTGCTGCAGCATGGAGGACTGCTGCAGATAGGGTCCCCTTGCTGAGACCCTGTGGATGAGTTCAGTGTGCAGGTTGTACACAGAAGCTGACAAAGTGGCCCAACTCAGGAATTACATTTTATCACCTTTAGGCTTTTTTACTATTTTAGCATAATCTCTGAGCAAGTTACTTTTACATTTAGTAAAATGGCAAATTAATGAATATAGATTTCTTAAAATAATTTATTATTTAAAGGTGCTGTGAAAGTACTATTTAATATCAGCAAAGACATTCTGCTTAGGGCAGTAGTTTCATGTACTAATTTAAAATAGTAAAATAGCTCCAGTTTGTTCATTAACTCTAGCATCTTGCAGGCAATACTTAGCCTTTTATGTGACTGCTTTTATTTATTAGAAAGGGAGTCATTTAAAGATCATGACTCAGATTTCATACCAGCCTTTGATAACGAATTGCAAATGATCCATGATTCCATGGTGATTAGGGTAGTTTGGGAGAACCATGGTTAGTATCTTTTTTTTTAAGACAATAGAAAATTTCAGTGAGGAGGAAGTGATCAAAAAATTCCACATCTATAGAGAAGAATTAATAAAAGCATGTCCAATCTCATGATACATCTTTGGCTTTTGAGAGTCAGTGAAATAAAGCAATTGAGACAGTCAGAACTCTTTGAAAGGAAGTGTAAAACATGGAAATGTGCCAGTAGCTTTAGAGTACTCCTTTGGAAAGGTGGCCCCTGGATGAAACTGTAGGGATGGCATGGAGGCCTGAAACCTTGATTGGTGGAGATGCAAAGGAGATGGCGAGAGCACACTGCACAGCATGGGTTTGGAAAGATTGAGTAGCACCACTTGGAGAATTATTGGCCTTGGTCTCTGTACTGATTTACTCCCCCAAACATCTTTAGTTCTTTTATAATTCGTCGTATAAAGAATAAAGAGCTAAAGGGGCAAGAGAAAGAGTTAAAATGAAGCAAAAGGGTGGTGTTTTGTGTAGATCAAGTGGACAGACACATCTCTACACTCAATTTGGAACCCTTGATTCAGAATTTCGTAGTTGCCAGTTCCTCTTAGTAATGGTATAAGTATGGTAGAAATCATGTTAGTGTCCTGGGAGCTGCTGGCTTTGTAGTACTCTTGCTATCCTAGCATTAGAAATCAAGTTTCAGCTTGTATTACTTGTATATATCTGCTTGTTGTCTGAGTGCAGCTCTCAGCAAGCTAGTTTTTTGTTACCAGTGGCAGGTACAGGGTTTGGGTAGCTCTAGGTGAATAGGGTTCTTTTTTTTTTTTTGTATTTTAGTACAAGATCTACAAGGTTTCACTACGTAGATCAGACTTATAGTGATCTGCCTGTGTTCAGCCTCCCACTAGATGGGATTACAAGCCCACGCCACTATGCCTCGTCTCAATCACCATCTCAGCACGCCTTCGGGGTAGGGCTGAAACCCCAGCCCTGCATCTGCCTAAGCAGGCGCTTTAATTGGCTGAGCTATTTGGGCAGCCCACTAGTTGAGTTCTTAATAGAAATGCTAACAGCTGAAATACGGAAATTTTAACTGCTAAAATTGCGGTTGAGTCATATTTGGTATGTTTTCAACAGTTCAAGATCAATTCCTTTTTTTTTTTTTTTTTTCTTTTTTTGGTGGGACCAGGGTTCAAACTCACGACCTTGCACTTGCCAGGCAGGCACTTGTGCCACGGAGCTATCTCCCCAGCCCCTCAACATCAATTCCATAATGAAGTCTTTGAGAGAAATCTATTCTGGCTATTTCATTGGGAATTACTGGACCCTTAAGTGGCTCAAGGGGGCAGCATACTTTAAAACAGGTTACCTGGAGGTAGTTGGGGGAGAACTCTATAAACAAAACTATGACAATTTGAGTATTCCTACAAGTAACTGTAGTTTTCCTTACTGTGATGTTTCCTCAGAAAATGGTCTGATCACATTAAGGACTGTAATGAGTATGTTTCTGTTGGGCTTTATTTGTTTAACAGATTCCGTTTTTATGCAAGAGGCCTTCAGTTAAAATTCATTGACTACTCTGTTTTAGATTATTTTAGCAATATTGGCCTTCTTTCTCTTTGGCAATTAAGAAATCACACTTTGGTAGAGTTCAATCTGTTCATCAGTTATAGCATTCTAATCACAAAATTCTACAAGTCACTGAGCCTGATGAAAACAGTTGTTGCTATCAGACTCTTTTTTGGTTTTTGTTTGGTTTCAAAGTCTCTAGTTCAGGAAAGCCTTGAATTCATTGTGGATCCCAGGCTGGCCAAGAACTAACTGGAGGTGATCTTCCTGCCTCAGCCTCTGGGTTGCTGGGATTACAGGTGTGTGCCACCTTGCCCAGCATCTCGGTTCTTGAAATCTCTTAGGCAACAAACGTTTATTTCACCTATGCTAAGGCTAACCCTGGAGACAGTTAATACCCATTAATTGGAAATGTTTGTTTTATTCTGTAAATTTAAGACAAGCAGGGAAACTGGTGTGGATCTCAAGTGCAACTGTTATAATCCATTCCCCGATTAGCAAGCTGTCTTTTCCCTAAGTATTTAGACTTCAGTTGAATATAGAGTGTTATCTTATTTAAGCAACAAATGTTGTTATCGTCATGTTGCCATTCAGTATCATTTGAATTTCTCAGGATGCTGACCTGTGAACTTGTGAAGCACTTGGGATGTTCTTTTGCCTTCACACTCCTTGTAGTCATGTGCTCACTCAGGGATACCTAGGTACAACTAAAATAGGACAGGCACAGCGTGGCTTGGGGTGCATTTTCCAAAAGTCAGTGTAAAAGAGAGAGGAGTCAGCGGAAAGGTTTCCTTGGGGAAGGGAAAAATGCCCAACACATTTGGTCTTTTAGTAAGACTCCTTGAAAGGGTCTGGCTGAAGGTCTGGAAGGCCAAGCTTGTAACCCTGTGGGCCTGAGGGCATCGGCCTTAGAGTCCTGCTCTTAAAGTAGATGTTTTATTCCTAAAACCTTTTTACTCATTTTAATGTGATGGATGTCTTTAGTCTAAAGGATATTTGAGAAATAATAAAGACTATCAGGTGAAATAAGGGTGGTTCTTCTGATAGAGGAAATTTGAATTGTTTGAATAAACTGTGGTTTTGCCCTCCAGGATATGTCACTGTCTACTTATTAACTAGTTTAGTTAAACATGAGAAAATAAGGCCTTGTTTTAGGTACATTGCTTAACAAGCAGTGTCCATAATCGACCTGACACTTTATGTGGCATAGGGTTGATTATCCAAAATTGACTCCCATTTGTTGGGGCGGGATGGAGGGCTGTTTTGAAAACCAAGATCTTACTGTGATTTATCATTTTCCCTGTTTTGTTGAAAGTGTGTGCTTGCTACTTTAACATATTATTTTTGTTTATTTTTCAGATGATTATTGGAGAAGCCCTGTCTGTTTATTGTAACCTCTTACACTCAAATTCCTTTATCAGGAATAACTATATAGCCACTATTTACAAAGCCATTGGAATCTTTTTATTTGGTGCAGCTGCTAGTCAGTCCCTCACTGACATTGCCAAGTATTCAATAGGCAGACTGCGGCCCCACTTCTTGGATGTTTGTGACCCTGACTGGTCTAAAATCAACTGCAGTGAAGGTTACATCGAGAACTACGTATGTCGAGGGAATGCAGTAAAAGTTAAGGAAGGCAGGTGAGTGCTAAATCTCTGCTGCTTATCTACCTTCGGTGTTCTTGGAACAGAACGTTCGTGGCTGAAAGGCAAGCCAGCCACTAGCTCCTGTGTGTGTGTATGAACGTGTGCTCACATGCTACCCATTAGGGATTCTATGAAGTCATGTGTGGTTTTTATTCTCTAATTATGATGTTTTATCATGTAAGAGCGTGTCACTGATTCATTGCCACTGTATACGAATGTGATTTGGATCTTCCAGATCATTTAGGACAGGTTCAGCAAAGCTTTGCTTATGATTATATATATTTGAGGCTTTCTAGGCCAGGCACTGCCTTTCGTGGCTATAGAACTCTGCTGTAGTAGCAGAAAAATAGCCACCGATAACATTTGAGTGGAAGGGTGTGGCTGTGTTCCTGTAAAGCTTTATTTATGCAAACAGCAGCTGTCCCAGAGGTCAAGGTTAGCCTGACCTAAGGCAGCCATTTCTGATACTCTGTTAGCGTGCTTGGATCAACAGCACATCCAGTAGACTGAGGCTCCTCTAGATCGGTAGTTTTCTTTGGGGTTTTGTTTTCTTGAGGTAGGGTCTCACGATGCAGCTCGGGTACCTTGAACTCACTGTAGTCCTCCTGCCTCAGCCTCCCTAGTGCTGAGATTTCAGCTGGGTGCCTCCACGCCTGGCCACCTTGTATTCTTCCCCCAGAACACTTGGCGCTGGTCTCGAAAGTTCCTCCAGTTCCTCCTATCAGGCTTGGGTTGCCTCTTCCTTCTCTCTGTCCCCTCGTGCTGGAGATTGAACCTAGGCAGGCCTCTTACATGCTGGGAAAGCGCTCCACCACTGAGCTGCATCCTTGGTTTAAGCTGGTACCTTACCTTATTTGACTTATATTCCTTTTTTTGATTATTGTTAATGAGAAAGAAATAGTGAGGAGACAGTTTCAAAACAGCTTAGTAGGACAGTTACAGTAATTAAAACATTGCATATTGTCTTCATAGTAGTCACTCAGAGTATAAGATGCAGACATGATATCTTGTCTAAGCACTTATTAGTACAAATCTTCTCTGTGAAGTAAGAGAAAGTAGCTGTATATATATCCTAACTATATTTCATTACAAAATGGTTCTTCATTTACATCTGCCTTTTTTGTTCTGTTTTGTGAGAGATGGTGTTCCATTGCTGTTAGAAAAGCTGTATTTGGAGAATTCTTTAAAGGACCTTTTTGTACTTGATGCCAATTCAAATATTGTAGGTACTTGTATTGAGCAAAATAACCCAATATAGTCCAATAGACCGTAATAGTAGTGGGTTATCAGCAGAACTAGCATTGTCAGAAGTTGTTCACCTGAGTCTTTATAGCTCAGCATACTAATCTGGCTTTACTTTTTATACCTTGTGTTACAGTTTTCTGCTGGATGGTTAAGACCAAGTAAAAGCAAGACCTATATGACTAAAACTGTCACTTTTGTATTTTTGTATCTGATAGTCAAATCCCCTCAGGATTTATCCTGAAACTATGTACAGCATTTTGTAGAACTCTTGTCAGTGTCACCTATCTGAATGAGTCATGGCCACTGCTTGAAAAGTTTGCTCTGTGAAATCCTGAGAGAATGTTTTCTCTGTAGGTGACTCTCCTTAGCCACACTATACATTGTTGATCCCTTTCCTCTATGATCCCATAATCTCCTTGAACAGTAGATTTGGGATGCCAAATCTACTGTTACAGGATGTTACAGTACAGGTTCTCCTATGTCCTGAGTCCTCACTTACCTTGAAGGGCTAGGGCCAAAATATTGACTGTCCTTGCAGCCCTTCTTTTTCTCTAATTTTTGGTGTGTAGACTTTAGTTGTTAACTCTCCAGAAGAAAAGCTTGAAATTATTACCCTATAATGGAGGCAATTGAGCTTATCTTGGCTTATATTCTAAAGCACAGTGTGGCAAAATGAAAATAGAATATAGACTCCAAAAGGTGCAACTCTAATTTATAGATAAAGAATAAAATGCAGGACCAATAACATTAAGTAAAGCCAGAATCCCTGGCAGTGTCAGTGCCTTAGCTTACCTCTCAGCTGGCACCCTTACCCTTCCTAGGGGGTTGTCTTGCAGTATTTTAAGGTTGCTATTAGTTTCTCTTACCTGATTCTCGCCCAGCAAAGGCTCTGGCTAGGATGCCCATGATTGCTTTCATATGATTTCCAGGTGCTTCACTGTTTCAGTTCTTGCACTTAACCCCTATTTTTTCTTGTTTAGTGTGGTGAGAAAACACCTTGCTTAGCTAGGGAATGCACTGTGTGGAATGCTGGGAGTTAAGCCAGGAGCGAGACAGTGCTGCCCCCATCACTGTGGGGCTCAGTTCAGCAGGGAAGATGCTGAACAAGTGGTAAGAGTGGAAGAAAACCTCCCTCAGATAATGAGCATGCAGCCATGAGGCTGTTGAGTGGCAGGCTTTGAGGGGCAGGGAGCACTGGTGTGGGGGTAAGAGCTTAATAAAGAAAGCAGAAGTGACCAGAGTTAAGTAGCAGGGCAGGCTGCGACAGAAAGTGATACTGAATTGAGCTCAGGTGAACAGTAGAGGAAGCATGATCCAGAAGTGGTTTTCAGGAGTGGTGAAGATACCATTGGTACTAGAGTTGTGAGCTGCCTGTGGTGGGGGACTTGGGGGGCAGAGGCAGGAGGATAACCTGGGGTACATAGTGAGTTAAAGGCCACACTGAACTACATGCCTCAAAAGACAAAAAACAACAGAACTGGACTCTTCAGTTGTATGAGATACGGAGATCTGTTTTTTGCTTAATGAGAAGGGCCAAACAGTGTTGTGGAGAAAGGCTCTTTAGTTAGGTGCTTAGTGGGAAGGTGAGCTTTTGAGCACCTCGGGAAGGAGTTGAGCACACAGGGAAGGATACATGGCTTTCACAGTAGGAGTGGGATTCCAGAATGTTCTTCAGAGAAGGTGGGAAGGAGGAGATAATTAAATGACATGCTGCAATATGAGGAAGCTTATTGGAATTGAGACTAACATCACATAAAAAAAGCACATAGTTGAGTAAAAATATAACAATAAAATAGAATTGTCATGATTTACACTTTCTCTAGTTGTACTTTTTTTTTTTTTTTTTTTTTAAGATTTCTAAATATTTATTTCTCTTAAACCTCATTTATTTGTTTGTGTTATGGCTGGCTCAGCCCGCCCTGGGGTGGGGTATGCAGGAGCGGTCGCAGCGCTTACCTTAAGTTTCCTCCGCAGGCACTTTAGACCACTGAGCCATCTTGCTGGCCCAAAAATTTTTTTGTGTGTGTGATACCAGGGATTGAATTCAGGACCTTGTGCTTGCCAGGCAAGCACTTATTCTACTGAGCTATCTCCCTCTCATCTAGTTATACTTTTGATCCAAGGACACTTAGGCTTTTTTTTTGCTGTCTGCTTTTAAATTTTCTCCATCAGTGCATGTCTTAGCTACTTAGAGTCCTGTGTCAAGGGCTGGAGAACAAGCAGTAAGGATATTTGTGTAGTTCAGACTGCATAGCTATATGGATTAAAAGTTCATTTCAGTGAGAAGAGCCCTTATTAAGCTGGAAGTCTGAAACAAGGAGAAATAAATATCAAAGGGAAAAATCAAATTTTAGAAAAATTTTGTATCTTCTTAGAAAAGTGCAGTTCCTGTCATTGTTTCCAGAGTGATTTAGTTGTTGCCATTTTCAGAGCTGGATGAAGCTGGCACATAATGGTGGTTTTATTGTTGCTCTCTTGTGGACTGTGTTTTAGCTGGAGACAGGCTTTCCTATTCCTTTTCTCTTGGATTTGGAAGGCCAAGTAAGCCAAGTGGCAAGAGCATTTCAATTGCACTGTTATCTATAAGTTAGAATTACGGTGCAATTTGCTCTTTTATGTATCTTCCCAACTTGCTCCCTTTTATAATTTTTTAATTGTGAAATTATAGTGCTTGACACTGGGGAGAAGGGAACATAAGTGCCCGAAATGAGTCACTTTTGTTGACTGTCCAAATGAGTCAGAGCTCTATGTCAGGAAGAGAATGTGCTCCCACACTTGTGAGCTTAGGTTTTGATCTTTTCTTGTTGGTTTTTTACTTCCTCACCCTGTGCCCCTTCTCATACTCTCACGTGTTCTCATTCTACATTTGCTGTCATGGGTGTCACAGAGCTGACCATGGACTGCACTTGTGGTGGCCATTAAGTCCTAGACATACAGTGAGAGCATAAAAAGACTTCGGTGCTTACTAACCGTGGTTTCCAGAGAGTCTGGTCAGTGTTTAATGCTTGAGAATCTGTGATAGATAAAGTAGGCTGCACTTGCAGTGTTACAGCATCCAGCTATCAGGTCTGCTGTTTTTGATGCCAATGAGGATACTATTACTCTCAGTGCTTTGGAAAAAGAAAACCAAACCCAGAAATCTAATGAGCCCATAGTTTAGAACTGTACCTGCCTCCTAGATCAGGATTCTGCTCAGCCCAGTGACTGGTGCTCAGACTTCAGTCATTCAGAGGTGTCAGCAGACTTGCTGAGTCACCAAGTGCCTAATTCTGATTCTGAAGGTTTGTCGTGAGACCTAAGAATTTGTATTCCTGATAACTCCTCAGATGTTGACATTACATGGCCATATTTTGACAGCCACTGGTGTCAATCACTTGTATTATGGGAATGTTACCTTGTGTGACATCTGTCTCAGGATATAGGGACTGATACAGGGTGGATTTAAAATTGTGTACAGTGAGTTGAATATTTGTGATAATACAGTACACAAATTATTGACTTGTTACGTGTCAGTGCCAAAAGGAATGATAAGACCAGATGAATATAGCTCAGAGGACTCACTGAGTTTCGTCCCTCAGTGAGCAACAAGCCCCTGAAGCAAGTCAGCTTTATTTAGGGTCATCAGCGTGATCTCGTGCACAATCACTCAGCAAATGAGGACCATGTGACCAGTCATGAACATGACCACGATCTCATTAAAGTCACTAATGTGACCACGATCTCCATCAACTTCCATCCCTTCCCTATCATAGGCTTCACTCAGGGGTCAACCAATAGCATTCCAAGCAAGAGAGAAAGCAACAAACAGAGAGCCCACAGGTGAAGCTGCTGTGCATCACCTGGAGTCCCAGCTTTCTAAGTTTCCCCTATCCCAGCTTTCCAGGATTTTCAGTAACAGACTACAGCTGTCCCTGGGCCCTGTTTATTACACTCTGTTTCCTGAAATGCTACTCAGGTTACAATTGACTGCTTTAAGAGAGAACACGTTTTTGCTTTTCTGCTTATATTTCTTTTTTTTTAAATTTTATTTATTTATTTTCTTATTTCAGAACTCTTGTTTGTTTATTCACTCATTTTCATGGCCAGCTCAGCCCACCCCAAGGGCAGGGCTGGCGAAGCATGTGGTGCCGGGGATCGAACCTTGGTCCCTGAAGCCGCCCAAGCTTTCCCAAGCAGGCGCTTTAGACCACTGAGCCATCCCACCAGGCCCCTTTCTGCTTATATTTCAATCATGTGTATGTTTTCTCATCCTGAGGATTGAACTCAGGGCCTGTATATAAGGTAAGCATTCCATCTGTGGTTGTATCCCCAGCCTTAACATATTTAAGTACAAATTCATGTCTCTGATCTATTCTGAATGATTGGTCTCTGGTTTTATGAATCAGTTATTCAACACAAAATTATTTCTTTCTTTATTTTTAATGTATTTGGTGCAGGGTCTCACATGCAGGTCAGACTCGGTGATGATCCTGTTTTCAGCCTCCCAGCAAAAGAATTACTGATATGCACCTCCACTGGCCACTGGGTGGGACCATGGTGGCAGGCAGTCCCAGGGATGGAACCCTACTCCATGCCCTTGCCTAAGCAGGCACTTAGTTTGCTGAGCTATCTCACCAGCCCAAAACAAAGTTATTTCTATTTGGATTCCAGCAGCCTTGTATTTAGATGTCTAAGTGCATTATGTACTGTTGAATGTGAGACATTTTACTTTTTTAAGTACAACCCACATGCGGTAAATAAGGCCAGATTTTGAGGAAATACCTTCTATAATAATGAGAAACCCATCCTAAGTAGGTTGCTGTGTGTGGTATGTGTGTACTTGGTAAACCTTCATTATAGTTTGAGAGAAAAGCTCTTCTGTGTGGTTTAATTGAAGACCAGACAAGCCATTATGCCTCTAGGAAGATTCATTTGCCCAGGGTTTTCCTCTTTCCCATATATCCATCTATCAGTAGCTGTTTGTATAAAAACAGCAGCCGATAGAATGAAATAGGGGATATTTGTCTCAGTTACTCTTCTCTCGTTTGCTAGGACAAATACCTGACACTCAAAATGAAGGAAGGAAAGGTTTATTTAGCTCACAGTTATTGGAGGTTTCAGTGCATACTCAGCTGGCTCCAAGGCAGGGTGGCACAGGGCAGAGAGCAGCAGTTTATGGCGGCAGAATAGCAACAATGGCAACAGAGAGAGTCTGTCTGTCTGACATTACTTTCAGGCTATCGCCTCAGGCTGGGAGTAACACACCCATAATCCTGGCAGTACTAAGACCCATAATCCCAGTGGATCATGAGTTAATCTCAGACTCTAGAAGTCCCCACCCCACGACTGCATGAGACTTTGGGGGGACAACTAGACACAAACCATAACAATCTTAAAAGCTCTTTCACTCTATGAGAGGGCTTTAGGTTACTATATGTACTTCCAGGTCGCTGCTTCTGTCTGGCCCCATGCTCTGCAAGCCACGCTGTTCCTATGAGAGTTGTTGCAGTGCTGTTAGGATGCGCGTGTTGGTCTTGTAGTGTTGCAGTGCCAATGAGATGCCTGCAGAATGCCTGTGTGGTGGTGCAGGTGATGGAAAGCGATAGGGGCCTTACAGTAATGTGAGACATTAAATCCGAAGATGGGCAGTGTTAGCCTTTGTAGAGGAGGTGTTTTGTAGGAGGAATATGATTTGAGTCTAGCCAAGTATGGCACATTCCTGGAAGGCCAGCTACTTGGGAGAATGAGACAAGAATATTGCAAGTTTGAGGCTATCCTGGGTAAGTTTGTGAGATCTGTTTAAAAATAAAAACTAAAAGGACTGGAGGTGTAGCTTAGTTGTAGGGCACTAACAGGTCCACATGCAGAATTGGAATGGAGCATGTCACAGGGCAGGGCCACATGAGCAAAGGCACGCAGGCTGGAGGTGGAAAGAATACAAGTTTGAGTCAGATACTAGCATATTGGTGTTTACTGTAAGGCATTTGAACGGAATGCTGTAGGAGTTGAGGGAAAAGACTGCCGTGTGGAGACAGGTGGGAGAATACGGCGCTAACTCTTGTCTAGGTGCTAAAATGCTAGATCAAGCAGATTAAAGCAGAGGAGGTGTAGGATACAGCACCTCAGTCCAGGGCATAGTAATTTCCCTGAAGTTGAACAGCAAGGTGCTTGCAGGAAGAGTGCTACTCAGATTCCAGGGGCTATACAGGAGACGGCCCGCGAGAAGCACAGAAACACAGATGCTGTACTGGAATGCCACCAGCCTCACCTGCTCCGGGGAAATTACCATTCAGCGGTAACTTCTCAGCCACTACTGCCTGGATCTTGACATGAGTTGCTGGGATTATGTTCTCCAATGAGCAAGCAAACAGTTAAAAATTCTGTTGCTAGAGAATTTTTAATGCTTCTTTTCTTGGGAGAGTGAAGCTTGGGAAGACATTAGATAACAGTAATAAAATTAATGTCCTTATAGATGATAAACTTACCATATGTGCATTGGAGAGATGATAGGACTGCTAGCCTTTTAATTGTGTGTAGTATATTTGCCACTAACTTTGTAGGGTATATATTGCAGCTATGTTTTCTGTCTCAGGTAATGTTTGAGACAAATAAGACAGGCAATTTTCAAGGATTTTGTTTTATTAAAGTATAAAACTCCTTTAAAAACTTTACATAGACAGTGGGTACAGAGAGTACTTAAAACCCCTTCTCCTTGTTGTTGTTTTGCTGTCTCCCTTTGAAAATACTTTTGGAACTTAAATTTTTAAAGATTGACAATAGCATACACATACATTATAGACACATTATGAATATTTTTTGCACAACCAATCTGGTTGCCTTGGATTGCAGGGTGGAAAAGATCTTGGGATGCTTTACACACATTATGAAATGCTTGGCACACGTGTTGAGAAGGTGCACTGAGTTTTTGTGTAAGCTGGCATGCTGGCCAGAGTGTCTTTGAGAAGAGTTGCAATGGCAAGGTGTTAAAGTGGACTCCGTGATACTCCTGAGCTCTAAAAGGGAAGCTGGATTTCTTACCACCACAAGGGGAAAAAAAAGTGTGAAAGTCAGATCACCTGCGTGCTTGACTTGGTAGAAGGCATAGGTATCTAGTAGATATTGTGTGATGAATGATGGTTCGGAGGTAACCTATTCCTTTTATTATCCATGTTGATAACTATCCAAGATGAGGGTGTATTTGTTGAGAGAGTTGAATAGTAGTTCATTCTCTTAGTATATCATGGGGAGGGCCCAAGGTAGATTTAGTATTTCGATTTCAAAAATAGAGGATTTTGTTTTCTGGGATAATTCACTTACAATGAAAGATTAGGTTCTAGATTCAATTTCAACTTAAAAGAAGTCTTGAGTACCTACTGTGTGCTGGATAACCATGCATAGTGTTAGGGATACAAGATGAGTTAACATGTGATCATGGGAAAGATGGATACTCACCAATAATTTCTCTTTTGTTTTGCTGTATCTTGTGATTTCTACGAAGTAATGAATATATATGATAGAACTAGAAACACAGCTGGTTTGCTTTTAGTCTTTCATTGCCCTGGCCTACTTTAGATGTGGAAGAAGAAAGCTCAGTATTTTCTGGGTGTTCTGTCTCAGTGTTAGCAGGCCTCTTCTCCGTGCAGGCAGGGCAGTAACTTTGGTCTAGATATTTTTAAAGATCTCTTGGATGAAGTTGGCAGAATTAGCTCCTAAAAGAGAGGTGGAAGCTCATTCCATGCAAGAGGACAAACGGAGAGCATAACACACATTGGGCATGAGTCCCTAGGGAATGGACAGTGGTGGTGAGGGAGGCCGCTCAGTGCTTGAGTGTGCTGGGAAGGGTGGGAGGCGGGAGGATAGCTTCTCATGGTGTTCATGAAGATTATTCAGCCTTTCAGCCTTCCTCCCTTCATTATAACCCAAATGTACGAAGGTAAATAATATTTGTGACAGAAATTTTAACAGGAAGAGGACCTGGTTCACTAAGGGAAATGTGTCTTTTCTGCATTTGTCAGTTGGGTAGAATAGATCTCTCCAAGTGCAGTATTGTGGCACTGTGCTGGGCCTTGTGGTAACGTGAGCTACAGTGATGTCACCAGTCTGGTCTGAAAGGAACAGGGTGACCTGTCTGGCCGGCCTCCGGTTGGGCTCATCTATTTGGGCCTTTGCTTGTTGTCTTGCTGCTGACAGTCTACTTCAGGTCAGGTCCATGTTTCTGTACAATGCTAAAGGTCCTCTATGCTGCTTGAGCCTGGTGACACGGAGTTGATGTGATGCACAAGGGCTGCCAATTAGTAGGTAACCAGAGACTTTTTGACCTAGTGGTGCCAGTTGGGAGAAGACTCCAGCGGAAGTCTCTGGCTTGCATTTTGCTCAGTCTGTCCAGGTTTCCTTTTTGTTTTACACACAGTGGCTTTGGTAATTTGGAGTCTTTATGCACGAAGTCATGGATTTTTTCCTTAACAACAGTGAAAACATGTGACCCCCCCTCCCCAAAGTACAGCGTTGTATGTTTCACACTTCAGCCAGTAAGCTTTGTAAGTCTACCCCGTCTTCATCTGTTTCACTCAGTTTCCTTGTTGAGGATTTGGAAATATTTCTTTCCAGAGTCACATTATGTTTAAGATACTTGCATTTCTACCTTCCTTTATCCCACGATTGTCACTACTTTCCTTTTTTTCCAAGATTTTTTCATAAACAGAAAGCACGGTTTTTATCAGGTTAGAGTCATCCAATAGTGCATTAAATTAAGAGCTTACAATTCCCTCCACATATACCAGCTGTGCCCTTTTTTTTTTCCTTTCTCATGGTCCTGATAGTTTCTCTCTCTTAAGGGTCATGCAGTGAGACTGTAAAGATGTGATTCATCTGTGGTGGTGGCAGTGGAATAATTGATGGATTAATGTTGATGAATAAAACAGGGCAGTCACTTCTGTCTTACGTCAGAGGGGCACATGGCTGCTGCGTGTGCAGTGTAGCATGGCTAAATAAACTAACACAGAGGCTTTACGGGCAAACAGAAGTAGTTAATATGCAAACAATTCAAGAAATACGGTGTGGCTTTTGTTATTTCTCAGTCCCTGGGTAGTTCAAAGAAGTGAGCTGAGTTTATATTATTCTTACTGCATTCTGTTTAAGTTAGTTTTGGTTAGGACCATCTTAGATTATTACCTTTCCCTTTGTACCATTTTGGAGAGAGACACCCTGTGGTTCTTACAGTTCTACACATTTCTACAGTCTGTGTTTTATACATGAAAAATGTCAGAATATTTAATTGAGATGTGAGAACAGGCTTTCTGGGCCTGAGAGTTCCCAGCAGACTAGGGGTGGAGTCTAATGCCAGAGCACTTGCCACATTTGTCAATTGTAAATACCCTTTTGACATAAAATAGAGGTAACATGTGGAGAAAACTAATGTGTTACGAGGTCATTGTTCCCGTGTCCACTTGTATGAGATGTTGCAGTCTTTACTAGAGGAGTCAGTGTGTAGATGGTACCACAGAGGGAAGCTTATACTTCAAGCCAGTCTGTCACGTTAGTGTTAGAATCAGGAAATAACATTCAAAGAAATTTCTCATAGTGCAATTTGACTTTTACTCCACTGCAAGTGTACAAATGACAAACTAGTAGTCTATTCAAGTGATTAATTACACATTGACATCTTTTTTATAGTTTGTCTAAATTCTTCATATATTCATTTCATTGAAAAGTAAATGTTTAAGTTGATATCTGTCTATGGCCCCAGCCACTTGGGATCCACAGTGAAGGATATAGATATATATACAGTATCCTCCATAAATGACTGGTGGAGGTGAAGGGAATTTTTCTGAGGCCAGAGTCAGGCTCAGTGAATTGCGGATCTCTGTGCCCTGCAAGCATTTGTCAGCTTCGGGGTGCCTGGACCTGGGTTTAGTAGAAAGGCAGCTAATGTTGGGCACACAGCAGGATAAAAGGCTAAGGCAAGTAAGTGGGCAGACACGCAGATGCGAAGCACGTGGGTGCTCTGCGGACCCCAGGCAGGCACCCGTCCTTCTACGGAGAGCCACTTGACCACAGGACCATACTCGTGGGGCTGGAGCCACAGTTCCTGCTGCCTCTGTGGCTTTAAAAATAAGCAGGAAGGTCAGAATGGATTGATTCTGTACATAGCAGCAGTGCCCGGAAGCCTCATGAGAGTGCTTTCTTCAAACCAAGACGTTCCCTTCTGAGTCCAAGGCTGACAAGTAGGTGGGCATAGAAGCAAACTACCCTGAGAGTCAACAAATACAATTACAGAAACTTCCCAAATTGCAGTAGTAGAATTGCTATGCATAATATAAAAGGTGTACTGTGTAGACCAAAATAAGGAGACTGAAAGTATGACACAGGACAAAGAGAATGAAAATTGAGCATATATATTTGAAAAAGAGCCAAAGAGATTGATAAGTGATACATATTATAGTAACTTAAAATCTGTTACATCTTAAAATGCAGCAGACTAGGCAGCGGTGAAAGGGAGAACTGAAGTTGGAGTTGGACCCAAACAGGCCTTAATGCAGAGGACAGGCTAAGGGACAGGAGGATGGAATGAAAAGATGCATTTCACATTTCACCAGTTTCACAGAGATGGGACACTCGGTTGAGACCTTTCCAAAATTGGTGAATTATATAAATCCTCGGCTATAGGAGGCCAACAAGATAAGCGGTATATTTATTGTGTACTTCTCTTTATTTGAGACATATCTCACTACCACCTCCACCTCGTCAGTGCTGGGGTTACGGGTGTGTGTCACCATGCCTGACCATTCATTGAATTTAAGAAGAAATTCCTACTAGATACACGGTAGTGGCACTGCATGATACTGGAGACTCGGAGAGAGAGAATGAGCAACTAAAAAGACAGATAGGAATGGCAGAAAGATGGCTTATTTTTTAATAGCAAAAGTAGGGCTGGGGAGATAGCTTGTCAGCAGATGTGCCTGCCTGGCAAGCACAAGGACCTGGGTTTCATCCCCAGTATTGCATAATGTGTGTAGTGCTAGCCTTGGAACCAGGCGTGGTGCACGTGCATCTGTAATCCCAGCACTAGCAAGGCTGCAACAAGAGGATTACTGTGAGTCTGAGCTGCATAGCGACATCTTGTATTGAAAAGTAAAAAATGAAGAGAAAATCCTTTAAAAAGATAGCAAAGGTAGAAGTCAGAGATAACGTATCAGAGTGATGAGTAAAGAAGTCTTCAGTGTAGTTAGGAAAATGATCAGTCAAAAATTAATGCAAGGGGGCTGGAGAGATAGCTCTGTGGCACAAGTGCCTGCCTGGCAAGTGCAAGGTCGTGAATTCGAACCCTGGTCCCGGAAAAAAAAAAAAAACAAAAAAACTATAAGTTAATGCAAGAAAAGTTGATTCCAACTTACCGCAGAAACAGTGGCCGTCATCAAGAATTGAAACAGGATTATCAAGTGCTGGTGATGCTGCAGGGAAAAGGAGCCCCTTGCATTGTTGAGCCCCCAGCTATTTCCCTTCTAGTTATCTTACTAAGAGTTAATGGCTTCATATTACATCGACACACGGCACACCCATGTTTTGTTTTTTTTTTTTCCCCCTTGTTTCAGAACTTTTTGTTTATTTATTTATTTTTATGGCCGGCTCAGCCTGGCCTGAGGGCAGGGCTGGTGTAGCATGTGGTGCCAGGGATCGAACCGTGGTCCCTGCAGCCGCCCAAGCTTTCCTAAGCAGGCGCTTTAGACCACTGAGCCATCCTGCCAGGCCCCACACCCATGTTTATAGCAGCACAGTTCATAATAGTGAAGTCTTAGAAGCCACCTATATGTCCTGCAGATGAACAGATAAAACATGGTATAGACAGTACAGTACTACCCTGCCATAAAGGAAGATAAACTTGTCTCTCCTGTGGGAAAATAGAAGTACATCAGCTACATCCCTTGTGACTTAACCTCATGGGCAGAAAATTAAGAAATGCTTTCTGTGAGTCTTATTTAGGAGACAAGGGGAAGGGCAAGACTTGAGCACCTCTGCAGTGCGAGAAGGCAGACCTGGGGTGAACGTTGGGAGTCCAGAGTGCTGGGGGGTTATGTGTGGCTGTGAACACTCTGAAAGCTGTGACACTGGGGTTCGGCCTTTAGGATAAATTGCTTTGGCTAAAAATGGAAGGGAAAGAAATCTTAAGTCTGCCCTTTGTAATACATGAGTCCCATTCCTTTAAGTTAAACAGTCGAGAACAGTGTGCCAAGGGAAGGTTGTTGTTAATGGACTAATTCCCAGTATTCGTGTAAATGGGTTTTTGAAAATCTTTCTCTGAAAACATTTTCCTACGAGTTGATGTAAAGCTTGCTTACAGTTACTGTATCCTTATCTGAGGGTTGTAGTGAAGTAAAGAACTAGTTTAAACTCTTGAGACACATCTTAGCTGGGGCCAAATTTCAAAACAGTACAGTTTGCATTTGGACTACTCCTTGGGTTTTATTAAAGCATCTAACCAGTTATGTAGTCCATTTGTGAATTATGGGCATAAGATAACAGCAGGACCTTATCCCTAGAGACTTGAATAGAAGTAGATTGGTGTGGAATAGGAACAGCTTGAATTTCTAACTTTTGCTATATTGTTACTTCTGTGAAGTGAAAGTTCATATGATTATGTATTTGATAAATCACTATGGAGAAGGCTTTAGCAACTGAGATTGAATACTGTTTTTAATCCCTGTCTGTCAAAGTCATAGGCAGGTTTCTTGGCTGACCCTGTCCTGAATAGAAATGTTTATGTGTTCAGAATTACAAAATTGAAATCATTTTGTATTCAACTAGTGAAATCACCCTCTCTAGCCAATAAACTGTTGGTTTGCAAGTTATGATTTTGTGTGTAAAGTACTAGATTTAGTGAAGCTAAATTGTTTGAGTTTGAGAATACAGTATTTCTCATTATGGTTATTTTGGCTTGATGGGCTTTGATAGTCTCTGAAATTCACTTTTAATTTATAATGTCTTCAGTATAACTTATTGAGATCAACTATAAAATGTTCAGAAGTGTGGTCTAATTATCTAATTTAGAATAGGATTTTTATTTCTTCATTCTTTGTGGAGATTTATTTACTTTTGTTTTACACCAAGTCAGAATAGCTGTGAGATTTAATTATAATATTCTTGGCTGGCAAAGGGATTATAAATGCTCTCTTTTGTGGAGCCTGGGATTGCACCCAGCAGGCGCCCTGCCAGTGAGCTGCACACCCAGCCTCTCCCTGAGGTGCCCAGGCTGGCCTTTAACCTGATATTTTTACCTTGGTCTCCCTAGTGGCTGGACTAGTTTCTCAAAATACCTCCAAAAAATACAATTAAAATTTTTGGTAGAAAAAATAAATTCTCAGTAGCCATCATTACCCTATAATGAAATCTTTTATCTTTCCACATGCCCTCAGCTGCCAAATTTCCATGACTTTCTAGTACGTGTTTTAGGGGGCCTTTTCTCATCCCTAAATCAAGGGAATGAACGTGGCCTGTGAATCCTGAGTATGGCAGAATGCAATCCATCCTCCTTGCATAGAGAACAGTCAGGAGAAATGCTGGATTGTCTTGTATGAGTGTCTTTTCGTGCCTACATCTGTGGAAGCAGGACTTGGTCTTGGAATGTTCAGCCATTTCTGTTTTAGAAGTGCTGTGCCTGTTGCAATCACTCCGATATTTCTAGAGTTTAATACTAAAGGGCCGTGCTGGAGGACTGCTGGAGGACTGTTGGCGCACAGCCTGGTGACCATGGGAAGCACTTCATCAGGTGGAAACAGGCAAGATGCGTGCCCATCTGAGCCACAGTGTTAATACAGATGGGGAAAAATGATCCACTTGTGATGTGCTCCCAAGGAGGCATGATGTCATTCGGGGGCAAACCCTGCAGTGGAAAGTAAAAGCTCCAGTCATGGTCACATAAATTTTTGTGTAATAAAATCATGGCCTTTTCTGCCAGCTCGGGCTCGTCAGTTATTACTCCTGGACATCTGCAGAGACGCCTGGCAGGCTTCCCTGGTGGTTCCACACAAGCCTGCAAGTTTCAGGGAGAGGAGACGGAGTAGAGCAGGACCTCAGCCCCTCCTGGGACCCCATGTTGTCTTGCTGTCCCTCCACCCTCATCCTTCTGACTTCTCAGGGGAGGGAGAGGACCGTGTGCCCCTGAAGTTAGGAAATTGATGAAATGAAGATGGCTTCTGGCTGGAGATGGATGCTTGGGTGGAGCACGTGCCCATTGTGCGCTGACCCCTGGGTTTGATTCTTAGCCCCACCAGCAGAAGGAAAATAATCTTGGCCTCTACGTGAGAAATTAATGTTTGTTTTCTTTCTCTTATAGATTGTCCTTCTACTCAGGCCACTCTTCGTTCTCCATGTACTGCATGGTCTTCCTGGCAGTAAGTACTTGTATCCTGACTATGGGGACATGTGCTGTGGGCATGACTGGCATACGGGTCCTGGCCTGTGTGGTGGCAGGAGCCCACACATCTGTGGAAGCCTCCCACTGCACTGCTGCTCCTTGGTGCTTACCGTAGGTGGTTTTCTGGTGCCCATGGCTCCCGTACTCACTGGTCGCTGCATAGGAGCCCTGGGGTCCCGGGTGGGGTGCGCATCTCCCACTGGGGCCCTGGCCGATGGGAAGAGGGCTGAGCTTTGGTTACTGCAAGTGGGGGCAGCTGTCGCTGCTTCCTTCTGCTCAAGCAAATTTTGCTTCCTTTCCCTGTCTGAGACCTTTCCTAGCCTGTGCTCCCAGCAGAAGCAGTGCTTCCCCAGCCTTCATCTGCGGCACATCCCTCGGTCTGCTGCCTAAGTGGCAGCATGCACTGCCTGCTGCTGAGCTGGTGGTAAGGAGACTGGGAGGGTCGGCGCCTCCTGTGCTCGCTGAGCTGCAGAGGAACATGCCATTTTCTATAGAGCAGGGAATGGAAGACCAGGCTTTAGCACACATTCAGGGGACTTATGAATTGGCTTTTATTTAAATGTCCTTTATTTAAAAAATAAGTCATTTATACAATTATATACTTTATAGTACATTATCAGCAAGGGGTGGGATCTCTACCCTATGTCAGTTGTAACTTCTGTATCTTAATTTTCTTCATAAGTGGAGTTTTATATAGTTGTATTTCATGTAAATTTTCAGATTCTTTTTTATTTATAACATTAAGTGCCATGAGTATTTAAAACTTAGATTTCAAAAATCCATGATAGTACAGTATTAGGGGCTGATCAATGGTAGCTATTTGATGGAAAATTTTAAATTAACTTTACCTAAGGTTGCTTTTATCTAGAAAACCAGATTCCCAAAGTGAAAACAATGTGCAAGTTGTAGATATAATTCTATGAGATTCAAATCCATGCAACTATTACTCACTGTTGGAACTGCAAGGAATGTGTTACACTCATCTAATTTGGTGGGAAGTAAAGGGCACAGATTCACAGCTCAGAGCTGCCTTTTCAAAACAGATATTTATGTGTCACGGGCTATGTGGCATTTCAAGGTAATGAATGGCAAAGACTATCTGACTTCTCACTTCATTTACCTTTTTATGGAAACTTAACTTTTTTTTTTTGAGGGGGGCCTTTTTGGGACAGGGTCTTACCATGCAGTTCAGGCTGGCCTTAAGCTCATTTTGTAGGCCAGGCTGGTCTAACTCACAGTGATCCTACTGCCTGGGATTACAGGCGTGCACCACCAGAGCCAGCAGCATTCTTTCTAAAAGGAGCCTATTTAGTTATGTGCAGCACCAGGGGAGAGGGAAGTGTAGCCAGTCCTGAGAGCTATCAGTTGCTGGGCACGGTCTCTACAGCCCCGTCTGAGCATACTGGATGTCCTTGCCAGCGTGGACGTGCTTCACGGGCCGCTCCATACTGGATGGCCTTGCCAGCGTGGACATACTTCACAGGTCGCTCCTTGGTGTCGTCCTGCCTTAGCAGAGACCCAGTAGTCTGCTTTGGTTAGTGCTGATGGTTTGCACTTTATGCCATTTTTCCTTTTGACTCTACGATGAACAAAGAAGCAAGACAAGGAGAAAGGCTTGGGAAGGGATGGACAGAGGTCGGGGAGTGGTCTGTGGCACCTCCACAGCCAGGTGCCTTTGCTTACCTGCTTGCTTCATCTGAACTCCAGCCCAGGTTGTCTGAAGTTCAGGGGGTACAGAGCTGGCAGTGAAAAGGTGACCAACACAGAACTTTGATTAGCTGGTTCTTTCTCAGATGTACCATCTTGCATTTCTTTTTTTTTTTTTTTTCATCTTGCATTTCTTACCATTTTTTGTTCTTTCCTTCTCAAAATATCTTTGCATCTGCATATTCAGATAGAAATGTGTTCTGAGCACTATTATGAAACAGGAACTACAAGTAGACAGGCTGCCATGACTGTCTGGAGCCCGCATGGCAGGCTGGCTCTGTGGCTAGGCCAGGGCCTATGAAGAGAAGGCTTGGAAATACACACAGGGAAAATGAGCTCAATCATAATTTGCTAATGGATTACTGTAAGCCCTTTAAATTTAATTTTTTTAATATTAGGTACAGTGTCTCACTATGCAGCTCATGCTTGTAGGGATCCTCCTGTTTTCAGCCTCCCTAGCACTGGAATTACAGGCGTGTACTGCCACGCCCAGTCTCAGAGGCTGACCTAGCATGCCCAGCCTGGCATTTGGTGCTAAGGCATTTAAATTATAATAGAAAAGGTTATATGAACAGCTTTGTTACAGGCCAAGCCCTTTCTGGAGAAGAGGAACTCCACTGCATCTCACTGACTTTAGGTAGTGGAAATACCTGATTAGGTCTTAGGCCCCAGCTTTGATTTCAAGCTTGAATATACAGATGTCTCCTTGCTTTCCATATTTGTACACAACATTAACCTCTCCTCCAGATTCCTTAAGCAGTGACTCATTTCCCTGGGCATCTTGGCATCATGGGTCAGCCCCAGATTTGGGTGGAGATGTAGTCATTTAAATCCTCAAGAATTCCTGACACCCCCAAATTAACCCATAGTTAAAAACGTGTCTTAAATAAAACACCCCAGCCATTGTGCTTCTCCCTGGCAGGCCGCCCAGCCCTGTAAATTCGGGTGCCAAGGAGTGAGTGCCAGTGAGAAGCACCTGGGCTCACAGTGGGGCAGGGTGGGCACAAAGCTGCTTTGGACCCAGCCAGCTGATGTACTTGGTGACACCCCTTAACTTTGGGCAGATGTCAAATTAAATTTATGTGATTATTCAAAGAACAGGTATGGGAAGAATGTACTAACAGACCCTTCCTGATGCCCTCCTGTACCCTCTTGCCTGCCACAGAACCCTTTTCTCAGGGTACCTTTCCTGTGTTTAGGGCGCCTCTCACTTATTCAAACCTTTATTTCATACATCTGCATTCACACAGCTCCCTACAACACTGACCCTGTTCCAGTACTGCTAGTTTTCATGAAGACCATTCTAAGTTGTGCAGTAATGCCCCAGTACCGGGAAGGGAAGAACTTACTTATCCACAGACCACAGAATTCTGCCTAAGGTAACAGATCAAAATCTAAACTTAGGAATTGCATGAGTCTTAACAACAATAAGTTGTAGCCCAGGGAAGAGTAAACTGAGGCCTGCATTACAGTTTGCTGTGAAATGTAGATGGGACAACCAGTTTCATTTGCTGGCCTTGGTTTTAGAAGCAGCTTCAAAGTCATTGACCAAGGTGTATTTCTTTGTGTTGAGTGTGCTGTTAGCCTAGCTCAGGGACTGGCAATTTTTTTCCCCAATAAAATGTCAAGATAACAAACACTTAACTTAGGCTTTGTAGGTTACATATTCTTTGTTTTTAAAATTAACCTTGTGGGGTTCTGGTGACTGAACCTAGGGCCTTGCACATCCTAGGCAAGCCCTCTACCACTGAGCTATATCCAGCCCAAGAATAACACTTTAAGAATGTGGAAACCAGTCACCATTACTCTGTAGAGAGGCCTGTTGGTATTGGCAAAGTTGAAGTTAGGACTGGAGGCACTTTGCTGCTTCAGTCAAGCTGAGGGTATAAAAACACAGAGCAATAAGACCTTCAGCTGGGAGAAGCAAAACCATACTCCAAGGAAGCGTCCTCAGCATCACTACCAGTATCGTCATCACCACCAGCAGCAGCAGAGCAGCAGGGCATCAGCATTGTCATCGTCAGTGGTAGCAGCCGCAGCAGAGCGGCAGGAGCAGCAGAGCAGCGGGAGCCACAGCTGCTGCCACCACTGCTGCCACCAATACTGGCAAATGGGCAACAGGACAGTACCCAGAATGAAGGTTTGACTGTTGACCTGAAGAATTTTAGGAAACTAGGAGAGAAGACATTTACCCAATGTAGCTGCCTCTTTGTGAGCAGTCTTCCCCCCGATATCAATGAGGAAGAAGTGAGGATACTATTTGAGAAATGGGGGAAAGCAGGAGATTTCATTCATAAGGATAAAGGCTTTGGCTTTATCCACTTGGAAACACCCTTCTAGAGATTGCCAAAGTGGAGCTGGATTATACGCTCTCTGTGGAAAACAGCTGCAGGTGCGCTCTGCCTGCCATGGTGCCTCCCAGTGCAAAACCTTCCTCAGTATGTGTCCAATAAACTACTGGAAGAAGCCTTTCTGTGTTTGGCCAGGTGGAAAGGGCTGCAGTCATTATGGATGATCAAGGAAGACACTCAGGAAAAGGCACTATTCAGTTCTCAGGGAAGCAGCTGCACAGAAAGCTCTGGACAGACGCACTGAAGAGTCTTTCCTGTTAACCACATGTCCTTGGCCTGTGACTGCGGAGCCTATGGACTAGTTAGATGATGAAAAAGGACTTCCAGAAAAGCTTGCTATAAAGAAGCAGCAATTTCACAGGAAGTGAAAGCAGCCACCTTGGTTTGCACAGCCTGGCTCCTCTGAACATGTATATGCCATGCGCTGGAAGGGACCCCTGAGATGGAGAAGCAGCAGTAGGAGCAAGTGGACCGCAACATCAAGGAAGCTCATGAGCAGTTGGAGATGGAGTTGCAGGCTGCTTGCCACGAGCACCACATGGTGCTGATGAGGCAGGAGCTGATGTGCCAAGAACTTCAGAGAATGGAAGAGCTGCGTAACCAAGAGGTCCAAAAGCGAAAGCAGCTGGAGCTCAGGCAGGAAGAGCAGTGTGTAGGCACCATGAAGAAGAGGTGATGTGGCCACAGCAGGAAGGATTCAAGGGAACCTTCCCTGATGCACGAGAACAAGAGATATGGATGGGCCAGGTGGCTATGGGAGGTGCTATGGGCGTAACAAGAGAGGCGCTGTGCCCCCTGTTCTGGTGCCAGCTGGTACCACAGCTCCTCTGGGACCTGCTACTATGATGCCCAGTGGATCCTTGGGATTGACACCACCAACAAGTGAATGCTTTGGTCAGGCTGCTACAATGGAAGGAATTGGGGCAATTGCTGGAACCCCTCCTGCTTTCAACCATGCAGCTCCTGGAGCTGAATTTGCTCCAAACAAACTTCGCCGCCACTAATGAAGTTGCAGTGTCTAGTTTCTCGAAGCCCTTAAAAGGAACCATTCTGGACTAGCCAGAATTTTACCTTAACAAAGTGTTAGGGATTCCTTTCAATAGTTAGGTCTTCCCTGCCAGTACTACTCTAAGGGAGTTTGCTCTGGGCAGAGGGCAAGGGAGGGGTGATATTTAGCAAATTCTTTGTGCTTTAATTGATTCTGTTTGACACATTCCTGAAATTTCAAGTTAATGAATTGTTGAAGGCTGCGGGAACCATGACAGGATGATTCCTTAGAGTCCCATTGATGTTGAGCATCCTGGTTTTCTTGTTCGTCGTGTTTTATTTGCTTCTTACACCCCTCACGCCTACAGACACTGCCATATGCACACCACAAAAAAACTCGAACATCTCCCAGTGACCTTAGCCCCACTGCTCCACTTACTACCAGGTGAGAATTCAGGCAAAGGTCCACAGAGGCCACAGACAGCATATGTACGGTTGTGTTGGATCCCATGTATTACTCTTTCATGTACTAAAGATATTTTCTCTGAAGAGATTTTCATGTTAATATATCTTTTAAAAAAACCTTGTGTTAACTTGCCTCCATCTTTTCCTTGGGTAAGGACATCTCAGAAAGGACATCTTTGTGTTTATGATGTTGCTGTTCACTGCTTCTCTTGATAGGCCTCAGATAGTCTTGGGAATAGGGTTGCTGTATGCTGAAGGTATGACAGTAGCTCTTAGCCTAGCCTATCTTAGTTATGCTGTGCATTTTTTATTGGTGTACCATGTTTGATTTATCCCTGAAATCTTAAAATTGGAAGTTTTTGAGAAGTAATACAGTATCAGCTTATTAAAATACATAGTAAGCCTTTTAAAAATGTGGAAACCACTTTTAGCTTGCAAGCTGACCCTTTGCCATTTATCGTGGGGGTGAGGAAAACCCTTTGGTTAAGACTACAAGATTTAAGACAACATATTTTGCAGTTGTGTTAACAAGGACAGCCAAGGAGCAAAATGAAAGTGAACCAGCTTCAAGATCAGGTTTTAACAGTGAAATGTCTTTAATGGATGCTAAATTTTTTCAAAATTTTTAACCCATAATAGTTACATTCCATCTTAGTTTGAGATGCTTTAATTGGTCACTGCAGACGACTAGCTTATAAACAAAAGTATAGGCAGGGAGATAGCTCAGTGGTCTAAGCACCTGCCTGGTTAGTGCGAGGACCTGGGTTCCATGTTGTGCCGGCCCTGTGCCATGCCAGCTACTGAAAATAGGCATGGTGGTGCACACCTGTAATCCCAGTGCAGGGGAGGCTGAGACAGCATCATTGCAAATCTGAACTGCACAGGGAGACCCCATACCAATAAATAAATCTTTAAAATAAAAAAATTTTAAAAAATAAACATATTCTGCAGGTCTGGAGTCCAAGCAGCGTAGCAGTGTAGTAGCACACTACTAAGTTCCCAGGGCTTTGAGATGCCCTGGCTGGCTGCAGACCGATCCTTGCATTCTCTAGAGGAGCAAGGGGCTTGCTCTCTGGGCCCCTCCCAAGAACACCGACACCATGGCCACCACTGACCACAGCTGTGGCCCATGGCCTAATTGCAGAGCCCACCTCTGCTCAAGTAGTGCCATGGATTAGATTTTGTCAATGAAATGATGTGCCTTCTCAGTATTTTCAGGTGTGGCCCAATGGCACATCAATTCTTAAGTGCTTCCTTGCCCTGTAAAACTGCCACGGAGCTCTTCACAGTGCCCGCTTAAGAGGTAGCTGCCATACTGCTCAGCAAAGCATCTGCCTGCAGCTCGAGCGCCAGCTTCCTGCACCCTCTGCTTTCAGCTTGGACATCTGGATATCTTGGCCAAGTTGACTTCTCTCCTTACTGCCCTAGTGGGTGCACAACTGCCTATGTACACGTCTAGTGCTACCTAAACTAAGAAGCTTCTATCCTTTAATGTTACTGGACAGGAGCTTGTGTCTATTCATTTGCAGTAGGTGAGTTTGCTAGGAGACTCGTCCCTGTGTTGAGCGGTGATATGTATGTACCTGGGGTTTCTACCAGAAAAAAAGTGTTTTATTTTGTTTTCTATGCAGGCAGAAACTACTTGGAACCTTCCTTTGTACAAGAGCCAGGGGTGACACCTGGTTTCAGAGCAGGCATTCCCGAAGGCTGATGGTGGACTTCAAAAGCTCATTCTTGTTAGTACACTCAGCGTTGCTTCTTGATTTGCAGTTCTTGGTTTGAGTGTCTGAAGGCTCAAGTGAATGATTAGGGAATTGAGGAAAAAGGGCTGGCAGTGGGCTTCTTTTTGAGGCCTTGAGATCCATATTACTTGTGTGGAGTAAAATAGGGGGAGGAAGAATGTGAGTGTCGGTGCTGTGTAAGTTGTATCTGGTCCCTTAAGTGCTTATTCTGAATTTGTGCCTCTTGGAAACTCCCTTGTCTCCCCAGTTCTAGTCACCTTCCTATTATAGCACGGTGACAGAGGCAGTAGGCTCTGGTGCTTCTTATAAATAAGACTGTTTGGATTCTTGGAAGTGTTTTAGGATAGTGCTTAAATTTGTGAGGGGCAGGGCACGGAATGAGTCATCCTTTCTAAGCATGGAAGAAGCCTTTTTGGTTTGGTAGCTGATGGTGATTGTCCCCAGTTAGTCTCCTTGTCTTAGGCGATCTGCTGAGTATTAGCTTCTCCTTTAAAAACCAGGTCATAAGTGCAAATCCCCATTTAGTGCAGCTTCCTGGACTAGGCCCTCTCTTCTCCTGGCCTCTGTACCTCAGCCAGAGGAGGCTTCATGTGAGACCTGAGCATTCTGGACAACCCTAATGACAGTCCACGTAACCCTTACTTGTCATGATCGGGTCTCTGCCAGCCATGTTCCCTGCACTGGTCTGTGTGGGCAGCAGTCAGAAAGCCTTGCCTCCTGGAAGCCCCTCTGCAAGCAGCAGCAAGTTACCACCTCTCTCTGCCCTTGTGCTATCCCACGTAGAGCTTTCTTCACTGGAGAGCTGCAGGCAGCAGGTCTGTTGGGGTGCAGTGATAGGAGTGCACGAGCTGTCTTGCGTGGGAGCCACACCCTTGCAATCTGTGTAGGGAACGATTACAGCAGCTCTTGCCGCTGAAGCCACAGGTTTCGTGTGAGGTGTCTTTGCAAATAGTAGGTTTGTGGGGCTAGGGAGATAGCTCAGCAGTCTCAGCACCTGCCAGGCTAGTGCAAGGATAAGAGTGTGGTCCCCAGCACTGCATACAATGCTGCGTAGTGAAACGCTGTACCAAATAAAGAACAGGGCTTTTTTTTGCTTGCTCTTTGAATCTAGATTTATAAACAGATCAGTTTTCCTCTCAATGATACTTTTCTTAAAACTATAATCATTTCAGCCTCAGACATCCAAATTTAAAAATGAAGATCTTGGGTTTTAGTTACACACAGGAAGGTTAACTAGCCTCATCTTTTGGTTTAAATAGCACACTTAGTCCTAAAAGGTGTTTACGGTGCAACAGGTATTGAATGCAATTAGTACACAGCAGGAACTGAACCTACTTTTTCTGACTCATGGGCCACTTGTGTTTTCACAGGGTGGCTACCCTGTACCCTTTTCTGCCAAGTAGCTTATTCCTTTTCCCAGCTGTAGCTTTTGCTTTCCTGTAACTTTAACTTGTAAGTAACCCGTCATATACCCACTGAGCACCCTTTCCACAGTTTTTGAAGCAGAGCATGTCTTCGTGCTTCCGGGAGTAGTTCTTGAGGGAGCACATGGCCCAGCACAATCCTGGCCATGAAGGCATGAATATCCCAGAAGAGAAGGTGGGCAACACTGTCCAGGTACGGCTCAGACACTAGTGCTGAGCCTGGGGCCACGGCATGTACAGGAAAGCAGAAGAGCAGAGTTGGTGATGGCGGCTATTAGCGGACACTAAGCTTGTGCTCTGTTCCCATTGCTTGGTCTGAGAATAGCACCTACAAACTTCAGGGTAGGGTTCCCCTGTGGCAGTTAGGGCAAGATGGACGGATGGAGACTCCCTTCCTTCCTTCCTTCCTTCCTTCCTTCCTTCCTTCCTTCCTTTCTTTTTTTTTGTCTTTTTGAGACAGGGTCTCATTATGCAGTTGAGGCTGGCCTTAAGCTCACTTTTGTAGCCCAGGCTGGTCTCAAACTTGTACCAATCCTCCTGCCTCAGCCTCCTGAGTGCTGGGATTACAGGCGTGAGCCACCATGCCCAGCTGAGACTCCCTTTCAAAGCAAGTCATACTACGTATTGGCTCTGCCAAATTGTGAGTGATGTTGTGACATGACTGGAACCAGAAACTACGTCCTGGCACCCAGCATACCCAAGTCATGCACTTAAGTCATTTTCTGGGGAGGATGCACTTTGAAGTGTTTAGGAAAAGTTCAGTACTTTAGAAGTAGAGAATGGGGAAGGAGATGACAGTTGAGGGGTGAATGTTTGCGAAAGTGGTAGAGAAAGCAAGGCCTAGGGGCTAAAGAGGGTAGGACCTTGATCTTGCACAGCTGAACCCAAAGAGGCTCCAGAAGTGGAGCCACCACTGCTGCACTCTGTGGGGCCCCTGAACCTGCTGAGTGGGAGACTTCTGGCCTGCATTGCATGGGGAAGCCTGGAGTTCCACCAGGAGATTCTAGAACTCCCTTGCATCTGCAGTCAGTGTTTTGCAGGCAGGAAATTTTTGTATTTAGGTAGATACTTAAGGAGACGACTAGCTACTAGTGGGTAAAAGTTTCCCTTTATTTGATTACTGACCCATGGTTATTCCTTTTCTCTGGGAACCAATATCCTCAATGGAAGAAATGAGAGTGAAATACTTAACACCTCTGCGGGCCACCTGGTGTCACTAAGTTTTGAGAGGGCAGTATTGTCAAGAGGGACTTGAGAGGTCTAAGTGAGAAAAAGAAGAAAAAACTAAAATTTCTCTCGAGTTCCCCTGAGTTAGAAAGTGCAAACTGGGACTAAGTATTTCAAGGCCTCTGTTTTTATCCTTTGGTGATAAAACTTCCTTTTTTCTTTTCTGAGTTTGAGGACTTAATTCAGGGCCCTCACTGAGCTACATCCCAGTCCTTTTATTAAATTTTAAGACAAGTCTCTGTGTATAGCCCCGGCTGGGCTCCTGTCTTGGTCTCCAGAGTGAGCACAGCAGTGCGCTGCCACACCTAGGCAAGAGCCCAACACTTGACAGTACCAACCAGATGTGGCTTCAGATGTAGCCAAGAGCCTTTCTCTTTAAAAATGAATAGTTCCCAATTCAGGCAAAATGAGATCAACCTTGAGACAGGGCTTAATCTTTTTTCCCCTAGCTTGAGCAAGAAACAAAAATTAAGAGGGTCAGAGAGCTGCTGGAAGTCAGTAGCACTGAAACTGGCCAGCGAATTGGCCTTGCTGCCAAAGCCCTTGTGGAGCTAAATGTTTACACTGGGTAAAATAGCTGGCTTTTTGCCAGATACTGGCAACCAAACCGCGACAGCAGCACCCAAAGAGGTGGGAGATTAGGGTACTATTCTCTACATAGGCAATGTCAATAGGCAGAGCAAGGTACATTGTTCGTTGAGGACTGTATTAAGACCAAATAAAAAAGTACTTAACAGAATTTTTAAAACGTTAAATTTTTTTTTGTGGGTAGAAAACTTGAAAAAGCTTACTAGAAGTTCATTCTACATCAAAATCTCTAGATACCAATGAGCCAAAATACGGTAGATATTAGAAAGAGCAGGCCTGGTGGCAGGTACAATTCCAGCACACAGGAGGCTGAACAAATCTGCTTGGCTTACAAAGTAAGTTCAGTGACATCTATCTCAAAAAGACCAAAGGTGGGGAGGGATAGCTCTTGGATCTGAGGAGTGTACACAACAGATTGCTCTGCTGTGTCCACACTGTGAGCTGTCTTACCTGGGCAGGTGGTTGTGTCTGTGTATACAGGTGACTTAATTGCAGATGCCCTTTTAAAACGTTTGAGGCTAGCAGAACTCGTAAGTGAAACTAGTATTAAGCAGATAATGCTTAGTCTGAGTAGCAGACAGACACCTGGCCCAGGGTGAGAGCAAACAGCATGCTGATATTTTATTCCAAGAGTCAGAAGTAACTGGAAAGTCATGAAGAAGACATCTTCTTCTTATTTAAAATCTTCTGAACACAAGCTACCAGGGCAATGCTTTTTGAGGCCTTACTATATACAAAAATGCTTGCCAAAAGTCCTATTCCATATAGAATAGTATTTTGATAATCTTTTAAAAGCTAGCTCCTTAGAGGTGTGCTCATTTTTATAAAACAGTGCTTGGGTGGCATGCTAAGTAAACCATTGTCTTTACTTTTTCCTATCAGCTTTATCTTCAAGCCAGGATGAAGGGAGACTGGGCAAGACTCTTACGCCCTACGCTGCAGTTCGGCCTTATTGCTGTATCCATTTATGTGGGCCTTTCTCGAGTTTCTGATTACAAACACCACTGGAGTGATGTGTTGACGGGACTTATTCAAGGAGCTGTGATGGCAGTACTGGTTGTAAGTGTTCAGGGCAGCAGCCCACATTATGATGCTATTCAATATTTGGCTAAAGGGAAAAAAAAAAACCCTCAAGTCAGGTGTGTGGCTTGTGCTTGTAATGCTAGAAGTCGGAAGATCACTGTGAGTGCAAGGCCAGCCTGGGCTCCACAGTGAGGTCAAGGCCAGCCTGAACACACAGTACACTCTGTTTGAAAAAGCAAGAGGAAAAAGAATCTCTAGTGAGCAGACTATGAAGAGGTAGAAAATGATTCTGTTTCCTATTAAGAATACTAATGTTTAAGTCATTTTAAGATAGGTAAAAATTAGGTTACTCTTTGCATAAGTCATAAAAAGTTTAGTATTTTTACTAAAAGCCTCTGACTATGAGCAGTATGTTCTGGTACAAATAGGAAAAAACAAATTCCCATGAAGAATAACTCATTATGGGCTGGCAGAAGGAAGTGACTGGTAAAATGAGCCAAGCAACTCTATCGGTAATCTCCTTTGAATATATGATTAGCCATTCATGGGATTTACATCTTTACTGTACACCACCTAGTGGTGTATTTATCGATGCACCACTTACTTGTGCCTATATTGGCAAAGTTCTTGTTGTACCTCTGCATGTAGTTTTCAAATTCAACAAGTTGTACTGTTAAAATACTTTGCCCTATTCTAACTAAATATGTTGTTCTGTACAGGTTGTATACGCGTCAGACTTCTTCAAGGAGAAAAGCTCTTTTAAAGAAAGAAAGGAGGAGGACTCTCATACCACTCTGCACGAAACACCAACGGCAGGAAATCACTACCGGAGCAATCACCAGCCCTAGAGGGTGGCACATGACACTGGCCTATTTTTTAAAGGAAAACAACTTCAACTAGAAGGCTAGAGGATGGATCTTTCTGCCTGTCTACAGGCCTTCACAGACTGCCACCGCTGCTACTATACCTCGTGGATGCCCCTTTTATTTGTGTAAATAGTCAATACAATGTTACCTAATAGCTAAAGTTCTTTCAAAAAATTTCAAGCTTTCCACTAAAACAATGCTCCACCTGTACATTTTTATTAAAAAAATGTAATGCTTATGTACATATGTGTATGTAATATGCTTTCTTAGAATGACTGATTTAAATATAATACATATTAAAACATTTGTGAACAACTGTCTTGAGATCTGAGAATCCCGTGAACACTTGCAGTCACATGTCAGCAGATGGTGAATAATTTTAATGTCCCACATTCATAAGTAGAGGCTGGCAGCAAACACAATATCTCTCTTGATTTTGGTGATTCCTAAAAGAAAAGGAAGAGTTCGACTTCTTAAGACTACAAAGCATTAATGCCTTTTTGTTGAGCTTTTAAAGAAGACGGCACATTGTCCTGATTAAACTGATGAGAGAACAATCAGGAAACTAAATCTTCCTGGGTTAGAAGACACCTGGACAAACTTCTAACCATCTAAGGCAGTGGTTCTCAACCTTTCTAATGCCGTGACCCCAAACAAAAAATAATTTTGGTGGCTACTTCAAAACTGTAATTTTACTACAGTTATGATTTGGATGGCTTTAGGAGATCCCTGTGTTTTGGTCATTCGAGCCCCACCGGGGTCATGACCCACAAACTGCTGATCTAAGGGGTAATACAGTCTGAAATAAGATCCCTGTATATCAGGGAGTTTGTGTATTACCTGAAAAGGCATTCGGCAAAGGATTGGCTAGCCAATGAAGAAAGCATGGGTTTTCACCCAGCTTTAGAAGATGAACTGCAGTTACACGAAATGCTTACTTTGAAAACACCAGTTACAAACTGCCTGCCTTTATGAACTAAGCAGGCATTAGTTAGTGTGACACCTACATTGTGGGTAGAAACCACTGGCATGAACTTAGGCCATGGAAGTGAGCTGCCATGCTTTAATCCTTTACTTCAGTCTTGGCTAAGATTCACGGCAACAACACAACTACTGACAAGCATGCTATGGTCCCTCAACCCCATTACCATTTTGCACCCAGTCTCCATTTCCACTTTACCATCATGCAGGCCTGTCCCCAACGCAACAACACTGCACTACTTCTGGTTCTAGACCTTCTGTCCCTGCAGAGTAAAGGCTGCAGAGAAGCCACCATTTCCTCTCTCCTCCTGTCTGCTCACTCTGCCTCTTGCTGCTCAACATGCCAGGCGTATCTAAAGGGCCTTAAATGTCACCTTATGCTGGAGGCCCCTGGACTACCTTATCTATTCTCAATTCTGTCTTTTCCTGACTCCTTGCTCACCCTGGTTGTAGACTCAGGACCATGTGGTGTATTTTAATTATTTTTACTGTCTATCCCATCCTAGAACATAAGCACCAGGAAGATAGGAATTTTTGTTTACTGCTGCATTCCCTAGTGTAATGATGGCAAATCTTTCAGTGCTTGCAAGGGTAGTGCCAGAGGGTCGCTTGTGCTTAGACAACGAGTATACAGTAAGTGCACGATTCTGTCTGTCTATCTATCCATCCATCCATCCATCCATCCATCCATCCATCCATCCATCCAAAACTTTCCCAGTAGACCCTCTAAAATTTTGCAGAAATACTAGTAGGAATCCCTGTAGTGTCCTATTTGTTTCAGTGGCTTGTCTCAGATTTTCCTCATTTATTAGAAAAAGCTTACGAAGGAGATACCTTCAGCAAATTTATTTTCCAGCTCAGTGTTTCCAATGGCTTTTGCAGCCTGACACATCTGTCGAAGCAATTCTTCTAGGCGCCTCATGCAGCGAATTATGCTACCTAGAGAAAAAAAGAACAAATCACTTGTGAAACTGACAAATAGAAAAAGTGTAATTTTGTTAGGAGGCAATGCAGGAAAACATGGGATGCTTAAGTAACAGTACTCTGAAGGACTTTCCATGAAGTAAATAAACCAGCCAACCTGATGCTGCCTGCAGGTGCTAGGAAGTCTGCAAGAAGAGGTTTGATTCCAACCTTTGATGGCAGACAGATTTACAGTAACGTCCTGACACTTGCTACTAAAGGTAAAACGCCTTGAGAGGAGGAAGCACTTTTGGGGAAGGCTGGCAAACACAATGTATGGGTCCGTAAGAATGCGGAGGTCTCTGGCAGGAGGTGACAAGTCCACTGAGCACAGGAGGGGCTGATGAAGGGCAGCTGTTACAGGGCGCTGCACACCCAGCCTACCAATCACTTCTGACTCCCTTCACACAGCGTCTTCATGGAGGTACTGCGGAGAGTACCTCTCAGGCCCTTTCCTGCAGATCCTGACTGTGTGACGAGGTGCTGTGGAGTCTCATGCGCTAAGTCTGTGCAAGGAGGGCCCTAGTGCTCCTTCTCAGTGCTAGCTACCTAAACCCAAGTGTTCTGGAACTCTGCATTTAATGTGTCAGCTATGTTAGGAGTATCAGTTCACAAAATAGTGCAACAGAAACACTGAAGCTTTACCTCCTTATGATGTCGGGACACTTAAGTTCTTACTACCACAATGCATTGTAATACCTTCCACATTACATTCCAAGAAGAAAACATTTGGGGGAGCCAACTTAAAGCAGAAGCAAAACGGAAGTCAGGTAGTGTTTCAGTTCTTTGAAACATTCATACCTCTTAAAACAAAAATTCCACTTAAAAAAGATGGTACATATAAAATTCTGAAGTACCTTTATGGACTGCCAGCAAAAATTCAAAGGGTTCTCACATGTCTAATAATGGGAGACTATACAATTACACAGGCTATTAAAATGCTACTGATACACTCATCTACATAACCAAGGGGTGTTAAGTAGAACCTGCCCAGGATCTGGGCAGAGGGCAGGACGTAAGCTCAGGGGCAGCACTCCACAGCTCTGTAGGCAGCTGAAAAGGGTGTGATGAGTTTAGACAATTTTATGCTTAAGCAGGAGCAGAAAGGATATAATTCAAACAATGAAAACAGGAAACGTGGCCCTAGGATTCAGAGAAACAAAGGATGAGTAGGATACAGGCCTGTAAATAGTTGTAAGAAGAGAGGCTCTGGCTTCTATCTCTGTAACAAGGATGATTACAGGAAAGCTGGGGGACCTTGAGGGGAGAGCTTCCAAGCAGCAAGGCTCTAGCACTGCCTGCCTCTGCAGGCAGAGGCAAAGGGATCCCAGGAGGTGGTCTCACGTGGACAGCTGCTGGACCTAGAGGTGCATTCCAGGTGTGCCTCATGCAAGGGACCACAATCACGATACCAACACACAATCGGAAAGACAAAATGAAGTGACGGGTACAGACTGCCTGGCACAGGCCATGCTGATAACTTTCTACAGCTATACCGAGAAGTCTGATGTAACTGTGAAATTTTGACTTCCATCGGAAAGAACACCGTGTATGTACAGAGGAAAGCTAGTGAGTTACTAGTGCTCCAGGCTGGTGATGCCTGAAGCAGAAGGAAGAGCAAGAACCCAGTCACTTCCCAGTTCTCCTTCCATGGTAGAAAAGGGTGAAGTATGTAAGGACCTGGGAATGTTCTCCAGGCAGTGGCTGTATCTGCTGCAATGCAGAATGTCTCCAGAAGCTGATGTAAATGGCCTAGAGTCTACGTTCCTAAGGTGTCTGATCATACTAACCCTAATAAAATATTTTGAGCTCTTGAAAATTGTAACAGACTAAAAACAAAAACAAAAAAACCCAGCCCTGCTTCTTCAACTAGTAACCTCTAACATGCTAAAAGCAACTCTACAAGACAGTTTTCAAGCAGCTCTGACTGCTAGCTCTGTTTGCAGGCATTTTATAGGTGTGACATAAAAGTCAGTGCCTTCCAAGCTCAGCTGAATCTGTGACCAGAAGACTCCTGACCACTTTATCCCCAAAATGGTGGTAGAAACAAAGTGTACTGGCTACCCTTAGAGCAATGGGTTTCTTCTCAGCCATGGTGTAAGAACCTTGTGGAAGTGGATGAAAGTTTTTTTTTCCTGTTAAGTTAGCTGAGGAAATTAACTGTACAATATACAGCTAAGAATCAGTGAAGAATACTCAGTCAGTGGCCTAAGGGGGGAAATGAACTAAAGCAGGTCATGATGCCACCTGAAGAACAGCCACTTGTGGAAAGACAGAAACAGCCTGAGACACAGAAAAAATGGGACTGAAAGCAAGACCAGGAGGCCAACACTGGAACCTGGTTTCACAAGTAAGGGTAAAAAGATGAGCCTACTCCTGGGAACAGGAAGTGACAGGGATGCACAGGAAGGCAGCAGCCTGTACAAATTCACAGCTTAACAAACTTGGGGCAGCTCTGCCTCTTCCTCTGGATGGGTTAAGATTGCTGCTGCCACGCATTCTGCCCGCTGGGCACCTTGCACAGGATGGCAGCTGGGGAGCCTCTGCTCCTCTAGCTGCTCAAGAACATTCTGATACAGTCCATTTAGGCATCAGAGGAAGGCTCTGGTGGGTTTGTTTCTGTGACTAAATGGTTCAGATGGTCCCAGCGTGACCTTTTCTATTAGGATCATTATTGTGGACCCTCAGTGATACATACAGAATTCAATCATTAGAATATGGCTTCAGGTTTCTGCTGTATTGCTTTTAGATAAATGCAAACTTTAAAAACTACAAAAAATGCTATAAACCCACTAATTCTTTGGCCAGCGATACATTGATTATCCAGGCACAACACAGGGACTTCAAAGATTTTTTCAAAAACTACACCAATTACTTCTGCCCTCCACATCTCCTCTAACCTACGTAAAACCTCAGTTTACTCATTTTTAAAACTGTGATAACACTGCTAACTTTACAGCTAGTGTACACAGGGTTGTAAGTACAACACCAAGAAGTCAGCAAATGCTGTCTATGCTTGTACTTCTGAGACTACTGTGTTCCTATACTGTGTTTAATGAAAGGCAATCCACACCCAGAAACTTCTGGATATCTAGACAGGGGCAGGAGGTTGGCTAGAGGTCATTTATATCGAATCTTGTATACAACCAGAAATTAAATGTTTGCACAAACAGTTCTATTTCAAGAGGAAAGTAGTGCTTTACATTTTTTTTTTTTTTTTTGTCTTTTTGAGACAGGGTCTCGCTATGCAGTTGAGGCTGGCCTTGAGCTCACTTTTGTAGCCCAGGCTGGTCTCGAACTCGCACCGATCCTACTGCCTCAGCCTCCCGAGTGCTGGGATTACAGGCATGAGCCACCACACCCGGCTAATAGTGCTTTAAATTTAAACATTCAGCACTTTAAAAAAAGGAACAGAATTGACATAACTTAGGACTGAAATGAAATCCTTTACAAAACTTCTGGGCTGTAGAACTAGCGTGGTGGTCTCAGCACCAGCCTAGCAAGCCCAAGGACTTGATCTCCAGTACTGTGTGCTACGCCTGCCTTGCCTCCAAGCTGAGTAGTGAAACCCTACACCAAATACATAAAAACAAACACCATCTGCTATGCAGATTATCAGAACAAGGCAGGCTCTCCTACACTGTTTTGACTGACTTCAAATACGTACCAGGAAATACAACTGGACAGTTTAATTCTCTAAATTACAGTAACTAACTTTAACTGAATCTGCCATTGCCAACAGAAGGCATGTCATATGAAATAAGCTATTAAGATAAAGCACAAAATTAAAACAAGTAAATGCACAACCTGGCTAGAGATCACCCTCATGTCACACTTTGTAAATACTTCAATTTCTGGAAAATTTAGCTCTCACAGTTTTACTTTTTTTTTTTTTTTTGGTGGGACTGGGGTTCGAACTCACAACCTTGCACTTGCCAGGCAAGCACTTGTGCCATGGAGCTATCTCCCCAACCCCTCTCACAGTTTTAGATTACAAGCAAGAGAATGAGGCTACCGGGTTCAGGATCACATGGACAGCGTGTCTGGTGGTTCTCCTAAGTTTCAGCAGTCAATTCCTGTATGAGCACATATTGCCTACAGCCCAGTGGTCGCTCCCACAGGGACTGATGAAGACTGCGGTCAAGGAGTGAATTCTCCAGCATTTGTCCTACTGCACAGCTCTCTGCAGGCCAAGGCTTTCCTCACTCCCAGCTCTGGAAAGCATCTGCCCCATCAATGAGACCAGTTGGACTAGACATGAAACAAAAGCTCCAAAGCCCTAATTCAATCCCTGGTAATCTGCAGCTGATGACAAACCAAAACATGGGTCTCCTGGTTTGTTATAATCTTTTCTTCTGGTTATACCACAAAGCCAACAAATAAAATTCTTTCTAGACCACTGTATTTTGGTGCTTTTCAAGTAGTGGTAAAATACAACGTAAAATTCACCATTTTAACTATGGTGTGTGCACTTTACAGTCATCACTTTTTTTACATTTAGGATCACATTACCATTCTGGAAGAACTTTCACTATTATTCATGTATCATAATGTTTACCTTTAGATTCAATTTTTAATATGTTTAATTTTAGAACATGCTTAATGCCTTCAAAGAATCCCTGTTTCTGCTGAGAAGCAACACCCGGTTCCCTTCTTCCAGGGCCCACAGCAAGCAGCACTCTGCTGTCTATAGGTCTGCCTCTGCCCCACAACTCATGTGAGCAAAAGCACACACAGCGCGCGTGGGCTTTATGTCTGTTTTCTTAAGTTAGCTTCTCGATGCATGTAGCATTCACTGAGAACCTGCTATATCTGGTATTTAGCAGCCAAAAGATAAACCATATTTTATTCTACTGATGGATACTTAGGACCACTAAGGGCATTTTCATAAACATTAGGTTTACCATGCTCATGAACAAACGGTATCACTGTTATTAAAACTCAAAAGGAGAGAAGTTTCCCAGCTGGTATTTCTGCTTCTAGCTCTCTGGCAGCCCAAAGTGGAGACCTGTAATTCATGTCCAAATTTAATACTCCCACCCAATTTGCCTGAGGTTATGATCACAATGTTCCCTCCTGAAACTACTCCCCGCTGGGTCCCAGCTCAGGCCAAACTTCTTGAGGAGAGACCCTGTGTGCACTGCACCCAGCACGGCACTTGGTCCTCACAAGGGCCTCAGAATGACTCATCACATGATGAACAGGCACTAACAACGGAGTCGCTTAGCACTTAGATTATAACAACATTCAAACAAAATACATTTGAACAAAACAGTACTCTATTATTATTAGAAGTACTTCAAAAATCCTCTGTAGAGCCCTCTGCAACACTGTTGTGCTCCTCCTGAAGGGTAAGCCTGCTCTACAAAAGGCATTCAACAAAACACGTGGTGGGGACAGGTGGGTAATGTACTTCAGAGTATTTATTTTAAAAACGTGCAGGCAGAAGTAGGGTAAGGAGCTGCAAAAGAAAACTCTCACAGAGGTTCTCCTGATGACAAGGGCTCAGTGGAAGGCAACTCCTTCCTCTGCTAATATCAGAATGGGCACTTAGGCATATTCAGAAGTATCCAGTAACTGTTCTTGTTTAGTTCCTAATCTATTTACATCAGTTGGTAGAATGAAACCCTAAGCAATCAGCCCATATAAATATTTCGTTTAAATTCCAAATTTATTTGTTTTGATATAAGAAACAACTACATTTTATCCTGCTTTTCATGGTTTCAATAGTTACTTAAATACAGTTTTCAAAATTCTCCAGCTAAGGGCGAGGGAGATACCTTAGCAGCACCTCAGCCTAATGAGTTCAAGGTCCCAAGTGGTACAAAAGGTCTATAGAGAATAGACAGAAGACCCCATGTTTCATCCTCCAGTGAAAGTACCTAAAAGTAAATCCTATTAATGATTTTCCTCCATTACACATTCCCAAAACAAAGTGAATTGTAAAAAGTAAAAAATAAACAGTATTTAAAGAAAATCACATCAAGACTTTAATCACAACAGTGTTAACTAGCCCCCCTTTAAAGCTGGACAAGTGTGTAAAATTACTTCTGAGGTTTAGGATATGAAGTGATCAGGCACCTTTTAAAGTTAAATTCAGTACCTTACTTGGAACGAATATGGCTTGATCATTACACATTACAGATTTCCAAAGCAAGTTAATTTTTTGCCTATAAAAATACAAACACTATTCTCTGGGCTAAAGCTTTACATTTTCCCATCATGTTAAGCATGAACAAAAATAAAATGAGGAAACAAAAGACCACTCTTAACTGGAAAAACTAAGTAACAAGGTAATAATAAAAAAAAGAGTAACAGTCTGATGGAAAAATGAAAAGCTATCCTATTCTCAGGGGTTTGCTCTATTTTTAAGAGCTGTATCTTAACTTTAGAAAGAAATGGCTTAGTTAATCTGATGGTACCCTGACCAGAAAAAACTTGAAAACTGTGTCATCAGACCAACTGAATTTCTCAAACATTTTGAGCAAACCATAATATAGAAATAACCCCAGAGGGCCAGGGATGTAGCTTGGGCACAGAGCCTGCCTAGCAAGCATGAGGCCCTCGGTTCAAGTCCCAATACCACGAGAAAAAAAAAAAAAGAGAGAGCGAGATAAGTAACCCAGAAAAATTCAAAGGAGACAGAATAGACCAGGAATGTTAGTTCTGAATGTGAGTATGCTGTAGCAAAGGCCAACTTACAGTGCTATCTGGTATTTGGGCAGAACTACAAGCTGCCCCCAGTTTAAAACTAATCTTCCACATATGACAATATTTTCACGTAAGTAAAAAGACAGACCTTCTAAAAATCCAAAGAACATTTTATAGGAATCCTTAAATTTCTATGAAATCTAAGTTCATTTAAGAAAGTTCAATGTAAATGTCTAATTAGTAAACATAACGCACCATTACAACACAAGCCAATGCTTTCCTGACAATTACAGTATGTTTAAATACTGTTAAGTTTTTTTACTTCTCATAATTCCTAATTATTCTTCATATATTTGCTGCATTTTTCACTTAAAATTCCCTCCAGTTGGGTAGCAGTTATTCTTCAGCTTCTTAAAGCTTTGCTGATTACATTTAATCTGCTTTATGTTATAGCAAGAGTCCGAGTGAAGCTCAGTTATTAAATATGGAATTTTAGTGAAAACAGAGCCAATCACTGAGCTCTCGCCAACAGGACAGAAACAAAGAGCAGCACATTCGCCAGACAGGTCTTCCCAGGATTCTCTGTTCCTTGTGATTGCAGTCTCTGGCACAGAATTACAACCTGTTCAAATATTTTCCTAAATTCACAGAATTTATAATGAGCAGATTGCTTATGGGGTGGCACAAAAGGTCTATAGAGAACAGACAGAAGACCCCATGTTATTACCAAAAACTTTTAAAGCAAAGCTTTGCACTCTGAAAGCTAGGGAAAGAAGTGTGCGCTGCAGAGGAAGTCTGGGCCCAGGAAAAGGAAATGGCACAGCCTCCACAGGACAGCGGCCTGCTGAGAGGACACAGCAGCCACCAGAGCTGTTCAGTGCACAGCCTACCCACATGCAGTTAACGCAATGTATATATATATTTTTATACCGAAATGAAACACACACACACACACACACACACACACACACACACACACACACACACAATTTCACCATACCTTCAAAGACATCGGTCATTTTACAGATGTGGGCAAAGGTAGCTCCTGTTGCCCAGGTGTATACCACATCCATCAAGTGCGGCTTGAATGAGCTGAGATAAGTTTCCTCATCAATTTCCAATTTTGCTTCTGCTGAAACTTTTGCAATTCTTTTAGCACATTCCTTTAAAGGTAAGACACAGTTAAGCTTGGGACAGCTTAGCAGCATAAGCACCTGCCTGACAAGTGCAAGGTCCTGAGCTCGATCCCCAGTACCAAAAAAAAATGTTAAAATGCCACACTTATGATCTGTCACAACACTTTTTTCTTTAGGCTTCCAAAATCAGTATGTTACAACATTCCTTCTTAATCTTAGATGGATCTTCCCCTTGTAAGTACCTGCCATACTGCTAAAAATTCATCAAGAATATGATTTCTATGAACATGTCACAAATCTTCATTAAATTACTAAGGAGCAGTATAGAACTGGTATTTCATTAATACAGCAAACAATAAGGCAGACTCAGAAAGATATATGTGCATGGCAAAATGCTCACTTGATAAATACTTCATGTCCCAATAACACTTAAAACTATGATCTTGTTTCTCTTATTTTAGCAATGCCTTCATGTTTCGTTTTTCTGGGTTTTTTTATGGTTGGCTCAGCCTGCCCTGAGGGCAGGGCTGGCACAGCATGTGGTGCCGGGGATCGAACTGCGGTTGCTGCAGCCACCAAACTTTCCTAAGCAAGCGCTTTAGACCACTGAGCCATCCTGTCAAAAACATAAATAAAATCAATTTATCCTAGAAAATAATAAATTAATTTATTTCTGTTTTGAGGATCTAGAGATTTCTCAAGGCAAAATATTTTAAAATTTCACTGTAAACAAGAATGGGAAAATGTGTAAAACAATCCTGAACCATTGTGTACAGGCCACATTGACAATACACTGCTTGCATTTTCTCCCCTCCAGATTAAAAATGGTGCCACACAGAAAAATTGACTTAAATCTAGTATTATTTTCCTTTTCTTGAGTCTGGCTCCATCTTCAGTCCATTTTATTTTTTATTTTGATGGTCTTGGTAAATTGCTCCAGTTGGTCTTAAACTTCTTATGATCTCAGCCTCCTGATCTGGAGTAGAGAGGACTAGAAATCTGTCACTACACCTGACTCATAACAGGCCACTTCTGGTGCGGAGGGGCCTTGCTATGCAGTCCAGGCTGGCCTTCAACATCCTATGTGACAACAAACTGTCCTCGGACTTGCTGCGATCCCATCTCAGCCTCCCAAGCAAGCACTGGGATTACAGCTTTGCTCCACCATGCCTTGGCTAGTATGCCATTTTTAATATTGAGGAAGGAAATGACAAAATCGATGAACTACAGTATAGCCTCTACACGTGATTCAGTTTTAAATGTGTACTCACAAAGACCTCATACAATTTTTACAATGAGGGAGAATAATTACTAAACTGTAACTCAAATATTCATAAAATAGTATGACGAGTGATATCAAATGAAATATCTATTCTAGCTGCCTGTGTTAAATGATAAAGTACTAAAATTAGACTCTCAAAATCATTTACAATTTACTGAGGGCTGGGGAGATAGCTCTGTGGCAAAAGTGCCCGCCAGGCAAGTGCAAGGTCGTGAGTTCAAAGCCCAGTCTTCCCACCCCCCCCAAAAGGGTATACAATGTACTTTTATAGTTCACCTGCATTTGACGAAGTGGTCCTGCTAACTGTTCTGTTAATTTGGGCATCTCACTAGACTACAAAAGAAAAGAAAAATTAGATATAAAAACATAACTTATAGTATATTATATCACCTTGTGCTGAAATGAAACAAAATTCACAAAATTCTCATTTATATTAAATTATAAGACTAGTTATTAGCATTTTGAGTATATAAACCCTTAGCCTATACAAACAAAATCGCTATTCTTATCTTTTTCATCTTCTACTATTAAATTTCAGAGGACAACAATGACATCATTAAATTTAAAGTCATACCAATAAGCTATGTATTTTTTATGACTATAAATGTAACTGAGAGTAAACATTATGTACATGAACATATAAATAACATAATTTGAAAGTTTTTAGCTTGTAGGTACCACAATCTATAGAAACCAAAAATATGGAATGAACAGAGAGTATTAAAAATAACGCCCCATTAGTATTTTACTGAGATATTTCTAGTTCTTTAGCCAAGTATAAAGTAACTAACATTTTAATCTGAATTTTGGTGTACTTAATATTGCTTTCACAGTAATGAATTTCACTGAATTCTCACAAAGATAATGTAAAAAATCTAATGACGTTTTAGATCCACCACTAAATAGCTGAATAAACTTGAAAGTCTACTTGAATTCTGTGTTTTGGATTCTCGCACTGTGCAAGAGAAATTAACAAAGCTAGATACACAAAACTGATAGGCTGGCGAGAATAAGACAGTGTTTGTAAAAATATTTTGCAAAGGTAGGGTTGCTATACAAAGATAAACTCACAGGAATAGTGACTAGTATAGTGTAAGTATATAATGGAGGGGATAGGACTGAAATATAGACAAATATTCAACCCCCTATAATTAAGCCATCACACATCTGCCTGTACCTTAGCTATCAAAAACTACACAGGACTTGGTCTGTGTACTTGAATTAAGTATATTCTGTAATAAATCATTAACCAGGTTCTGTATTATTAAACCAAAGCTTACTTATGAACAACGAAAAAGTGAAAGGGCTGAACTCTGTGTTTAATAGTTCAAAATAAAGACTGCCAAACGTCTTTGATGCTGTCTTCACTCACAGACAGCAGTCACTCTCACTGTCCTTTCTCTTGCCACTATCAGTGTAAGACACTGGTCCCCCTATAAGGACAATATGTGTGATATCGTCACTGCGCTCCCCTCTAGGTTTGGGCCCAATTTTCTCTCGCCTCTCCTTTAAGCCTCAATTCAAAGTTTCCTTTATTGGTGAGTTTCCTTTTTCTCCAAAACCTTCACCACAACTTAACAGAACATTTGTATCTTAATTTTTTATCTTCACTCCCTATAGAGGTTCCGCTATGCTTCCAGGGTCATCAGGACATTATGCTGCTTAACAGGTATTTGTAGGTACTTGATCTCTACATTAGATTTAGACAATCTTTAAGCTACTTTTACTATATTTAAAAGTGTAGGGGCTCATGTTTAGAAACATTTTTAAGTAGAAGTTACTATAGCCAACAGGTCAAGAATCTTACTACATTTATTCTTCCTGGCTAGAACTTCATGAGATGTTTAGTACATTTTCCACTTTACACTGAAGGAGACAACCACAAGAATCAATGACACTGCATGTAACAGTGTGGTTCACTGAATGTAAATGTATATATAGTGACATCTTGTTCCAAGATTTAATAATTGTGCTTTGGTTAAATCCAGCTCCTTTGAAAAGGTAACATATCTGGCCTCTCAGAAAACATAATTATTTAATGCCACATTAAATGGAAACAACAGGGCCCAGCGGGATGGCTCAGTGGTCTGAAGTGCCTGCTTGGGGAAGCTTGGGCAGCTTCGGGGACCGCGGTTTGATCCCCAGCACCACATGCTGCGCCAGCCCTGCCCTTGGGGCAGGCTGAGCCGGCCATAAAAATGAGTCAATAAACAAAAAGTTCTGAAACAAGAATTTAAAAAAAAAAAAAAAAGAAGTTAAAACAAAAACAAAAACAAAAACAAAAAATAAATAAATAAACGGAAACAACAAAATGCAATTAAGAAATTAGCCGGAAGACAAACTCTGAGATTAATAAAATACTAATTCCATCATCTTTAAATCTTAAAAATCTGTCCAAAGGAAACAATAAATGTTTTTATTTTCTGGTGCAGTGATACCGTACATGTCTGAATTAAGAACAACAGCCACACATGCTTTGTACAGCAACACACTCCTCTGTGCCACATGTGGTGGCACATGCCTTAATCCCAGCAGCCTGGGAGGCTGAGACGAGAAGACTGCAAGCCTGAGCCTACACTGGGTAATTCAACAACTTAGTAAAACCTGTTCTAAAATTTAAAAAGGTTTGGATGTGTAGGTCAGTGCAAAGGCCCTGGGTTCAAAAGCTACCTTGCATGCCCCTGACAAAGTTAGGAATTCTTTTGTATGCAAATTTCTTTAGAGTATGTGGCAGGCATTCCTACGAGGGCCTATTTTTCCCCCACTATAGCTATAATACTTCTCAAAGACCTAAGAGAAAAGAATCCACCTACCTGAACAAGTCATACACATTTGATTTAATTAATAATAAACAGGAAACCCATTTATAAGTGAAGAGATCAAAAGCGGGTAAATGTCTCCCAGTTTACCTAAAAGTTCAACCAAGTATATGCAGTAAAAAAAATCCTGTTAAGATTTTAGGCTTTACTGGCTGTTCTTAATTTAATTTTCAGATATCTGTTTCATTCTAAGACTGTCTGCCCAGGCCAGACTTTCAAATAATAACCTTGGTTATAAAGTAAACCAAAAACCTGGAATCTGATTAATGACAATTGCCCACAAAATATTATTTTATTCTCTTTTAGAACATATACATCTCATTATTCAATTTTCTAAGATATTTATGTTAAAGTTCTTTGTTACTAATATCCACAGTATATAAACAAAGTGATAGGCTTATAATTAAGATATATCCATTATACTATTTAATGATGTGCGAATTAATAAGTGAAATATGCTAAAACTATTAACTCACGTTCTCTTGAAACACAAAGCAACTTAATAATGCTGTTGCTTGCTCTGCAGAAAGATCATTGAAAAGGCCATTAAACATCATCTCGGTTAGGAGGAGCTCGTCAGCACTAGCAGAAGAAAGTAAAACTTAAGTGTCAGAATACAAAGAGTCATATGCATATACATATGCTTAGGGTAGTTTTGTGTTTTTTTTTATTGTATTTTAGGGAAGGGTCTACAGGGTGTTTAGAGTCTCACTACTAGATTGGACTCATACTGATCTGCCTGTGTTCAGCCTCCCAAGAGCTGCGATTACAAGTGTGTGCCACCATGCCCAGTCTCAATTGATGCCTCAGCAGGCCCTGGGGGTGGGGCTGGGATGGCAGGCCCAGGATTTTTTTTTTTTTTTCTTTACGGTACCGAGGATTGAACTCAGGACCCTGCACTTGCCAGGCAAGCGCTTATTCTGAGCTATCTCCCCAGTCCAAGGCCTAGGGATTAAGCCCCCAGCCCCTGCAAGTACCTGCTTGTAGGTGCTTTAATCCACTGAGCTATCTGGCCAGCCTTTAGAGGTAGTTTTTAATAAAATGTATGAGGTTACCAAGAAAAGTAATCAATGAAAAACGACAAAGACTCACGAAAGGAAACAGCACCTCTTTAGGCCCGCTGGTATGTAAGAACAGCCTGTGTAACTACGGCATATCTTAATGGATCCCAAATACTTAAAATGCATTATTCATTCAAATAATTCTTAACTTTCAATATACCATCAAAAAAGTCATCAACATTTATTTATAGGGCCCGAAGAACTCTTGATGGGGAAATCTGCTATCTCATTAATCTGTACTGACAGCTAAAGGTTGCTGGGTACGTCATGCCTGTCTCTGGAGGCCAAGAACTGCCCTGGCTTACAGCCTCCTTTGGTCCACAGACATCTGAATTTCTCATACCTAAGACAGATGAAGACTTAATAATTCTACTACGGGAGTGCCCTCAACCATTGACAAAACCTGTAATTCTATGGACCTTTCTTTGGAGCAGCACAATGACATTAAAAACCACATTGTTTTAGAAACAGCTTTTATGGCTGCCACTGGATGAACAAAACAAAATACGTGTTCAGGGTGCATGTTTAGGGTCACCAACTTGTGACTTTAAGGAGGACAAGGCAAACCGTCTTCAAAAGAAAGAACAATTCCTCATGGTGGGGACATAATGGGTGGGTTTTGTCCATTTTTTAGAGATAGGATCTCCCTAAATACTGTATTGTTTAGAAAATAAGACAGGGAAAAAACAATCTGTGTATGAGCAATTACCTTTTACAAATATTTCTATCCAGTTATTTGTACATGTCTATGTAGAACCTGGGAAATATAGAAAACCAAGTGTCTGCTATATCCAATTACACTTGGTTAAGCTCTACTCTAATACCCTGTGGTTAACTCAAAACCAGTAAAATCTGACTATGGTTACTAGACCAAGTTTCAAGGGTTCATAAATGTAAAAATAAAGGTATATAAAATTGGGTTTCAAAGGAAAAACATTATAGGTCCAGAGATGTTTATTTTTGTCTTTTTGAGACAGGGCCTCACTATGCAGCTGAGGCTGGCCTTGAGCTCACGTTTGTAGCCCAGGCTGGTATTGAACTCGCACCAATCCTCCTGTTTCAGCCTCCAGAGTGCTGGGATTACAGGCATGCACCATCACATCCGGCTCAGAGATGTTTGTTTATGTTAATTACTGAGATCTAAGATTTTTCTAGTGTCTCAATTTCATGATCCCAAAATGTATTTAACCCAGAAAGTGTGACAAAACAATTTTCTCCCCAAAAGGTAAAAATCCTGTATTTAAAAGAACCTTACCTGCTTATCTCACAGGCCACACGTCCCTTCATTTCTATGACATCAGAAGAAGTAGCAAATCCCAACCTTCGTAAGACACGCTTGCGACATTTAAGCTCATCCATTTGTAGAACAGTTCTTGCTTTCTTCAGCTCTCGCTTTGCAGATTTAATATCTATTGCAATCTAAGAAACATAAAATAAAGAACGTCCAATAATAAACACGATAAAAGGAGGCTTACTCATAAAGAGCAAAAAACCAAAACAAAACAAATAAACCAACTGTCTAGGGCCACCTTACAATGTACTTTCCTGTCAGAGCTTTCATACAGTGGGGATGGGTGGGTCTAGCCTCTGAGTGTTATTATTTTCCCATGACAGCAACAGCAGGCTGAAAAATTACTGAACACTAGCTAAGATATTACCCACAAGAAGACAATGTCCATTTGAAAAAATAGCTCAGAGAAGACACTGAAAATGTAAGAAGCCAAAGCAAGGGAACCCAGAGTGGCTTAAGCGTGAACAGTGAGGCACAAAGGCTGGGAGAGAAGTGAGCTGGCTAGCTGTAAGGTAGGCCAAGCAGACTCGGGTTTAGGCAGACAGATGAAAACTGCACTCTGAGAATCAAGTTTCTGCCATACCTGTGCTTTTTTCTCACAAAGGGTATACACAGTTTCCAAGTTTGGATCATTGTGAAGTGGATGTGAATACATCCGATGCTCAAAAGCCTCTACTTTCTGAATGACTTTTTTCAGTCCTTGGTCTTGAATGCCCATATCATCAATTGGATCCAAGAGGGGAACACCATCAGGAAAACGTTTCTGAACCTCCTGAAATAAAACATGTAAAATTCAAATGTTTTCTTTTAGATAAAATTAAGATGAACCATAAGATTTCTTTTTATAAGGGCCGGTCTGATAGATCAGTGGACTAAAGTGCCTGCTTCTCCCCTTCCCCCCTACCCCCAGGCTTGCTGAGAAGGCGACTAAGACTGGGCATGGTGGCACATGCCTGTAATTCCAGCACTTTGGGAGGATGAAAACAGGAGAATCCCTACATAGTGAGACCCTGTACATCCTGCCCTAATGGAGTAAAAAAAAAAAAAAAAAAATCATGTATTTTTCTATGTACATGGACATTAAAAGGGTATAATACAGTTAAATTGGAAGATACTTGCCCATGGCATTCCCCCGCCCCAGAACTGGGGATCGAACTCGGGATTAAACTCAGGACCTTGCAGGCAGGCACTTGTGCCCCTGCGCTATCTCCCCAGCTCCTAACTGCATTGTTTTTGAAAATCCCCACGTTCAAAAAATGCACAGCTATGCTATCATTTTCTCATACAGAGATATAACTAACAAAACCAGTGCTGACTAGGTCTCTGCAGCTGCCTAAGCAGACGCTTTAGACCACTGAGCCATCTCACCATTCCCCATGTACTGTAGTTTAGACTTACACCACACTGTTTTAAAAAGTATTTACTAGGCCAGTGAGATAGCTCAGCAGACTAAGTACCTGCTTAAACTAGCGCAGGGACCTGGGTTCAATCCCCAGCACCACACACCATGCTCACCCTGCCACTGGGCATGCTGAGCTGGCCATCATATCCAGGTGTGGTAGTGCATGCATATAATCCCAGCACTGGGGAGGCTGAAAACAGGAGAAATCACTACAAATCTGAGCTGGGTAGTGAGACCCTACAAGCAGATACATTAAAGGAAGGCAAGCAAGAACCTTCACATTTCCTTAATTCTTATCATGCACAGTGACAGGTACTGCATGTGCAGTAATGAACAAAATAACCCAGTCTCTGCTATCTTGTGTGTAGCCTTAAGGAAGGAGAGTGAGCTTTAAACATATACAAAAATATAATGTTCAATTGTGATGTGTACCATCTAAGAAAACTGGCTTTTAATAATAGAGATATCAAGGTGGCTGTTTTGGATTGGGTAAGCCTTGCACATCTGACAGTTGATTCAATGTTATGCCAGTGACAAGTTGGTGGAAGGACCCTCCAAAGAACAGAGAAGAATATTTGAAACCTAAAGTGAAAGCTGGATGTGGTACTTGACAGGTCAGGATTCAAAGTTTCCTAGGCACCTTGCCCCAAACTCTCTCACCCTTGGCCCCACGCAGAACCCAACCCAAAACCATAGAACAAGTCCACCTGACTCTGACCTGGACAGGCAACCATGGAAACTCTGCTTTGTTAACATGGAAGGTCGACCACAGACCAGGTAGACCTGCCAAGATTAGCTTTCCCCCGCTGTTCCAGCCCTCCCCCACCCACCCAAAACCTGGGATCTGGTTGTTACCTAGCTGTTCCAGCCCATGGTTCCCCTCCCTGAAAGATCCTATAAAGTCTCCTGCCCCCCTCCTTTGTTCACTGCTGTCTTGGTCCACTAGACAGCCAGCCTGCTTGATGCCCCCAATAAATCTACTCGGATCAAAATGCCTGGTCTGGTTGAATGCATGGGTTTCGACCTAACACCTACTGGAAGCATTTCAGGGTCTGGAATAAGCTTCAAAGGTCAGAAACAATCTTGCCAGTTACCAATAGCCTAGCATGTGCTTAAGCCCTAGGTTTGATTCCAAAACTGGAAGAGGCTAATGTCCTTATGATTTCAGCTTCTTGGAAGGCTTCAGCCCAAGAATTGTTTTTGCGACTGGCCTAGGCAACATAGCAAGACTGTTTCAAAAAAGAAAAGGAGCCGTGCGTGGTGGCGCATGCCTGTAATCCCAGCACTTGGGAGGCTGAGGCAGGAGGATTGGTGCGAGTTCGAGACCAGCCTGGGCTACAAAAGTGAGCTCAGGACCAGCCTCAACTGCATAGCGAGACCCTGTCTCAAAAAAAAAACAAAAATAAATAAATACAAATAAAAAAATAAAATAAAATAAAAAGTAGCCGGGCGCGGTGGCGCACGCCTGTAATCCCAGCACTCGGGAGGCTGAGGCAGGAGGATCAGTGTGAGTTCGAGACCAGCCTGGGCTACAAAAGTGAGCTCAAGGTCAGCCTCAACTGCATAGCAAGACCCTGTCTCAAAAGGACAAAAAAAAAAGGAAATGGGAGCACATGTAATAGTAACATCCACAAATGTTAGTAATGGTTCAATAGCACGAACACCACTATCATAAAGAAGTCATTGAGAAGTCACTGATGCAAAGTGACTCAAGAAAATGACTGTTAGGTGAGCATTACAGTCCCAGATGGTGAACCCATTTAAAGGAGGCACGAGTACAAAACCACACAATCAAGTTAAGCAGCATATTTAAGCATGCAGAAAACATTAAATTTTAGTTTTGAAGCTTAAGCATATATAATTAAGTAGCAAAAAAGAAATAGTCATAAAATGAAAGGAGGGGCCTTTTAATAGTCTTATTCCCTATTTTTTCTCTCTCTGGTTTCCTAGTATCTGGTGTTAAATACATATACCATATGTCTAGGAAGGGTCAAAAGAAACAATAGTTTCAACTATTTAGATAAGACTGATACTAAGTGCAATTATTGCTAAAGTTCATGTCAAGGTTGAAATATCTTTACTGAAATAAAGCGATGTAACAGTGATACTAAAGCCACACCAACGTTTGTCAGTCAAACTAACAAATGTTCTTAACTTTAATATCACTTAAATGTTTATTGACTAATTTTACTTTTTTCTAGTGAAAAATTAAATTTCTGAGAAGGCTGTAATTATTTCTACTGAAAATAAACTGTTTCATGTATGTATGCATTTTAGGGCAGGGTCTACAGGGTGTCTACTACATCAGACTAGTGATCTGCCTGTGTTCAGCCTCCCAAGAGCTGGGATTACAGGAATGCACCACCACACTCAGTCTCAAATGCTGTCTCAACACGCCCCAGGGGAGGGGCTGGCTCTGCTTACCTATTAATCATATTCAAAAAATGGTTACAAGACCTGGCACATTACCGTATGTATATGTTATTTTACTAATGTACTGATATATAACTATTTTCACTAATGCATAATGCAAATCATACTTAGCATATATAATTAAGATTAACCTGAAGAGCTGGCTAGATAGCTTAAAGCACCTGCTTAGGCAGACCCAGGGGCCGCGATTCAATTCTTGGCATGCATAGAGCCATGCTGGCCCCACTCAGGGCACACTGACATGGTATTGACACTGGGCATGGTGGCACATGCCTGTAATCTCAGTGCTTGGGAGGCTGAAAACAGATGGATTGTGAGTCCAATCTGTGTAGTAAGACCCTATAAACTCTGTACTAAATACATTTTATTTTATTTTATTTTTTTTTTTTAAGAAGAAGAGGAGGAGGAGGGATGGGGAAGGGGAGGAGAAGGGGAGAAGAGGACAAGGAGAGCCGGGCGTGGTGGCTCACGCCTGTAATCCCAAAACTCAGGAGGCTGAGGCAGGAGGATTGGTGTGAGTTCGAGACCAGCCTGTGCTACAAAAGTGAGCTCAAGGCCAGCCTGAACTGCATAGCGAGACCCTGTCTCAAAAAGACAAAAAAAAAAAAGAGGACAAGGAGAAGGGGAAGGGGAGGAGGAGAAGGAGAAGGAGAAGGAGGAGACAAGGAGGAAGGTAAGGGGAAGGGGAGGAGCTAAATACATTTTAAAAAAAGGATTACTGGTGAAATATTTTTGGGAGGATTTGTTTCTGGCGAGCCCCTTTTTAGTAATGAATGTCGCTGATGGGTCCACAGAGGAAACATCTACATATATACTGGTTATAACTTCTATACAAATAAATGCCATATATTAATAATGTTTGTACTTTTCCTGAAAGTAATATACTGCAGGGCATTTCAATTGCCTTTTCAAATGCTCTATACAAAATTTATATTTAACTTATAAAACATACATACCTGTATAGATTTTAAAACACTCTGTCTATTGTCCACTGGCCGAAGGTCTTTAGGAATATAAAGTCTAACACTGCTGATAGCAGATAAGAGATGCACCAAAACTGGGACAACCTATGAACAGAAACAATGTGTAATAGCACAATTAAAATGACACATTTCTGATTTAAAAAGTGTGACAGTATGCTCACTATCATCCAACAAACCTTGAGTGACAATAAACCACAAAATACCTCAAATCTAAAAAAACCGAGAAAAGAGCCAACCAAATAGCTCAGGGGATTAAAACGCATGCAAGCAGGCACAGGGGCCAGGGTTTGACCCCTGGGCCTGTCATGCTTGCCTTGCCTCCAGAGGCATTTGAGACTGGGTGTGGTAGTGTGCACCTGTAATCCCAGCTCTTGGGAGGCTGTAAACAGGCAGATCACTAGAGTCAGACCTAGTAGTAAGACCCTGAACACTCTGTAGACTCTTCCCTAAAATACAAAATGAATGAATGAATAAATGAATGAATGAGAGTACAAACCTGCATCTCTCCTTTTTCATCAGGTTTAGCTGGTTTTGCAGCCTCCGTAGCTGAATTTTTCAGGCTCTCTTTGCTACAGCGTAAAAGTACTTCTACAACATACAAAGGATCCAGTTCACCAGAATTAGGCTGAAATAACAGAATAAAGGAAATTCATTAATTTTTTAATACTGGCCCACAAATTTTAAGTTCCATGTGAATAGGACCTATTTTCTTACCATTTAACATAGCACATATTATAGAATAAATGCTTTTATAATAAAGGTTGAGTTCTGTGTACTTCAAAGAATACATGGTAATAACTCAACATTAAAAATAAATATAATAGTAGGATGACTATCCAACTGTGATACAAAATGCCACCTTTAAATTTCTCATATTTAGTTTAACCTATTATCTAGTATTAGAAAAAGAAACTAGTAGAAATTTGTCAATGTCAGAAAATGAGTATGTCTCCAAATAAGCCTAATGCAACAACATGCAAAATATTATTTTATGGCTTAGCATACTGGCATTTTGTGAATTCCTATCCTTTCATTGAGATTTTTATTTCTCTAATAACACGGTTTTTAAGATCTCAGGACTAAATGAACCTGTACTGCTATAATTTGTATTAGATTCTTTTGTTTTCCTCCTACATTTTGGGAAAGGGTGTAGAGGGTGTTCAGGGTCTCATTACTAGTGATATGCCTGTTTATAGCCTCCCAAGAGCTGGGATTACAGGTGGGGGCCACCATGCCCAGTCTCAATTGTCCTCTTAGCATGTGTGTATGTGTGTGTGTGGGGGAGACGGATATGCAGGTCTGGAGATTGAACCCCTGGCCCCTGCACCTGCTTGCAGGCACTTTAATATGCTGAGCTATTTGGTGAGCATAATTTGTATTAGAGAACAGCATAGTTTCATCAGTAAGAAACTTGTTTCAGCAGTGTTTCTTCCTACTTTTTTAATGTATTTGGTATAGGGTCTCACTCTTGTAGTGAACTACACCTGGATTAGGTGGCTGGCTCAGCATGTCCAGGGGCATGGCTGTCGAGGCATCTGGTACTGGGGATAAAACCCCGGGCCCTGCAATTGCCTAAGTAGGTTCTTAGTCCACTGAGCTATCTCACCGGCCCGCCGCTTTTTAATAAAACCTTTGAATGCCCTGATATTTGAAACAGAGAAAAGTTAAGGAGAACTAAAATCTGGCTGCTACCTAAGACATTATCAATAAACAACAAACCATAGCTATTTCTGCAAAAAATGCTACAAAAGTAAAATATTTCCAAATACAGGGGCACCTTGGTTCATGAACTTATGGTCACATCTGTGTTTGTGTAGGAAAGATGGCTGCAGTTGTGTTTGAAACCTGATGCAAACTTTACAAACAAAAACAAAGTTTTGCTATATACCCTTCTGTTTGTCAGCCAAATCATCTGCAAAAATCATTTGTAAACCAAGGCACTACTGCATCAACCATAAGCACTTTTAAATCAGTCAGTTCAAGTTTAACAAAAGCATAAACTCCATTTTCCAATCTAAAAGCAAAATTAGCTTTTATTCAATACAAATTTTTTGAACATCAAGTTATTTTCAAGTTTTAGTTTTGCTTTAAATTGAAGATAGTATATTTGACTTGGCTGTCCACTATCTGCAGAGACTATGTACATATCCAGCCTACTTATTATGAAATAAAATGTTTTTGGGTTTGTTTTTTTTTTTTTTGAGAGGTGTTCTCATTATGCAGTTTAGACTGGCCTTGAACTCACCACGTGGTCTAGACTGTCCTCCAACTCCTGGCAATCCTCCTATCTCACTGGGATTATAGGCAAGCACCATCAACTGGCTATGAAGTAAATTTTAAACTATCATATAATTTTTTCAGAGGGAAAACCTTCTGAGTAAGGTGCTATCTATACCACTTAAAACATAACAGAATTAACTTCAGGTAGAAACATAGTTAAAAGCATTCTAAATTGTACCAGTAAGTAAAAGATAGATATTAATTTCTTAAGGTTGTAACAGTTTTTTCACTTGCCAAGATGGATCAAAAGAATTTACCATCACTAAAAATAGAATATTAATTTTTATTCATATGCCCAAAGTTCTCAAGCCTAGAGCTGAACCTTCTTATTTCTAACTTTATTCCTTTGAAAATGTGGTGGAGGGGAGCTGGAGAGATAGCTTAGTGGTGTAAGCACCTGCTTGGCAAATACAAGGTCCCAAGTTCAATCCCCAGTACTACATGCCATGCTGAGCCTAAAACTGTATATGATGGGGCACACATATAATCTCAGTGTTGGAGAGGCTGAGACAGGAGGATCACTATGAGTGTGAGCTGCACTACAAGACCTGTACCAAATGAATAAATAAATAAACATTTGAGATGTGGCTGAGGGCTGGGGACAAATTCACTGACTTAATACCTGCCTGCCAAGTACGAGATCATGAGTCTAATTCCTGATACCTGCCCCCAAATGCGACTTTCTCTTTTTTTGTCTTTTTGAAACAGGGTCTTCTTATGCAGTTCAGGCTGGCCTTGAGCTCACTTCTGTAGCCCAGGCTGGTCTCGAACTTGCACTGATCCTCCTGCCTCAGCTTCCCAAGTGCTAAGATTACAAGCATGTACCACCACACCTGGCCCTGATTTCTTGCTGTAAACTGAAATTACCAAGTCAAGACATATGTTTTATAATTCTGAATTTATCTTCCTCCTTATCTGGCAAATTCCACTGGCCACAAAAATCTTTTGACAAGTATCCTGACCTGGACTCCACAATTAATTTAAAAAATCCTTCACATTTTAATGCACAAATGTAAGTAGCTAAGTGGAAACATTAGTTACACCACCAATTTAAATAGAAAAAAAGAAAGAAGAACAAGATTTTACTGTGGATCTCATCCCATCCTTGTCTAAAGTAAATCTCATTAGGACAGGCAAGACAGCTAAGCACACTAAGTGCTTGCTTAGTTAAGTGCAGGGGCCAGGGTTCGATCCCCAGGGGTGTTGAGCCAGTCATGGTGGTGGCAGGAGCCTATAATCCCAGCATTAGGGACGCTGAAAACAGGAAGATCACTAGAAATCTGAACTGCATAATGAGACCCTGTACAAACATAAATAAAACAAAATAAATCTTATTAACTAGTACTATTTTTTTTTTTTTACATGAATTAAGCAAAAGGATGTGTAAAGTTTTTTTAAAAAAACAATCTGCTAGCCAGGCGTGGTGGTGCACTCCTGTAATCCCAGCACTCGGGAGGCTGAGGCAGGAGGATCAGTGTGAGTTCGAGACCAGCCTGGGCTACAAAAGTGAGCTCAAGGTCAGCCTGAACTGCATAGTGAGACCCTGTCTCAAAAAGACGACAAAAAAATCTGCTTACTGCACAGGTGCATATAATTCCATTTGCTACAATTTTTCTGCCTTAAGAAACATAAATCTTAAGTTTATTATAGTAACAGAAATGTGAAGAACTCTCTCAAATCTGCTTCTCAGTAAAACTGGAGAAAATTATAAAAAGCCAGCCATTTAAGTCTTTGGAGCCAGGAATGATGGTGCACACCTGTAGTCTCAGTACTTGGGATGATGAGGTAGAAAGATTCCGCAAGAATTCAGGCCCGCCTGAGCTAATGTAAGTGAGTTCAAAACCAAAGGGCAGCCTGCACTACATGAGACACTGTCTCAAAAAAACAAAACAAAAACACTTAGTTTTTGGAAATGGTCCCCTAGGATTGTGTCATATATACTTCTAGCAAACAAAAAATTACCCAGTCAAGAAAATCTACTAAATTCCAACATGAACACAAGTGTCCATAGAAGGCTGACAAGATAGTTCAGCGGAGTAAATGCCTGCTTAGGCAAGTGCAGGGACCACACACCCCACCCCTGGGTGCATTTCATGGCCAAGGAGTTTGGAGTCTGGGTGTTGTGGCACACACCTGTAATCCTAGCACTGGGGAGGCTGAAAACAGGAAGATTACTCCAAGTTCAAGCTATGTAATGAGACCCTGCACCAAATACATAACAAAAAAGAAGTGTCCGGGGCTGGGGAGATAGCTCTGTGGCACAAGTGTCTTCCTGGCAAGTGCAAGGTTGTGAATTCGAACCCCAGTCCCACAAAAAAAAAAAAAAAAAAAAAAAAAAAAAAAAAAAAAAGAAGTGTCCATGCTATTTTAACTGGGATCATCCTCCTCACACTTCTGCATTCCCGCAGGTTAAAACAGTCAGAAGCTGGGCTAATGAATACAGAGCTATAGGCCGAATATGTCTCCCAGCAGCTCTCAGCTGGAGGGCTATTCTAGGAATGGCCGGACACTGGCAGATCTAGTTCTGCTTCCCACTTAACTGTTGTTAAGAGGGGATGGGGAGACAGCTCAGTGGAATAAGCACTTCCCTGGCACGTGCCAGGTCCTGCGTCCAATCCCCAGTACCGAAAAACAAACTGTTGCTGGTGCAGGGTATGAAGGCTGACGGCAAGAGTTTTCCTCCACACAGGTCCCCGTGGTTGGCCAAAGATTCTATCGTAGGTGTGGGGCTGCTGAGGAAAAATATCCCAAGCACTCTGCCTTTGGCTCTTTAAGGTACTGGTCCTACCTCTAACTAGCTGAGAAGAGTTCAGGCTACTGCTTTTTCCCTTCCATTCACTTAAGTCCTTAAACAAAAGCCAGCCACTGTGCTGATTACCAGTGGTGAGCTATGGCTTAGAGACTTTCTTTGCCTGGGAAAAAGCAAGTTTTAATACCTAAATACTGTACATTCCCAAAGCCAGTCATTTCATCTGGGGCAGTGTCTGGCGAGTCTGAGCATGAGGAAACACTCAGAAACAGTGGAGGGCAAGAGGGGAGGTAATTTGTAGCTCAGCAGATCCACTGGACATATACCAAGTTGTAGGTCTGCTAGCTCGCAGGACGGAACCTGTTTTTTATTTTTATTTATTTAATTTTTTTTTTCAGAACCTATTTTTTAAAGACAGTTGGAGGAGCATTCCTGCTAGTGGAGCTTACCAGCTGAGTATGCTCAAAGAAAGATACTCCTGCAGTTCCAGAGTGGCTGCCAAGGCCAAAACCTTCATCCGCACCTCAGGAGCAACTGCGAAAAGCTTCACACCTGAGCCAATGAGCCAAGCAGGGTAGAAGAGCCTTCACTTGAATAATCTAGTTCTGTCTGAGTGTGGGGCCACACACCTGTAACGCCAGCACTCTGGAGGCTGACAGGAAGATGGTTGTGAACTGAGGCCAGCCTGGGCTACAAAGTGAGCTCCAAGCCATCCTGAACTGCACAGTGAGATCCTGGACCGAAGAGAGAAGAATCTAGCTCTATGGCCGTGAACCTTTTAGAGATGAGTCCCTGAACTGCAATCTCAAATCCTCTTATTTATCGCAACCGTCAAAACCACAATTAAGGGGCCCAGCGGGATAGCTCAGCGGTCTAAAGCGCCTGCTTGGGAAAGCTTGGGCGGCTTCAGCAACCGCGGTTCGATCCCGGGAACCACATGCTGCGCCAGCCCCGCCCTGGGGACGGGCTGAGCCAGCCATAGAAATGAGTGAATAAACAAAGGTTCTGAAACAAGAAAAAAATAAATAAAAATAAAAAATTCTTTAAAAACCACAATTAAACCTGAATACTAAGGTTCTAGTTTGGTTGTAAACAACATATGCTTTAAAATCTTTTGACCTAAAAGAGAACAACATCCATGCCATAGGTTCCCCACCAATAATCTAATGAGTCACTGAATGCGCAAATTAACAGCTGCAGTCTATAAGGGAGAGGGATATCATGAATTATATCATATCATGAATTATATCACTGCAAGTATACAATTTCAATTGTAGTGGTTAGCTAAGAGACTCAGCAGAGGGCCAGGGTAGTTACTTTATAAAATAAACTTCCTCATTCTCTGCAAGAGATGGAGATGGTGGGAATGCTATATCTGCTTACAGTGTAAGGAAGCAAAAAAAGCTTGGGGGGGGGGAGTGTGCATGCGTGTGCATGTGTGTATGTCCTGTTTGCTCCTGCTGCTTTTGCTGTCTTTTGCCAACCTGAACTGCTGCCCCTATGCCATGCCACCCTGCTTTGGAGCCTGCTGATTTTAGACTGAAACCTCCAAACTGTGAGCTAAGTAAACCTTGTCATCTTTGAGTGTTGGGTACTTTGTCTCAGCAACAAGAAAAAAACAAGCAACACACATAAAATAATGACACATGCAAAGACACAAGAAGCATGGTCTATGACCACTCAGCAAAAGGGGGAAGAAACTACAAGTTGAACAAAAGAAGACAATTTAAACATTTTGAAAGAACTGAATAGAAAAAAAAAAAAAAAAAAAGGTACAGTAACAATATAGTATCACATGGCAAACATTAACAAAGAGAAAGGTTATTAACAAGATTTAAGGAAATTTAGAATCTTAAAATTATTAACTGAGGTCAGGCAGTCTTCCCTCCCTCCTTGTCTGCCTCCCTCCCTCCTTTCTCATCCTCCAGCTCCAACGAACCCCAGGATGGACTTCCTCTTCCACATGGCCAACCAGCTGACCGACCAACCCACCTCCTCACCTTCCAGCTCTGTGAAGCAGCACGGGAGTGACTTCCTGCTCAATAGCCAGCCAGACCAACCTTCACCTTCTTTGGACCCATCCTCAGAATTACACTAAAGGTATAATTGAACCAAGCTCTGCACCAAATGTCAGAGGACAGTGCTGTACACAATGACAACGAGCAGAAACAAAATGCAATCTCAGCACTGAGCCCACCCCCGCAAAATGCAGGAGATACTAACATAGGAGAAAATGGGAATCACACAGCTAAAATCTCAGAATGGTGTCTGAAGTAGAGGCTGTGGGGAAAAAGGAACCCTTCTCCAATGCTGGTGGCAATGTGGACTGGTACAACCATTATGTTTATCAGTGTGGAGATTCCTTAAAAAATTAGGACTGCAAATCCCATTCAATCCAGCTATCGCCCTACTGGAAATTTTCCCAGAAGAACTGATAACATCATATCATAGTGATGTTTGTGCTTCTATGTTCATAGCAGCATAATTTGTGATAGCCAAATCATGGAAACAACCAAAATTCCCATCATCTGAAGATTGGTTGAAAAACGTGGTGTTTTAATACAATGGAATATTATTCAGCTATAAAGAATGATAAATTAGAAGACTTCATATATAAATGGATGTATCTTGAACATATACTCAAGAGAAATCAAACAGACTTACATGTGTAAATATTGTATAATCTCCCTAGTGTAAGAATACAAAATAAAAAGGGAAAGGCATAACACACCTGAATGGGAATCAAGAACTTAAGAATTAAAGAATGAAGAGACAGCAAGCAGCAAAGTTAGGAAACTTTTATTATTATTATTATTATTTTTATTTTATTTTATTTTTTTCTTGTTTCAGAGCCTTTGTTTATTCACTGATTTTCATGGCCGGCTCAGACCACCCCGAGGGCAGGGCTGGCGCAGCATGTGGTGCCAGGGATCGAACCGTGGTCCCTGAAGCCGCCCAAGCTTTCCCAAGCAGGCGCTTTAGGCCACTGAGCCATCCCACTGGGCCCCAAAGTTAGGAAACTTGACAAGGGAAAATCCATGCACCTACGCACACGGGATGAATTAGACAATGGTCTTAAGAATCTCCAACAGGTTTTTGACACTCAGAGTAGCAACATGTAAGACTAAAACTATGCCTGGAATGCTTGTCATTCTGGTCTTCTAGATGTGTGCTGCTTCTACTATAATTTCAATTATTGCTATACTCTCTCTCAAGTAAATCTTTGTTTTAAGAGGAAAAAAAAGGGTAATGAAAAAATGAGACAAGAAAAAATACCATAGTATTGATCTGCTACAATTTTGTATATCACCAGATTTCTAAATTTCTGTGTAAAAAAGTGTAACAGTTTTTAAAATCACATTCTACAGGGATTTATTAGAATATCAATGATTGATGGAAATAATATTTGGAAAGACAGTGATGAGAAGCTCAAGTACATATGTAATAGAGTAGTAATATCACCAAGCTTCTCTTCTGGAGGCTTAAGAACCTACATTTGCAGACCAAAAATTAGACAAAAAGAAGGGCTACAAGGGTACCCAATATTTTGGCCCTAGCCCTTCAAGGTCAGTGAGGAGTCAGATTGTAAGAGAACTTGTACTGTAACATCCTATAACTCAGTGGTGTCCCAAATTTTCTGTTCAAGGAGATTATGAGGCCACAGAGGAAAGGAATCGATATGTACAGTACACCTAAGGATGGTCACCTAGAAAGAAAACATTCTCTTGGGCTTTCACAGCAAACTGGTCAGGCAATGGCCATGACTCATCTAGACAGCTGACACTTATAAAACTTTTACAAAATACTGAACATGGTTTCAAGGTAAATCCTGAGGGGATCTGACTGACATTGGCACATACAACAATCACCCGTTTTGTTATACAGGTCTTGCTTTAACTGGGACTTAACCACCCAGCAGAAAAGCTTAACCACGAGGCATAAAAAGTAAAGCCAGATTAGTATACTGAGCTGTAAAAGGCTCAAGTCAACAGCTTCTGACATTGCCAGTTCTGCTGATAACCCACTACTATTATGGAATATTGTTTTATGTATACAACTATTTTCTCTTAGTTCAACGAGATGAAATATTTATACCAATAAAAAATTCTATTAGTTTTAAAAATGCTCTTCACTACTATTAAAAAATAAAATTACCTACTTTACAAAAAAAGTATAACTGAAATGACAAAAAAAAAAAAAAAAAAAAAAAAAAAAAAAAAAAAAAAAAAAAAAAAAAAAAAAAAAAACAAAAAAAAAAAAAAAAAAAAAAAAAAACAAAAAAAAAAAAAAAAAAAAAAAAAAAAAAAAAAACAAAAAAAAAAAAAAAAACAAAAAACAAAAAAAAAAAAAAAAAAAAAAAAAAAAAAAAA